>OZ004622.1:26165849-26765849 GCA_963924575.1 Pycnomerus fuliginosus | reverse complement strand
AATAATGATTTTTAAACACGGTACCGAGCATGTTTAAGACCTTTATTAGTGAAAAATTTTTGGAAGAATTTTGTGAGTTTTGAACTATTTCGAAATGTTCGACCTCCGTAAGCCCCTTTGCAGTCTTCAGGCGTGATATAGTGGAAATCCTAACATCGTCCCGAAATCGACGGAGACGACAATGAAAAAGGAAGATAACTACCTGAAAGCTAAAAGTTTTGAATATTTCTGAGTTTCACTTGCTTGGAAGTGCTTCGCCAAAGACTCCGGCCAAATTGAACAGGTACCTAAGTGATTTTTGATTAATAAATTTGAGGTTATGTTGTCTAATTTTTTAATATATGTGACCGAGTTCATAACAGCATTCATTATAAACCATAAACAGTACAAATTTAATTGTAGATGAAGGTGATTTGCAAGGTATCGTCCAAGCCAGCAGCCACGAATCCCAGAGCTGGAAGATTATATTTCGTTCAGTGGAGCAGCAACCAAAATACTTGTCTCGGACACAATTTAGCAATAATTTGAAGTTCATGGGTTGACCGAACTACCGAACACTAAATTCTTGAATGTCAGGCCTTCTTGAGTATGCTCGAGATATAAAAAGTCCAGATGGTGCATGGATCTTAATTTACTGCAATCGGAAAGGCCTAAAGTTGAATCACAAATATGATGACATGGTGGAGAGGAAGTGTTTAGGTTCTCCCGTGAACTTTCCATCAACAAACAGTACTAGGAACAGTAGTTTTCGTTCATCGGTGAAATATTCGTCTTGGACACTTTTTCTCTCATGGAGGGCATCTACTCGTAAACAGACGTTTCACAGCTAAACCACAATAATTGATAGTGCATTGCTTAATAAATAACTGATTGAAATGCTTGTATTTCATTTTTCTTGATTCGTAGACATTAATTTTAACCTCACTCTTGTCAAATGTCCTAAAAATTGCGATGTTGTCAGCTCTCATTTCTTAAACAAGCTTTATTAGTTAATCACGGTCTTAAAAGAGGCGCTGAATAGGACCATCACTAAAATCGTTGCTAAGTCTTAATAACGCTATTAGCTAATCAAGACTTAATCACGGTTTTAATAAAGGGCGCTGAATACGGCCCATTGAGTTTTTATTTGTTTTCTGCTCATGTCACAATTGACACATTGGGTGTTACTATTGACACCACCAGGGTGTCAACAGTAGGTAACACTTTGCTTTTCACAACATTTCAATTTGTTCTGCAAAAATGTTTGAACTTACATCCCACATAGCACAAAAGCGTCCATTGTAAATGCTATGGATATACACGCACGGATATTCGAATATACATTGCATTTTTTTGCCAGTTTCCACTGTAAAATGTTAAAGCAAGGAACCCATATAGACGAAAATTGTCTGTAGGAAAAATTGTGGATATTGTGGATATTCGATGAATATTCATTGGCTCATACATATAAAAAACGCTATTTAGCACGCGTCAGACAAAAAGTACTTTAACGTATTGTATTAATTATTGTTATAACTATTTTAGTTACAGATTAAAAACTAGAAAATTTACAAATATACATTGTATAACCAATGTATGTCCAGGATATTCGGGATAACGAATGAAGCATGCATGGACATCCATGGTAGATATATCTGGTGCTATGTGGGATTAATGTGCCTTTTCTCCTTTCATTGTCAAATATTGAAAGACTCAAGGTGCATTTTTACTTAAGAATTAGATGCTTGCTTGCGGAGTTGAAACCAAAAGACTACCTACCCACTTAGTCGTATTCTGCTGTATAAAAGAAAGATAAGTACTAATCAACTAATCAGTTTGGTTCTTTTCTATTTTTAAGCATTAAACATGTAAACATGTAAACATGTAAAGTCCTAAGGAAGTTATCCCCAGTTTGGTCATACTAAAATTCCGTCGATTTACTTTATTTAATAAGTACATATTTCCAAGTAAATGCTTTGAATTTCCCAATTTATACGTTGGTTACACAAATAAGCAATAGTCTAGATATTGTGAAGATTTACAATAGCGTTTACCGAACAAAACCAATTGAGCCGTAATAGCTCTTGCTCTTAGATGTGGAGAGAATTCACCCTCTACTGGCACACAGTCTGGCAGATATTGTAATAATAGCAAAACCGGTATAGAAGTAACCAATTTGAAAACTAGCACGTGTCTTTGGAGTGGCAGGGCCGCGAGGGTAGATAGTTTTAAGAGTGGATCGGTCTTTACCTGCGGAAACTCGCCTTAACAATGCAGGATAAGTGGCTATTTTCGAATAAAATAATTCTTGGGACAACCCATAATCCAGCAACCACGTAATTCTTGTTACTCGAAAAGGGCTTCTTTTCGAGTAACAAGGATCCTGTGCTATTGAGGCGAGTTTCCGAAGGTAAAGACCGATCCCCATTTAACGTAGACTATTTTTAAGATTTCGTGGTAGAACGGAGCGGCTCTAGAGAATAAACACTTGCACACTTCGCCGTTGGGAGGGAGCGCATTTTCCGACAGATCAGCCTTGCGTTGAACATTGTTCAGATTATTAAAAACTCGATATTGCAAAAACTGAATACAATAAAATGTGGATTTTAGCGCCGAATATAGTAGCTGAATGCTGATGCATTGTTCTTGATAACTTGATAACTGATTGAAAGATCGAGCTGAAACTTGATATACAGTTGTGTATCCCTAAATAATCGGCTGGGAAACAGATACGCACAGGCACTGTCCTGTTAGTAATTTCGCTCGCTCGGAGCCTCTACTACATCACATAACTTGAGAACGAAAGTAGATATCCAGCTGAAATTTTGTACATGGGTGTATGCCCCAAAAATCTCGGTGGGGATTATTTTTGAGCCATTTCGGAAGTCGGGGGAAGGACTGATGCTAATTGCAAAATAACTCGAGAACCAATAATGCCTTGTATTTAATTACTGAAACTTGGAAGACACGTTCGAGGTACAAATCCGTCGAAAGTGAGAAGGTATCAATTTCAGTGGATGAAGCTTAGGGGTTGAAAACAGCTAAAATATGATAATTTTGAAAGATTTGGAAGCAGCGTTCTGAAATCCGCCGACATATACATGCATACATAGGGGAAACCCGGATCAATTGTAACAGATTTTAGTGTTTTGGTTTTAACTACGCAAGAAAACATCTAATTTTTAAAAAATATTTCAAACACTATTTCAAAAAACATTCCATATTCTCTTGTCTATTTCACCCACACTGCCTATCTTTTACACGAATGCAACAACAGGAGAAGGGGAGAACTTTTAGAATCCCTTGAAATCGCTCTAATTTTGAATAACCCCGAGGTTGAGATTATTAACAATCAAAGAGTTTCTCTCTTAGGTATTGAAACCTTCAAAATACAAAGACCAAGATCACTTATGTCATTTTAACCTTTTTCCGTTTGCTTCTGTCATCTTGCTTCTTCTCCACGGTTGCGATGGAGCTGTACTAAATAAATTTTAATTTTAATGCTTTAATTATTTTGTAATGAAATAATTTGTCTTGGTGAGTTCCAACCACCCTATGGGGAGGGCAGGGTACTCAACGGACTAGAAAAGCCATGGAGTAAGTTAGTAAGAGTAAGGATCGACATAATTTGTTTCTGATTTAGTATTTATTGTTTCAGCCAAGTAAATTTTAAAAGTTTTATTTCTTAACCTCAACAGTCAAAATGAAACTTTCAAAACTTATTTTTCCGTAAAATTTGAGTGGATGTGAAGTTTGCTCCGCTAAATTGCTCCGAAAAATGGATGCCGTTTACGTCCGGCAACGCAGCAAATTCACCTGCCTGATTGTTGTAAACCAAGATGACAATTAAATGTCAAAATTAAAAACGCAATTTATCACGATATAGAGGACTTTTAAGCAATTACCTCACTGAAAATGGTTCCATTTGAACATTATGGATCATACCACGTCCACTTTCGTAGGTGTCTTGCAAAAATTACTTAACAAAATCACTGCTTAAAGTTGCTCGTGTCAGGGCCCCAAATCTGCGTAATAAGGTCAACGTAGATCAAACCAATGTCCAAAACATTTAGGTGCATTGCCTATGATGGCATTTTCATAAAGAAATTTACAAAAAAAATATGGGAACCGTCTGCTCCTTCGCAAAATATAGTTGATAGAATCGAGACATGGGGGCGGCCCCAAACAGGTCAAGGAGGTCAACGTAGATCAAAGCAATGCGCGAAACGCTTAGAGGCAACGCCAACGATTAGATTTACAGAAAGAAAATTAAAAAAAAATAATGGGAACCTCCTGCTCTCTCGCAAAATATAGTTGATAGAATCGAAGACATGGGGGCGGCCCCAAACAGAACAAGGAAGTCAACGTAGATCAAGCCAATGCGCGAAGCACTTAGAGGCAACACCAACGATTAGATTTAGAGAAAGAAAATTAAAAAAAAATAATGGGAACCTCCTGCTCCCTCGAAAAATATAGTTGATAGAGTCGAAGACATGGGGGCGGCCCCAAACAGGACAAGGAGGTCAACGTAGATCAAGGCAATACGCGAAACACTTAGAGACAACGCCTACGATGACATTTAGAGAAAGGAAATTTAAAAAAAATAATGGGAACCTCCTGCTCCCTCGCAAAATATGTTGATAGGATTTAGACATGGGGGTGGTCCCAAACAGGACAAAGGAGGTCAACGTAGATCAAACCAATGCGCGAAACACTTAGAGGCAACGCCAACGATGAGATTGACTTAAAGAACATTTAAAAAAATTAATGGGAACCACCTGCTCCCTCCCAAAATATGTTGATAGAATCGAAGACATGGGGGCGGCCCCAAATAGGACAAAGGAGGTCAACGTAGATCAAACCAATGTGTGAAACACTTAGAGGCAGTGCCTACGATGAGATTAAGGTAAAGAAATAAAAAAAAAATAATGGGAACCACCTGCTCCCTCGCAAAATATGTTAATAAAATTGAGATATGGGGGTGGCATATTTTGTGAGAGAGCAGATGGTTGCCATTAATTTTTTTAAATTTTCCTTACCTCAATCCCATCGTAGGCATTGCCTCTTGAGTGTTTCGCGCATCGGTTTGATCTACGTTGACCTCCTTTGTCCTGTTTGGGGCTGCCCCCATGTCTCCATTCTACCATCATATTTTGCGAGGAAGCAGGTGCTTCCCATTAATTTTTTAAAATTTTCTTTCTCTAAATTTAATCGTTGCCGTTGTCTCTAAATGACCTGCGCATTGGTTCGATCTACGTTGACCTCTTTATCCTGTTTTGGGGCCGCCCATATGTCTTCGATTCTATCAACATATATTGCGAGGGAGCAGGCGGTTCCCATTATTTTTTTTTTATTTTCTTTCTCTAAATCTCATCGTAGATGTGGTCTCTAAGTGTCTCGCGCATTGGTTTGATCTACGTTGACCGCCTTATCCTGTTTTGGGGCCGCCCCCATGTCTTCGATTCTATACTCTATATTTTGCGAGGGAGCAGGCGGTTCCCATGAATTTTTTTAAATTTTCTTAAACTCAATCTCATCGTAGGCGTTGCCTCTAAGTGTTTCGCGCATTGGTTTGTTCTAAGTTGACTTCCTTGTCCTGTTTGGGGTCGCCCCCATGTCTTCGACTCTATCAACTATATTTTGCGAGGGAGCAGGAGGTTCCCATTATATTTTTTAAATTTTCTTTCTCTAAATCTAATCGTTGGCGTTGTCTCTAAGTGTTTCGCGTATTGGCTTGATCTACGTTGACTTCCTTGTTCTGTTTGATAATTCAGGCTCAGTTTATCAAACTCCTTTTTTTCCTTAATAGAACTACGGCGGGGCATATTGTGAGAAATGAGTTTCGACTTCCCAAACTAACCTATTTGGTGGTAAAATACTGCTTAAATTTCCTTTTGAGAATTCAAAATATGCAACAAAACAGGTACCCCTTTTTAGCATACCAACATCTCCGGTTCGTGGACCAAGCACCCTCAAATATAGAAAAGCTTAACTGGTACACCCAAATCAAAAACATAGTGGAAAAATTCGAGATATTGAGTGAGGTAGACCTTAATAGTTTAACAAAGAATAAAATAAAAACCGCGCTCGACTCCTTACTCGTTTACTTAAAGACTCAAGATGAAAACTCCGTTTTGCTTTCCGTTAATTTCTCGAACTACAAGTACTTCACAAAGTTACCAAATTATTCATCCCCAGATCTTCCTTTTCACCTAAAGCGATTTGTTGCGCAGATTCGCACAAGCAGTATATTTAACTGTACTCTTTTCTTGAATAAAACTTCACATACAATTGATTTTTCCAAGAAATGTCCACTTTGCAACTCCCGGCAATTTGAGACGTTGCAGCGCATAACTTTAGATTGTCCAATCTACGAACCATTCAGAGCGAACTTGAGAACCAAAATTACGCATGTCAATGCCGGTATCCTCGAGATCACGCAGAGCCAGAATCTTGATCTCATCGAATGTTTATATTATTTTTTTTCAAAGGCAATGAAATTGAGAGACTTCTTTTTGGAAGAATAAATCCTTGAGCGCTTTTTCACAGAAAATGAGATGGCCACGATGGCCAATACGGGTTAAAATGTATTATTCATGATTATAAAATTGTTAATTAATTTTTATGTAAAATTAAGTTGTAAGTACTCTTACGTTACACTCTCTCCTGTTCGAATGTATTCTTTATCGAACAATATATATTATTATTATTATTATTATTATTATTAGAGCCTGAAGTTGGGTGCCACTGCACTTGAAACATGTAGCTAATTATATCGAATGAATATACAGGGTGGCCCACTGAAAAGGGGCCATCCACCTCTCTCACTCAGGTGAGGAAAAATTACTCGAACAAGTCGATTTTTATTTGAAGTGAATATTTTTTATATCCGTTTATATTCCAGCGCCCTACATGAACAAATTTTAAATCATATTAAGGCCTCTTCCCCTTGTGATACGCCATTTTGAAGAGTATGAAATCCTCTAAAAACCAGTGCAGAAATTTTTCATTTCCATCCACTCTTTCAAAAGTTACACTGAAGAATGTGTTGGTTCCCATCAGCCAAGAAATAATTATTTGTTATTGCTATAACTTTTGAAGTTCTGCATGGATTTCAAAAATTCTTGCACCAGCTTTCAGAGGATTTCCTTCTCTTTAAAATGTTGTATCACAAAGGGCCTTAATGTAACTTTAAATTTGTCCGCTGGTGGGTGAAAGGATATAAAAAATGTTTGCAGCATTGGACTGGTAATGATGTTAGCTTTCAAATAATGTATCATAAGTGGGGGTTGTCATTTGAAATTTTAAAGTGGGGGTTCGCGGGGGTTAGGGGGTGCATTGTAAAATTTCACCAAGCGCAGATTTAATTGCCCTCCTTCAAATAAAAATCGACCTGTTCGAGTGATTTTTCCTCACTTGAGACAGAGAGGAGAAAATGTGAATGGCCCACTCTGTATATTACGTGGCAAGACATTGGTACTTTTAAATTTATTAATAACGCGAAGGCCATCACTTTGAGAATATGATCAACTTCTACTTTTTCATTTAACTTTTATTATAAAATCGGCTCTTAGTTTATTTTCTGTCATTTTCGGTTTTCTTAGAAACTGTAGCTTCCTTTCACTCTCATAGTCTTCTTGGCCTCCACCATTTTTCACTCCGTAATAAGCGTTAGGTACCTGATCATGCAAAATTCGCACAATTATGTTTTTCTTTCAGTAATTTTGTTAATTTGTACAAAATTTTTACTCTCTTAACTTTTTATTCCCCTTATACTACAATCCGCTTATTTTTCTACTTCGTTTTCAAAATTTTACTCTCCTTAAGCCTAAATTTTCTCTATAAACTTAGGGCACTACCACTAAAACTAAACCTGAAACTAAAAACCGGGCTAAAAACCCACCGAGTCCACGTAAGTCATTAACGGTGGATAAGCATTTACAGGGATATACATCGCTTTGATATACAACTTCCGTTGGCTTTTGCCTTTGGTTTTGCCCTTGATTTTTGGCAAAAATCCTCGGACCCGTCAATTTTATTTTCTTCACTTTTTGCTATTTTGGCTTTAAAGAATTTTATATCAGACTTTTTAGTCTAAGGGCCAGTCTTTTCAAACTTCAAGATAACTCCCAGATAAGTATCTAATGGATAAGAGTTATCCGGAGGATTTAAACTGGTGATAGCATAATCAGTCTTTTCACGATATTAAAGTGGAAGTTAGTAATCAGGAACCCACGTGTACCACGGCTAGCTTTATATTGTAGGGGGTACGACTAGTAGGCCGTGCTGCCCACATTAAATGGCAGACAACTGTCATAATTATTTTTAAGTTGTCAAAGTATTTCGTGTCTAAAATGAATAAGAAACGCATAGATAACTCAGCAAAGCGAAAAAGATCCAAGAATTTTACGGAGCAAGAGGTAAAATTGCTTATTACCTCCGTTTTAAAGTACGTTCATATAATAGAAAATAAGAAAACCGATTCGGAAACATGGAAGCTTAAAGGCAGCACATGGGAGACAATTTCAAATGAATTTAGTGCCAGTACTGAAGGTGAGTAAATTAAAAAGCGTGCATCTAGGCATCCCACGTTATTATTTATTCTTTTAGGAACCACTATAAGAACGGCAGACGCGCTACGCCAGAAATATGATTGTATTAAGAAAGACTTGAAACAAAAAGTGACAAAAAATCGTAACGAAGCGTTTAAAACTGGAGGTGGCGTCCCTACTTATGCATATATAAGTAATACCGAAGAAGAACTGCTAAAACACATCACAGTCAACGTGAATGGACTTCCATCACAAGTGGACTCAGATTCCATCCTGCCTGAGACAAGTAAGTACCTAGGTATTACATTTTGAAATGAAATATAGGTAAACCCAATATTTGTTGCAGATATGATGGGAGAGAAACTCCACAGCGATGAAGATTTGTTAAAAGCTTCGTTAGATACCGAAAATATGTTAGCAAATATACTTAACGACGATATTACCCCAGAAGATATTTCCATAAATGTGAGATCACATTATAATATATCAATATGATTGTTTACAAATTCAAATTGCTAATAATTTACAGGAAAACAACAGTTTGCCTATCAATGAACTAGATGTAGAAAATTTGACTACAAGTGAACGTATAAAGGTATGTTAGCTACATTTAGAGGACAGTTTTACTAATTTACATTCTACAGAGTGCAGATGAAAACAAAGCTAAAAAGAAAACTACATGGGATAGCTGGTCACCAGGAGTTCTGAAAAAGAAAAAGAGCAGCGTGTTAGACGTTAAAACAAAGCCAACTAAAACTTCTAAAACATTATTAAATGGAAAACTTGAAGCAGTAATAGATTCGAGATCGGAATTATTGCAAATTCAACAAGATTATACACGAACGGAGGAACAGCAAAAGCTCAAGAGATATGAGGCCCAAATGAAACTTATCGAGGCACAGAAAGACAACATTATTAATCAAGAAAAGAGACAGCAAGAAGAGCATAGAAAAAAAATGGTACTACTGAATTTGGAAATTAGAAATAAGAAATTAATGATGATTAAAAAATACGGTTCGCTAAAATTTCCGTCAGTAAACAGAAATTAGGTGTGTAATGTGGTTGTTTATATTAAGTAGCTGTTATAATTTGATGATTCACTTTGGATATAATATGTAAGTAGGTTCTAGGGGACGCATTTTGAATTCTTGTAGATATGTAGGTAATGTTATTTTTTGCATCATTGCGAGTGAACAATGTTGTAAGTATTATTAAATTACGGGTAGGTACCTATTTCAAAATAATATAATAAAAAAGGTATAAGTAAACATTAGGATTTTATTTTTATCTTCTATCTAAATTTAACAAATTTTGAAAATAATGCAGTAGATCTTCCCTTACATCATTCCCATTGTGGTCAAGATCTGCTTCGTTTTCTTCACCTTCGTCGTCTTCATTAGGCTCTTCATTTGGCCCTTCAAAATGTTCCTCATTTGCATCGCAAGCAATGTTGTGCAATATGGCTGATGCTACTATAATTTTTTGAGCGAGTTGCAAGCTGCATCTAATTCCAACCGAAAGAATCGGAAACCTTCCTTTCAGTATACCGAAAGTCCTTTCAATAACGTTTCTTGTTCTGATTTGCGATTCATTATATAATACCTGCACTTCATTTTCTGGATTATTAAAAGGTATCATCAAAAATGGTCTTTGTGGATATCCACTATCACCTAGTAGAAGACCATTTCCAAATTCCCCTTGGTTGAACCTCATGCTTATGGAAGAATTTTTGAAAATATGCGCGTCATGTGCTGAACCTGGCCATCTAGCCACCAAATCCATAATTTTATTGTTAGCATCGCATACAGCTTGAACATTTAAAGAAAACCAACCCTTGCGATTTCGAAAAACCTCTGCATTTTCACCACCAGGAGATCGTAGTTTTACGTGGGTGCAGTCGATGGCTCCTATCACCCTTGGAAATCTAGCTAGCGAATAAAACAGGGTCATTGCAACTTGCCTTTCTGCATCGGTGTTGGGTAATTTCAAGTATATGTGCCTCAAATTGCACAGTGCTTGAAGCACTTTAGAAATAATTTTTCCTGCCGTCGATTTGTGGATATGGGAAAAATCGCCCATTTCTATATAAAAGCTGCCAGTGGCAAGGAAGCGTAAGGTAATTAGAAGCTGGTCAATGGGCTGTATCGCTCGATTTAGGTTCCTGCAAAAATAATGGTTTAAATACAATTTATTATTTATTAACTACAGAAAATCAGACCTTTCTGTGGGATGTTGTAAGTCCTCAATTATTTTGTCCAATATAAGCATGACCGTTGGTTTAGAAAGGCGAAATCGATTATAAAATTCAGAATCATCCCACTCTTCCATATGCATTATGCGTTCCCGCACAGTATATTTTTTTCTATCAGGGTTTACATATTCGACCATTTCGAGAAGATCGTTATCGAATACATTCTCCAAATCCTCGAAGTCCTCCATTACGAACTCATCGTCCATGGTAAATGTGTTCTGCACGAAATTTGAAAGAAGAAACTGAGCAGTCACCACCAGTGGTCACCACTCACTGTCACACTGCTGACACTTTTGATTCTTACTCGGCTTTTATTCGGAAAGATTCGGATGTGTTCGCCTTGTTTTATCTTCCCGATAACCCACTACCCCTAGGATAGAGTAGCCGATAACTTAACTGCCAGATAAGTAGCATTTACCTGTCAGATAATTTTATCTTTTAATGAAAAGACGCCAAAATCGGTTACCTAACAGATATATTTTATCTAGAACTTTATCCAGAGGTGAAAATACCGGCCCTAAGGGCCAGTCTTTTCAAACTTCAAGATAACTCCCAGATAAGTATCTAATGGATAAGAGTTATCCGGAGGATTTAAACTGGTGATAGCATAATCAGTCTTTTCACGATATTAAAGTGGAAGTTAGTAATCAGGAACCCACGTGTACCACGGCTAGCTTTATATTGTAGGGGGTACGACTAGTAGGCCGTGCTGCCCACATTAAATGGCAGACAACTGTCATAATTATTTTTAAGTTGTCAAAGTATTTCGTGTCTAAAATGAATAAGAAACGCATAGATAACTCAGCAAAGCGAAAAAGATCCAAGAATTTTACGGAGCAAGAGGTAAAATTGCTTATTACCTCCGTTTTAAAGTACGTTCATATAATAGAAAATAAGAAAACCGATTCGGAAACATGGAAGCTTAAAGGCAGCACATGGGAGACAATTTCAAATGAATTTAGTGCCAGTACTGAAGGTGAGTAAATTAAAAAGCGTGCATCTAGGCATCCCACGTTATTATTTATTCTTTTAGGAACCACTATAAGAACGGCAGACGCGCTACGCCAGAAATATGATTGTATTAAGAAAGACTTGAAACAAAAAGTGACAAAAAATCGTAACGAAGCGTTTAAAACTGGAGGTGGCGTCCCTACTTATGCATATATAAGTAATACCGAAGAAGAACTGCTAAAACACATCACAGTCAACGTGAATGGACTTCCATCACAAGTGGACTCAGATTCCATCCTGCCTGAGACAAGTAAGTACCTAGGTATTACATTTTGAAATGAAATATAGGTAAACCCAATATTTGTTGCAGATATGATGGGAGAGAAACTCCACAGCGATGAAGATTTGTTAAAAGCTTCGTTAGATACCGAAAATATGTTAGCAAATATACTTAACGACGATATTACCCCAGAAGATATTTCCATAAATGTGAGATCACATTATAATATATCAATATGATTGTTTACAAATTCAAATTGCTAATAATTTACAGGAAAACAACAGTTTGCCTATCAATGAACTAGATGTAGAAAATTTGACTACAAGTGAACGTATAAAGGTATGTTAGCTACATTTAGAGGACAGTTTTACTAATTTACATTCTACAGAGTGCAGATGAAAACAAAGCTAAAAAGAAAACTACATGGGATAGCTGGTCACCAGGAGTTCTGAAAAAGAAAAAGAGCAGCGTGTTAGACGTTAAAACAAAGCCAACTAAAACTTCTAAAACATTATTAAATGGAAAACTTGAAGCAGTAATAGATTCGAGATCGGAATTATTGCAAATTCAACAAGATTATACACGAACGGAGGAACAGCAAAAGCTCAAGAGATATGAGGCCCAAATGAAACTTATCGAGGCACAGAAAGACAACATTATTAATCAAGAAAAGAGACAGCAAGAAGAGCATAGAAAAAAAATGGTACTACTGAATTTGGAAATTAGAAATAAGAAATTAATGATGATTAAAAAATACGGTTCGCTAAAATTTCCGTCAGTAAACAGAAATTAGGTGTGTAATGTGGTTGTTTATATTAAGTAGCTGTTATAATTTGATGATTCACTTTGGATATAATATGTAAGTAGGTTCTAGGGGACGCATTTTGAATTCTTGTAGATATGTAGGTAATGTTATTTTTTGCATCATTGCGAGTGAACAATGTTGTAAGTATTATTAAATTACGGGTAGGTACCTATTTCAAAATAATATAATAAAAAAGGTATAAGTAAACATTAGGATTTTATTTTTATCTTCTATCTAAATTTAACAAATTTTGAAAATAATGCAGTAGATCTTCCCTTACATCATTCCCATTGTGGTCAAGATCTGCTTCGTTTTCTTCACCTTCGTCGTCTTCATTAGGCTCTTCATTTGGCCCTTCAAAATGTTCCTCATTTGCATCGCAAGCAATGTTGTGCAATATGGCTGATGCTACTATAATTTTTTGAGCGAGTTGCAAGCTGCATCTAATTCCAACCGAAAGAATCGGAAACCTTCCTTTCAGTATACCGAAAGTCCTTTCAATAACGTTTCTTGTTCTGATTTGCGATTCATTATATAATACCTGCACTTCATTTTCTGGATTATTAAAAGGTATCATCAAAAATGGTCTTTGTGGATATCCACTATCACCTAGTAGAAGACCATTTCCAAATTCCCCTTGGTTGAACCTCATGCTTATGGAAGAATTTTTGAAAATATGCGCGTCATGTGCTGAACCTGGCCATCTAGCCACCAAATCCATAATTTTATTGTTAGCATCGCATACAGCTTGAACATTTAAAGAAAACCAACCCTTGCGATTTCGAAAAACCTCTGCATTTTCACCACCAGGAGATCGTAGTTTTACGTGGGTGCAGTCGATGGCTCCTATCACCCTTGGAAATCTAGCTAGCGAATAAAACAGGGTCATTGCAACTTGCCTTTCTGCATCGGTGTTGGGTAATTTCAAGTATATGTGCCTCAAATTGCACAGTGCTTGAAGCACTTTAGAAATAATTTTTCCTGCCGTCGATTTGTGGATATGGGAAAAATCGCCCATTTCTATATAAAAGCTGCCAGTGGCAAGGAAGCGTAAGGTAATTAGAAGCTGGTCAATGGGCTGTATCGCTCGATTTAGGTTCCTGCAAAAATAATGGTTTAAATACAATTTATTATTTATTAACTACAGAAAATCAGACCTTTCTGTGGGATGTTGTAAGTCCTCAATTATTTTGTCCAATATAAGCATGACCGTTGGTTTAGAAAGGCGAAATCGATTATAAAATTCAGAATCATCCCACTCTTCCATATGCATTATGCGTTCCCGCACAGTATATTTTTTTCTATCAGGGTTTACATATTCGACCATTTCGAGAAGATCGTTATCGAATACATTCTCCAAATCCTCGAAGTCCTCCATTACGAACTCATCGTCCATGGTAAATGTGTTCTGCACGAAATTTGAAAGAAGAAACTGAGCAGTCACCACCAGTGGTCACCACTCACTGTCACACTGCTGACACTTTTGATTCTTACTCGGCTTTTATTCGGAAAGATTCGGATGTGTTCGCCTTGTTTTATCTTCCCGATAACCCACTACCCCTAGGATAGAGTAGCCGATAACTTAACTGCCAGATAAGTAGCATTTACCTGTCAGATAATTTTATCTTTTAATGAAAAGACGCCAAAATCGGTTACCTAACAGATATATTTTATCTAGAACTTTATCCAGAGGTGAAAATACCGGCCCTAAGACAGAGTTTTTAGTTCGGTTTAACGCCGGGGCGTTTGTAATTTTGGCAATTCTGTAAAATTTAAATTCCAACTAATTATTACTCGCGTAGTCCGAAAATTTCTGGCAATCGTTTTCAGATAAACTTATCTGTGGACAAAAGTCCTTTGTATCTTGAAAACTGAATCGGGATCTTCACGTTTCTGAACAATTGCGCTAATTTATTGCTCATCACGAATTGTTGACCAACAATGCAGCCTACACTTCAAATTAACTTTAGTCACCTTTAGATAAATAAAGGTGTGATGCCGAAATTGATTACGAGATCATTGTCCGAGATACCATTCATTGAATACGAAGTATCTGTATAATGTAATTCCTGACCTGGTTAATACTTTCACGGCAATGTCAAAGTCGCATTCTCTTAGAGTTGGTTTGACTTTTAATACTGATTGCTAAAGCTTTTGAAACGCGCCATCACGAACCATAATGTACCCAATTGTAATCCGAATAAAGAGCAATTCCATTACAAAACTACTTATTATTGTCATAGTTGTGGGTTATAAATGCGTGATGATCGCAAAAAGAGGGCAACAAACAATAATGAAACACGTCATATGATTTGGTGGATAAACTTTTCACTGGTTGAGGTAAAATCAAGACGTTGTGCCTATCAACTTCCGCGATCTCAAGCCTCTTCCGTAAATATTTAATTCGAAATGAATAAGTCACGCACCTGGTTTACGGCGACCTGAATTGCCGCAACAAAGACGGTTTTTATGAAGGTATCCAGCAATTTACCCTTTTCAGTGTTGAGTCCTTGATCGCCGCCCATCTCTTTCTATCTAAGTCACGGGGCTTCACATTACCTGTGACAATTTATTCTCTCGTTACACACGCTTTCCTACACGAGATTTCCATCGACATCATGCAGATTGAGACCTTCAACTTTAAAAGTTCTTCACATTATGGGAACACGAGTGAGAAAAATCGTCTCGACCTAGTTCGCCTAGCATGCGGTCAAAACTCACGTGTATTTGCGACTTTAATTTCCCGGGGCGACGGAAATGCCTTAATTCTAAGCTATGGCAGGGCCTCGTGTAAACCGCGGGCGTCAAGAAAATAAACACAGCTGGAGTTACCCGTGAATTTTTCCAGGGGAAGTCGAGAAATGTTAGCGTTGATTTATATTAAGACTTCTGATGCCACAGATAACGACCAAACCATAATGGAAGGCCGTAAAAGTTGTATTAATAAAGAAAAATTTCATTCTGTCCATAAGCGATCATTAGATTCAAAAAATACGGCGACCCTGCATACTCTGGATTATTAGTAAAAATAATAATGATAATAAGGTTTAATGGGTGTTTTTCAAGGTTACCACTGATTGTAGTTTTATTTCCTCCACAGAAATAAAAAAAATATATATGTAGGTTTATCGTTGCGGGAACCGGTAACTGAAGGACAAAGGGAAATAATGTCAAAAATTATGTTCGGTAATAGGGTCGAAAGCTCGAAAGTGTCGTAGATTTTCACAACAAATTATTTATAAGATACTTAAACAAAATCTAGATACTGTGAAAGTGAAATATCAAAAACCTACCAATAGTTGGCTTGATGATTCGAGTTGCAATGTTAATTCTATACCTTGAAAGTAACAGATGCTTAATACTGAGCAGATCAAGATCCAGCATCCAACATTTGTGTTCCATACTTTTCGACTTTTTTCGCAGAGGTAAAATCCCCCATTAAGCGATTTCAACATTACCTAATAATTTTCAAAGGATGAAACTACGGATGAAACGAAACAAATTTCAGCCAGATCGGTCCAGTAGTTTAGGCTGTAGCGCGTTTAAAGACACAGACAGACAGACACACAGGCATTTTTCAAAAACCACTTTTTTGGATTCCCAGATTTGATGTTTTTGGCGATTCGATTTTTCGATCGATTTTAGTAACTGCCCCGAGAAGCGTGGAAGTTCAAAATTGAGTCGAAGTAATATTTCTCCATGAGAAATATAATATTTTTTTTGGCTAAAAAAGGAAGACGGGCAAACCCCATCGATTTGATTTAAAGGGGAGGCTTCGGAAAAATTGAGAAATACGAAGGAGATAACATCCCCCGTTATCTCCCTCGTACTCCCCAATTTTTCAGGGAGATCTTGGGGAGAACCGGAGAGATACGTGAAATATCCCGGGAGATACAAGGGATATCCGGGGAGATCCAGGCAGATACGTCGTATATCCGGAAGGATTCAGCAGTAAGAATATCTTTTGCATCCGAAAATGAGACCATTTTTTCAAAGGATTCACAATTTATAATTTTTTCTGAGTTAAAAACATCATATTTGGCCGGAAGTACAATCACGGCCACCCTAGATTTTCAAAACCATCAAAGAAATCAGCGAAAAATTGAGATTTTAGAAAAACGCAAAAACATGTTGAGTTAATTTTTTTGATGCAAATTGATCTGTGCAATTAGATTATCGTTTATGTCTTTATTTTGTTTATTTACAAACAACGAGACCTACTGGAGGCTATAATTTCCGGTTAAACCGGAAGCCGAAAATGTATATGAAACTAAATACCATCAGCTACATCGCAAAAAAAATCGACGTGCTTTTGCGATTTTCACAAATTCTTAATTTTTCACCCATTTCTTCAATATATTTGAAAATCTAGGATGGCCATGCCTGTACTTCCTGTAATGTTTCAGACTCAGAAAAAATTGTAGAATTCGTTGAGAAAAAGGTGAAAAGACAAATTTAGACAATTTCCGGTTAAACCGGGAGTGAAAAAGATTACCGAAATAAACACGTCCTCCATTCAGGGTTGATCAGTGTTTATCTCATTTTAATATTGGTTGAAAGCTTGGTCCATTTTTCAAAGAGGAACTGATGTTTGATTAGGTACACAAGGTAGTTTCACAGTCTCGTTCCACAAAATTTACTTACTGTTTAGGACGCGTTTCGGAGTGTTACTCCATCTTCAGCTATAAAAGAAATTAACACAAAATACAAAACAGTTGCCTGGAAAATGAAAAAACGTTTGGGTCAAAGAAAAATAACAGCTTTTGGGTCGCACTGTAAATTGATCGAAAGACGCTCAAACATTGAAGAAAGGCGCGAAAGTTTGGGGAAATTTGGTGGGTGGAGGGAAAGGTTAAAGTCACACTAAAGTCAAAAGCAGCTTCTGCGCGCCGACCAGATGAAGACGGTCAGGTTCAGCGCAAGTGTACCCGTCTCTGTCTATGCCACCTGTGCACCTGTGTCGCACTCCTTTCTTTGCTATAGCATAGACAGAGACGGGTACAGTTGCGCTGAACCTGACCGTCTTCATCTGGTCGGCGCGCAGAAGCTGCTTTTGACTTTAGTGTGACTTTAACCTTTCCCTCCACCCACCAAATTTCCCCAAACTTTCGCGCCTTTCTTCAATGTTTGAGCGTCTTTCGATCGATTTACAGTGCGACCCAAAAGCTGTTATTTTTCTTTGACCCAAACGTTTTTTCATTTTCCAGGCAACTGTTTTGTATTTTGTGTTAATTTCTTTTATAGCTGAAGATTGAGTAACACTCCGAAACGCGTCCTAAACAGTAAGTAAATTTTGTGGAACGAGACTGTGAAACTACCTTGTGTAATCATTTTAATATCTTTTTACATCCAAAGATATCTATGGTTGGAAGTTTAAAAAAACACCCTGCGGTTCCTTTTTCACTACTCACCATTGACATCTCTTAAACGGTAAGAGATACGGTGTCGGTTAAATTAGCGAAAAGTGGCTTTATTTCTTTGTGATTAAGAAGCCCAAGAGAAATCCGCGATATGTTAATTCGCTCCTAAGTTATTCCGAAAAATCTGAAAATTGCGATTTCAAATAAAAAATAATATGTATCTCCCTAACGATTGATGTTATTTAAATGAAACTTGTAACTTTTGTATTTTTGATAGCTGTCAATCGAGTGGTGGAAATTTTATAGGCCTTCTAGATTGTGAGTAATGAAAACCTTCTATGGTTTCTTACGAATTTTTAAAATCAAAAATGTCGGCAGACATTTAAAAATGCTGCAAAAATATTAAAACTTTCTGTACAAAAATTAACTTTTCGAGGTTTATAGACCTAGAACTGAGGAATTCAACAGTGAAAACCGCAACATTCTACCAGCTTTCGTTAATTTTTCGCGAATTTTTGAAGTGTCTCATTTTCTCTTTTACAAAGAAAAAAATAGTTTTAAGTTTTAAAAATCTCAGAAGATATGAAAAAATTTTGTAGAGAAGTGAAATTTTCAGTGTTTATAGTGCTAGAACTGGATAGAATGGTGAAGACCGAAAAGACCCCATTTGCTTTCTTTATTTTTTTTACGGATTTTCGTCATTTTTTCTAGAATTTTTTAAGTCTGCCTTTTAAGAAAATCGCAAAAATATTAAAAACGACAAATGAAATTTGCAGGGTTTGTAGAATCAAAATTGGAAAATTCAACGATGAAAACCGCAAGCTTCCTTCTGCTTTTGTTAATTAGAAAAAAATTAAATTGGGCCCTGGTGTCAACTTTTTTTCTCCTATGGCCGCCATATTGAATTTTGACACAATGGGATACAGAAAAAAATTGACTTTTCAAAAATGTAATTTGGACTTTTTTGAAAAATCGTCAAAATTGTAAAATTCGTATGAATAATTTGTAAAATTAGTTTAAAATTTTTTGAAAAAAAAGTAAAAATAGTACACTAACTTTTTTAATGCCTTTTAACGATTAAAATAATTGAAAATTCAATAAATGATATATTTTGATGTATGAATCAATATTTTCACATGTTTTCAATAGAGTTCCTGCTGGTTACATTTTTGAAAAACTAATTTTTTTATGTGACGGATGTTGCCAGAATTCAACATGACGGCCATAAGAGAATCAAAATTTGATCGTCATTGCTCAAAATCTAGAAGGCCTAGAAAAATTTTCGAAGTACCAAGTGGGGAGATATTAATTTTTATTTAAAATCACAATTTTCAGGTTTTTCGGAATAACTCAGGAACGAATCAAGGAAACAACCTGTATACTAAAATAGAGCAACGCAAATCTTTTGTGGATTTACAAAATTATACATGTCAGGATTTAAGATGATTTACGGGGATTTATTGAACAACAATGATTTATGCTTTACAAATTTTCATTGGTTGTTTAGCCCTCGCTGAAACCTTTTGTAATGGTTGGATTTTGGAGTCGAATTTGGTTTTGCGCAATAACTTGCTTCCTCAACGTCGTACAGAAAATATTCAAGTACACAATAATATTGATTTAATTTAATTTAATTTATTGATCACTTTTAAGAAATTAACAAAAGATTTCCGACAATTTGAAACAATAATGTATAACAAAATGAAACAAATAAAACAAAAGAAAATAAACCAAGTTAACAAAAATGTCACCTAAGAATATGACTGCCAAAATTGTGTATCTATGACCTTATGGGAAAGTTCTATCTTCGGGACGCTTTGTAGCAAAAACTGTCCATTTTTGGAGACATGAACGAATCATGAAAACTCGAAATATATTAAAAATTCAGCCAAATCCACCGAGACCATAATTTTTCATTTAAATCGTGCGAGGTTTTCTATAGTAAGTACGACTGGAAAATTTGTATTGTAAAAATGAATATCTGAGAATTTACATAAGTGAAAATGTAATTAATTTAATATTCCGTGCCGCCTCTAGAGAATCATCCTGTACAAATTTCCCAGACATAAATAATTGCGCCAGTACCTGATAATTATGGACGTGGAAATCGCTGATTAGCTAATTGTCTCACAGGACAAGCAATAAATACAACTTTCAGATAATTACCTTGTAGCAGTATTTTTAAACGTTTTGAATTGCAAAATAATTTTTCTAATTTCAATTTTCTTGAAAAAAGAAATTCTTTCGCGGAATATCGAAACGTTTTTAGAAAACTGGAGAACGTAACTGATCAGTAATATTTGTTAAGAGATTCACGCTCCGATTGGTTTATTCGATTGAGTGATTCTTCGGTCCATGATTTAATATCCGTCTGTAACATCGAATCGTGTCTGGGGTGCTGACAGCAGTAACAATAAGACTTAAAAACCTTGTTAAACAATAAACTTCCGTGTTTCGCCTGCAAATGATCGTGTACGAAACCCATCGTAATATGACCATAAATAACAGTGTTACCCGAAATCTCTCCAGATACATTATTCATGTTTGTACAATTTCACGAGTGATGCAAACGATCATTACGACCGAATCACTCATTTGATATGGATAATTATGGTGTAAGATTCATATATCACTAGGACAGTTGGGATGTCTAATTCGTCTTGTAAATTAATTCATCCTCGCCTCTTTGGATGCGGTAAATTTCTGCAAAAACATAACTGTGTTCCGTAATCAGTGTAAACTATGCACAATAGACCAAAGTGAGAAATGGTGCTGTAAGGACACCTTCGATTCGATAATGTTCCCGCATTGTCCTGGAGGAGTATTGTCCTGGTACAAGGAGCGGTCATTAATAATCTGCACCTGGAGCGCTAATCCTGACAATAATTACAATTGGTTGTTCAATTAATTAGACAGTCGCCCTCAGTCACCAAACGCTAGCGGCGAGTTCAAATGAGTGGGCAGCCTGTTTCGAGTAAGAATAAAATAAAAATACAGAGAAGAGGTGGAAAAATGAAGGGGTTGATATTCGAAACAATAATTTACTTTTTCCGCGTAACTTAACTTTGCCGGATTTTCTTTTCGCCGGATTTTTCATTCCGTTCAAAAGTTAATTTGGTAAAAATTCACCAGTTTTTCTGTTTCCTGTCCGTCCCATCTTAATTGACCTTCTATTTTAAACAAATTTAAAGAGTGGGCAGCCTGTTTCGAGTAACAATAAAATAAAAATACAGAGAAGAGGTGGAAAAATGAAGGGGTTGATATTCGAAACAATAATTTACTTTTTCCGCGTGACTTAACTTTGCCGTATTTTCTTTTCGCCGGATTTTTCTTTCCGTTCAGTTTCGCAACCCCTAAAAGTTTTTCTGTCTCCTGTTCGAACTATCTTAATTGACCTCCTATTTGAAACAAATTTAAATATCTGAATCTTTCGAGCCACCATTCAAAAACTTCGGACCGGTTTCGGGTTATTTGACCATCATCAGCGAAGTGCATTTCCGGTAGAGGGCGTCAAAACTCTTCTCCTATTTTATTATTTATTGCATGTACATTGAGCTTATGTCTATAGGTACACCGTTTCTCACTTTATTAATTTTTAACTTCTACGCTCCGATCGAAAAATTCAGAAAAATCGAATCGCCAAAAGGATAAAATCTTTACGTTTTAAGATACTGAGAACCCAAAAAAGTGGTTTTTGTGTGTCTGTGTCTGTAAACACGCTACAGCCCAAACTACTGAACCGATCTGGCTGAAATTTTGAAAGTGGACATTTTATGGATTTTTTTTATTCATGATAACTATGGTACTAGTTTTACAGTCGTCAAATTTGAACATAAAGGAGTATATAAACATATAAAACAATTTTAAGACATACATACATATAATACACATTTACATATACATAATACAATAATGTTACATATTGTAGAAGTCGTCTAGATTATAGAAAGCACCCTGAATTAATATTTCTTTAACTTTGTGTAAAAATTGATTTCGTGGTAAAACGGTCACCTCCGGCGGGATCTTGTTGTAAAAACGGATGGCGTAATAGTTTGAAGCAAATCTACTCTTTTGTAGCCGCAGAAAGCCGGAGTCTATGTTATGACTGGTACGAATGTTATGCGAATGGAATTCTGAGCGAAGCCTGTATTTGGATATATGATCTCTCAGGTAAACAATGCAATTATATATATATAAGGATGGAATTGTGAGGATTTTCTTTTTTATAAATGTATCTTTGACATCATCTCTGTACTTTAGGTTGGCAACTATTCGTACTGCCCTGCGTTGCAGCGCAAAAATCCGTTTCGTATGACTGCTATGTGCTATGTCCCCATATCAGAACCACGTATGTTGCAACTGATTGACATAAAGAAAAGTAAGCTGTCAATAAAACATCAGCAGACACTTCATTTTTCAAATTTCTTAGCAGATATATCACTTTGCACAACTTTCCAGACAGAGTGTTTATGTGTGGTTCCCATGTAAGCTTTGGATCCATGATCACCCCCAAGAATTTTACTTCTTTAATGGTGTCAGCATTGTCTAGACTCCGAGTGGAGAATGTCATATTCGAAGTTTTGTTTTCATTTAACATTAGTTTGTTTGCACTAAACCACCGCAAGGCCTCAGTCAGGGCATCTCGAATTTCAACTTGAAGGAGTTTTTCATCCTTGTTCGATGAAACTAGAGTGGTGTCATCTGCGAATAAGACAGTTTTGTCGTTCAAATAAGATGGAAGGTCACTTATGTAGTAAATGAAAAGGAGAGGGCCCAGTACTGACCCCTGCGGTACCCCCAGTTTCAATGCTTTTGTTGATGAGCGGTTATTATTGTAAAGCGTAACTTGTCTTCTATTAGTTAGATAGCTAGACAGTAAGTTTAGGGATTTACCCTCGATGCCATAGTATTCCAGCTTTTGAACCAAGATTTCTGGGGATACGCAGTCAAACGCCTTTGACAGGTCGCAGAAACTCGTCCCAACATAGGATCCCTCTTCAAAGCTATTCGTGATGGATGATACTAAGTCTTGAACTGCTAGGGTTGTTGACATACCTGGCCTAAAGCCATATTGCTTATCGGAAAATATAGTGCTAATTTCGCTGGACACAGACAGCTGTTTGAATAGAATTTTCTCAATTATTTTCGCTACAATTGGGATGATTGAGATTGGGCGATAGTTTGATGGTTCATCCGATTTACCCTGTTTAAAAACTGGAACGACTTTTGACAGTTTAAGACAATCCGGGAAGATGCCTTCTCGGATGATACAGTTTGTCAGTTTTGTCAATGGTACGATTAAGTGGTCTTTGATCGATTTTATAATATTAATATTCAAGTCATAAACATCCATTGCCTGGTTTTTAGACATGGAGTTTATTATATCCCGCATGGTGACATACCCAATCTCAGAAAACTGAAAACTCAATTTGTCGTTTTTGTTTAAAATGATGTTTATGAGTAGGTAGTAAACAAAGTCTTGCCACAAATTGATATATTACGAAGTAAAATGATTAAGGCGACATGTTTCGGTCTACTAGACCATCATCAGGCTCGACCTTGTGTTTTAGGTTATGTTACATGTTATATGAAGTAAAATTTACATTAAAGTTTATGTTGATCGTTACATTTTAATTTAGATTATTAAAGATTAAAACTGTGAAACGCTGAAGGTTGTTCCACCTGCGAGATATGGTTTCGATCCTTGTGAAAAGGGTCAATTATTGGGATTGGGAACACAAACTTCGGCGGTCGTTTCAAAAGAAAAGGATGTACGTCGAAGCGATCATAATTCAGCTAGGTCAGAAGGTTTCAATGGGAAATCGTCAATGACATTTTGTGATGTACCGCAAAAAACTGCAGATTTGGCTGCAGATATACCCGAACCTGGGGTCGGAAGAACGTCAAAAACAATGAAATCGACTTCATCAAAAAATAAACTTGAAAGCATTAGAGAAAAACGCTTATCATTGAGGAAGCAGCTTATTGAAATAGAATTAGAGCAATTAGCCGCTGAAGAGAAATCCATATTGGAAGAGAGGTCCGTATCGGAAGAAAAAAAGTCTGTTTTGGAAGACGACACCTATTATAAAGACAAGAATGAATACGTACATAAGTGGGTCGAATGTAATAAACGGGATGAAATTAAACGGGATGAAATTGGTTATGTTGGCTCATGCTGTGGAGCAGAAGAGTGTGAAGAAATGGTCACATCCGTGGGATGCTATGAAGCAGAAATGAATAATTCTCTGGAGAGGTTTACAGAAGAGAAATGCGAGACAAAACATGGAAATAGAAACATTTCAAAGACTCTGGTTGAATGCATGCAAAATCTCAACTCAAACATGGAGAAGTTGGTCGCTAAGCAGAATCGAACTCCATGTTCCAATCCAACGGAAGATTCTATCGATTCTTTTAGGCAATTCTCGATTGTAATCTCCAATTTAGTTGCAATTCTATGGCGATTCCGAGAAAAGAAAATAGCATTTTGTGGTGATATTAGAGAGATGTTTCATCAAATTATGATCCGTAAGGAAGACAGGTGTTCTGAAAGGTTTCTGTTTCGAGGAATGGACAGAACCAGAGATCCTGATGCATACGAGATGCGAGTGTTAATCTTTGGTACAGCTGTGGATACCATAAAGAACGTCATTCAGATACATGAGAAAGGGGGCTTCCAAATGGTTAACTGGTTGAGCAATAGCGAAAAGGTGCTAGAAGAATTACCAGAAAGCTACAAAGCCAAGAGAAATACAAAAGTAAACTTGGATTCAAGAAATTTAGAGAGAGTTTTGGGTTTATACTGGGATATAGAAGAGGACATTTTTACATTCTGCGCAAGTTTCGATAGAGTTTCAGCAGCAGTGTCACAGGGAGGGCAGAAACCAACAAAACGTGACATGCTAAAGCTAATTATGTCAATTTTTGATCCTCTTGGATTGCTGTCGCCATTAACAATTAAAGGCAGACTATTGATGCAAGCATGCTGGATTGAAAAGATCAAGCATATTGAAGACCTCAAAATACAGCGATGCTACTTAATGAACGAGGTAACCAGGATGGAAATACATGTTTTCTGTGACGCCAGTAAGACTGCTTACAGTGCTGTGGCCTATTTGAGACTTATTAGAGTCACAGCCTGGACAGTAAGATTTTTAGTAAATTGTATTTCGAAGAATGCTAATGGTGAAGTCAAGAACAAGTTTAAAGCCGTATCCGGAGAACTTACAGTGGATGAAATTAAGTGTGCTGAAATTCTATGGTGGAGAGATATTCAATGTCGACACTTTTGTGACGAAAAGAAAAAATTGATAATGAAGCAGTATCCAGAGAAAAACTCGACTTTGTACCAATTATCTCCCACATTAGATCAAAATGGAATAATTAGAATGGACAGCAGCAGAATTAAATATGCCAACATTGAATATGATATGAAATACCCAGTAATATTACCATCTCAAGAACGTAAATTTTGGATTGTGAAGATGCGAGAAAGGAATTAATCAGAAGAATTATTGGCAACAATATTAGCGGAAGTTGAATCTATAGTGAACCCAATAATTACTTATATTGATTGTGAAGAGGGCGAATGTCAAGCTTTAACACCCATGCACTTCTTAATTGAGTCTGCGAATACATCAAATAGTATAGGAAGCTTTGGTCCCGAGGTTGTCTATGGACGTAGGCAATGGAAGGCAGCCCAATACATTACCAAAACCTTTTGGCGCAGATGGTCTACGGAATATTTACCGTATCTTCAGAAGAGACCTAAATGGTTTGAGAGAGCCCAATCATTAAAAATTGGAGATGTTGTGGCAGTTCCGATTGACAAGAACATTAAAAATAGTTGGCGAATGGAAAGAATTGTGAACGTCCTGAAAGGGAAAGACGGCCAGATACGAAGTGTCGTAATTACCACCAAAAATTGAAACTTAACGCGCCCGGTTAACAGCCTACGTTTGCTGGAGGCGGGAGAAACTGTTAAATAATGTCATTGTTGACATGTTTTTATTTGTTGAAGGTGAACTTGTCAGAATTTATTATTATTGTGAATAAATGACATTAATTCCAATTTCGTGAACCCTTTGGAATTAACACTCATTATGTTGCAAATTTTATTCTCTTTCAGTTTAGTCACGTGAATAATTCGCGTAGGGTCAACGGTTTTCGAGGTATAAAGGGAAAACTTCGTTGAAACCCACGTCCTCCACCATTTTTTGAAGATTGCGGCTAACGCACACGCAGAATTTGTCAGGACTTTTAGTATGTTAAACAGTACATAAAGTAGAACATCTTAGAATTTAGAATATCGTCTTATTGGCAGTAAAGCTTGTAAATGTATACAACCAAAGCAGAAAATATTCTAAAATTGTTAGTAGCAAAAATTGTGCACGTTAAATTTTTAAACCCCTTATGATGCTTTTCCACTATTCTCTCATTTTCCAACCTCCTGGTTCTATTGTTTAGATCGCTTCCTTTATCAACTTCAATCATGTATTTTTTATGTGTGTCAAGTTGGCGCCTTCTCCAGCGCCCGGCGACGTCTCTATATTTGATGATGTGACAACAGCGCAATTTCTTTCTAACCAATCAGAGCTGCCGACAGACACGTCAAACTACAGCCTACCTGTTGAGGTTATGTTAATATAATTTAGGTTTTCACCCATTTTCGAAGAAATATAGATTAAGCTTACTTTCGGCGATCCAAGGGCGAACCATACCGATAAAAATAATACCAAAAAACATGGGACGACCCCTGAAATTAAGGGAAAACATTGAGAATTACAGAAATGAAGGGCGTGTGGTAAATTTTTCTCGAAGAGGTTCAAATCAAATAGAATAAGCAATTTTCAACGTTCTCCCTTAATTTTAAGGGTCATCCGATGTTTTTAGGTGAATGACTTTGATGTCATTTTGTTCCGCTTGAATAGGGCTTTCATTGGTATGAAGGGCGTGTGGTACATTTTTCTGGAAAGGGTTCAAATTAAATAATTTTTGTGATTCTCATTCACTATCACTAGAAACACCCCACTACACCGAAACACTTGATTTACACTGCTGACGCGTTTCGAACACAATGTGCTCATTATCAAAGCCGAAGCTAAAACAACCTGCCTGTCTAGAAACTGAAATATTTATAGGCCCACCCGCGTAGCTCCGCCCCTCGCCTGATCTCGATAGACCAATCACAGGTCGAGAAATGGTCACGCAAGGGTGAACACGTATAAATACAACAAGTCCTACTTAAAGTAGCGTAAACAAAGATGAATATGCGATCGGGCCTGTATCAGCGTTCATAAGCCTATCTCTAGACTTATGAATTACGATACTCTCCCAAGCGTCGAGCATCTGCATCTTGCATTGTGTAAAGCATGTAGGGCAACACTGGATTTCTCAGTTCTGCCATATTTAAGGTGGGCTAAGTGCTCCTTAAATCTGGTGCTGATAGACCTTCGAGTTTGACCTACATACTTTAGATCACAATTTTGACAATTGATTTCGTATATACCAGATTTTTCGCTATTCCCTACTTTATCTCGGCAGACTCCCATCATTGTGCACAACACAAGATGGCAAGTTTCCATTTTTTGGCACACCGTCTTCTGAATTTTCCTTTAAACAAGGAAAGATATCAGAAAGAACTCAAAACAATCAAAGACATAGCGAGATGTAACGGGTTCGAACCTATCATAATAGACAACATCATTAGGAAGTTAAAATTCAAACAACAAGTGTTAAACGCCACGACTTTTCGCTTCGAAGAACAAAAACAAAAACAAAAAAAAAAAAAAATCTGGTATATACGAAATCAATTGTCAAAATTGTGATCTAAAGTATGTAGGTCAAACTCGAAGGTCTATCAGCACCAGATTTAAGGAGCACTTAGGGCCGGTTTATCGATGCTCAGCTAACTTCAAACTGACAGATTGTAGCCAATCAGAACTGTAGTTGCTAGGCAATTGGCTTTCAGTTAGGGATAACTGAGCATCGATAAACCGGCCCTTAGCCCACCTTAAATATGGCAGAACTGAGAAATCCAGTGTTGCCCTACATGCTTTACACAATGACCATAGAATAAGTGATAATATTAAGTTAGTTTGTAGCGTTAACAAGATGCAGATGCTCGACGCTTGGGAGAGTATCGTAATTCATAAGTCTAGAGATAGGCTTATGAACGCTGATACAGGCCCGATCGCATATTCATCTTTGTTTACGCTACTTTAAGTAGGACTTGTTGTATTTATACGTGTTCACCCTTGCGTGACCATTTCTCGACCTGTGATTGGTCTATCGAGATCAGGCGAGGGGCGGAGCTACGCGGGTGGGCCTATAAATATTTCAGTTTCTAGACAGGCAGGTTGTTTTAGCTTCGGCTTTGATAATGAGCACATTGTGTTCGAAACGCGTCAGCAGTGTAAATCAAGTGTTTCGGTGTAGTGGGGTGTTTCTAGTGATAGTGCATTTTTCCACCGAAGTTGTCCAGTGTTTCCATAGTGATTCTCATTGTTTTCCCTTAATTTCAAGGGTCGTCCCATGTTTTTTGGTATTATTTTTATCAGTATGGTTCGCCCTTGGATCGCCGAAAGTAAGCTTAATCTATATTTCTTTGAAAATGGGTGAAAACCTAAATTACATTTACATAACCTCATCAGGCAGCTGTAGTTTGACGTGTCTGCCGGCAGCTCTGATTGGTTAGAAAGAAATTGCGCTGTTGCCACATCGTCAAATATAGGGAAGGCTGGAGAAGGCGCTAACTTCACACACATGCATTTTTTGAACTACTATTAAGCGTGACTGACTAATATTTTCCAGATTGGTTATATTATTAATAACGTATGGCACCTGATGTGAATTCAGATTAGATATTGGCTGTCAGTTTAATAAAAATATATTCTTAATAAATCAACTAAGGCGTTACGAGGATAAGTTTCCTTAACCCCATTCCAACTAATTATAACACTGGGAGAGTCAAAAAAAATCCGCTTACGATAATACATAATGCTAATATCATCAAGATTATGACACAGCATAATCCCTGAATAATTTACAGTTTGCAATGGGGTGAAATTGTGAAAAGACTATCATCGTACGTGGACAACATATATGAGTATGTTAAAATTCAAGAAGAGTAGCCGAGTAGAAAGAAATTCGTTGCGAAATTGGTATCTACATGAAAAAAGTCGGTTATCAAGTTTCGCAATAGATCGAATTATGTTCGAGCCGAAATCGCGAAAAACTCTTGAGTTACGAGTGATTTAAGAGAAATTTCGGTTTTATTTGTGTTTTCGGTCTGATTGTTGAACGGAGCGTTTGTAACAAATTGCAGCGCCAGATGGCCGCACACCAACTCCGATGTTAATCCCGAGCCCGCCTGTAGATCATTAACCACTTTCCGTAAATCAGTCGAAAATAATATAAAAATTCGAGCAGAACTCGCAGCGCCAGATGATTGCGTTACTGTAAATTGCTTTTTAATGTTGGAAAACGGTGGCTTTGCCAGATTTATAAAATATTTATGACAAATGTGATGAATGTTTATAGAGTTCGGAATAATCTGTAAACGATTAAAGCCATGAGGGTTGTGTTACATTCTCCCGGGGATGCACACGGTTAAACTCCGCAAAAGTTATCCACTAAAACGCTTCTTTAATTGGACTGTTGACATTATGTTTTCTAACACAATTACGCCAAAATGTCGCTTAGTTTTGTCTGTTGAAACCAATTGAAAACGTGCCGCGCAAATTAAGAACTTCAACAATATCATTGTGAATGTTGCATCATGACCCCGATTGTTTAAAAAAATTACAAAACCCAATAATTGATAAACAACCATCACAACGCAGAGATTTCTGCTTCTGACAAAGGGAGATTGCAGACCAGTCAAATTATAATAGCAACCAACCAAAATTTAATTAATTCTGTTTCTACCATTGCATTAGTTAAATTATGTTTATTTAGAGCTTGTTTATTTTCCCGAATTCATTTTATTCGCTGTTTCGTCTATTAAAACTTGTGCGTCATTTGTATTTTGTTTATTTTTGGGTTGCATTTTATATTAAAGTTTAAATAGTGAACTCGGCCATCATTATATTGTTGATTTTGCGTGTAAATTCAAATAAATATGCTATTTTGAAAGAGTATGTTAAACAGTTTGTTAGAGTCAGTAACGCTCTTATAATTCCAGAAATTTCAGAAACTGTTGAAAATATATTTCGCTTTATAGAACCTAAAGCCCCTGTAATAATAGTAACAATTAATTTACTAATTGAAGTCCTGGAACCATAACAATAATCTGTTTCTAAAGTCACCGCCTATTATTTTGTCACATTTAATAGGTACTTCATTTCTAATAACTCAATTTTTTATTTACAGGTAAGTCTCTTCTTTTAATTCGAAAAAGCTACCCGAATCCGACCAAGAGGGTTATTTTTGGTAAGTCAAAACATTTCAATTTCAATGATTATACCGGGTGATTCAGTTTGGTACTCGCCCTGATGTAACATTAATTTCGGCAAAAAATATAATAAAACCCTACAGGTATACAGGGTGTATCACGAAGAACGTTCGTAATCGTCTATGCACATCAAAAATATAATATTCTTAACCTCCCCAAGATTTCCGGCTTTACCGGAAGTATAGCCACCATCACTGTTATTTTAACTGATTTTGTGTCGTGCGTCAAAAAATTATTGGTTTGCAATCCGCAGAAGAATTTTTATCTTCCAAAGGGTTGCAGATTAAGAAACCAAACTTGATTTTCAAAAAAATTACGGAAAGAAATTGCCCCCACAACTCAATTTTTTCAACTGCGAGTAACAGGGTAACAAGAACGGTTCAGATAGTCACATTTTTTATTCTTCAATTTCTGGAGCCAATTCTTGCAGACATATTTTTTATACATTTAATTATGTAAAAAAAAGTGTAGATAACACAAGTCGGATTGCATTTTTGGAAACGAAATGCATGGGGAGCTTATGCATGTGTAGATCAAACTTCAAAGTCGATATGAGGTAAAACTGGCGTTGCCAAAAAGGCATGTCCATTCGCCTATTGCCACCAAAATCTAATCACAGCCTCTTGCCAAATTTCGTGAAAATATATTCGGAAGTTTCGGCGGGAAAATATTTTTAGGAACTGAAAGTGGTGTATTTTCAAATTTTCAATCCATAATAAATTATGTATGGGATTATTTTTTAGGGTTGGGCCTCTGGGGTGACCACCATACTCAAATGCAAAAAATGATATTAAGAACAATGCTGGGACTAAGACTATCGTCATTCTTGTAAAGGACTCTTTCAAACAGCCCGAATTATTGACCGGTATTCAGAATATGTGTATATGAATTATCAATTCTCTTATTCAAAAATAAATAACTATTTTCGGATACTCAATAGTAATACGACGAGTATAGTCTCTTGATTGCCGCGAGTTTTGACGTCCGAATGGCTGTCAACTACGAGTCAAAATGGTAGATTTTTTTAGGCTAAAAAGAGGACGAGAGCTCGCTCGAGTCCTCTTTGGCCGAAAAAAATCTACCATTTGACAAGTTAGTGCATCCATGAGGACTCAACAAGGCAACCAAGAGACTACGAATCGTATTTTGCAGATTATTTTATGAATTAAAGTATTGAGTAAGTAGTGTCAAGTTGACGTTGTAGTCTTATCACTGTAATCAGGATTACTGGTATGCTAAATGCTCCTTTGGATTGGTTCAATACTTAATGAATAAAATAATCTATGGAAATTGCCAACATTTGTTTATTGTAAATCGCAAAGAAAAGTATGCATTTTCTTTACAGGAAAACTATTTCTTTACAGGAAAACCATTCTTTTATTCGTCGATTCTTTTATTTTTGCACAATTATTTTTTGTTACAATAAAAATTAAAAACGTAATTGTTAACACCACTCAAGTCTTGCACCTCCCCCAGCCTCTTCGAAATGCTTTCCAGAGAAGTTTCGTTCAAGCACGAGTTTTTTCTTCGTCTTGGTATTACGAAAAGTAACAATCAAAATAGAGCCGGTAGGTATCCTCAATGTCGTCAAAATTTAACGTCCTTAATTCTTCACTGCGGTAAGCACCATAAAGTCCAAAAATTAACGCTACTTCAATTAATAGGTACGAATCCTCAGGGGCTTCAATTAGAAATTTAGAAACGTTCTCCATTGTTAGAATTTTTGCATTTTTACTTAGAGAGCTCTGCATCAAGGATTTTAGTTTACCAGCCTACAACAATAACGTTTCAGAATACTTTTCCAGCAATTAAATATTATGTTGTAGGCCTTTTCATATTTGTCTTGAGATGTGGTTGGTAGTAAAGACGATGCGGCTTCTGCTGCTGAGGCTTTTATTTCACTGCTATTATCTTCAAAGTCTTTTTGGCTTTCTCATTTTTTGGATGTGTCAAAAAATTCTTGTTTATAATTCATTTGTTTAGTTACTACACCTTTTCCAGTAGTAGTTCAGAAAGCGTCAATTGAATTTCAGAATAGTCAGTTGAATTTCAGAATCCGTCAATTGTAGTTCAGATTCATCAGTTCAAATTCAGAATGCGTCAGTTGTATTTCAGAATAGTCAAATGAATTTCAGAATACGTCAATTGAATTTCAGAAAGCATCAATTGAAATTCAGAATCCGTCAATTACAATTGCATTTGATGCTTTCTGAAATTCAATTGACGTATTCTGAAATTCATTTGACTATTCTGAAATACAATTGACACTCTCTGAATTTGAATTGACTAATCTGAACTACAACTGACGGATTCTGAAATTCAACTGACTATTCTGAAATTCAACTGACGCTTTCTGAAATTCAATTGACGCTTTCTGAACTACTACTGGAAAAGGTGTAGAGTTCGTGTAATTTTTTGACAATTCTCAATTGGCCTACTAGAAATTCAGTTTATCCGTTGTTTTACCTTTTTATGCAATAACATCCGCAAATATTTAGTAAAGGTATCCGAAAAAATTACATGTATCACACGTAATACAAATAACTAATATTGACCACGTGAAAAAGCAACATAACTTTAGTGTACATGTACATATCGGGTGTCCCAAAAAAAACCGGACAAAATATTTTTGGGAATAAGCCAGCCATTTCTTAACATGTTTGGATGAACCTAATCTTAAATTAAAGTTAAGGAATCAGGCTTTCGAACTCTAAGAAACGCTGTCGTAGTATTCTTATTAATAGTTGTTTTTAAGGCTTATTTTAAGTGCGTGGGGATTGGTGAAAAAACAACCAATCGTTATGAGGCTCAGAAATCCTTGAAGATCGTTCTTTTGTCTTCAAAAAACTTTTTTCAGAAATGGATTAAGTTTAAGCATTGACTGTCGAGTGTTTTTTTGAAAAAATGTGTTTTCCCTTATTTTCGCGCTTTTATGATTTATGACTAAAGTAACAGTGATGCAAAAACGGCTTAATTTTCAGAAATAGCTCTCCAATTTGCCCTCATTCTCTGTTTTCATCAAATGCGATAATTTATAACTAAAAATTATGCTGTTTGTGCGTCACTAACTTTACTCATCAGTTATTAGGGCGTAAAAAGACATATTTTTAAAAAATCACAGAAAATGAATGCGTAAACCAAATCGACTTTTTAAAAAAAAATTTTGCAGAAAAAAGAACGATCTTCAAGGCCATTTGAGTCATGTAGCGATTGATTCTTGTCTGACCAATCCCCAAGCACCTAAAAAAGCCATAAAAATAAGTATCAATAGGGTCACTACGGCAGCGCTATCTGCCATAGTTTCTTGCACGATTCGAAAGCTTGGCTCTTTAGCTTTCATTTAAGATAAGGTTCATCCAAATCGGTTGAGAAATGGCTGACTTATTCCTAAATATATTTTGTCCGGTTTTTTTTGGGACACCCGATAGATTAGTATTAAGTGAAAAGAAGTTATAAGCTGCTTGTATGCATTACTAAAATATTTCAACCAGGGACTGGAACCGTTTTTAAATACCGGTTTCGGTTCTTGTTAACACTAAAAACCGAAAAACATTTTCGGTTCCGGTTCTTCCATGAAACGGAAACCGATATTTGTTTTCGGTTCCGGTTCTTCCATGAAACGGAAACCGATATTTGTTTTCGGTTCCGGTTCCATAAGAGTTTCCGGAACCGTTATTTTTTCGGTTCCGGTCCCAAAACCGAAATTTTTTCGATTCCGGTTCCAAAACTAATTTTCCATCTCAGTGTTTTGCAATTTTTTGATTTGTGCAACATTAATTTTATAAAATATGTTTTATAAAAAAAAATCGTAGAACCGAAAAAAAAGAGCCGAAAAAACAATCGGTTCCGGTTCTTCTAAAAAAAACACTTAAATAAAATAACGGTTCCGGTTCCACATTTTTAAGCGGTTCCGGTTGTAATGAAAATAAAACAATATCTAATGCAAGTTGAACCATTCACTCTGTCAGAATACTTTATTGAAAAAGGCAGCAGAGAAGCGGCTGGAACCTCCCCATCGCGTGGGTGTTTGATTTCCATGTAGGTAGCAGTGGAATTTTTTTAGACCGCTCGTCATTGTAACTAATTTCACACTTTTTGATAATTTACGGTTAATATTAAATTTGGTTTTTTGACGTCCGTTGAAAGTAGATAGTGTTGATTTTCTAATGGGATTCGGACAGGAAATAATACACTGAGACTTCGGTGCCTTATACGTTTCGTAACTATGTAGTTCCTTCTTCAGGGCCCTAAGTCAACAATTTACCTTGGCGTCAATGTATTTCTAGCATTACTAGAACAATTGAAAATGTTGAAAATGAGAATGAAACTCATGGAGTTGACACGTGCAGACATGAGAAACGCAAAACCAGCACCGAAGTCTCAGTGTATTATTTTCTATCCGAATCCCATTAGAAAATCAACACTATTTACGGTTAATATCTTATAGTTATTTTAGATAATAAGTGTTAAAAGTGGTTTTTTATTTTGTAAGAACAAAATAAGCAAGTCTTCAAATTATTAATTGAAAACGTCCATGAAATTCGCTGTAATTAAGGTATAGTGACAATTTGTTACAGCGGCTTGTTTAATTATTGTTGTTGCATTGTCACTTTTAACACTAAGTGTAAAATACCTATTAACATACCTAGGAATGTTATGACTATCATAACAGACGCAGATGTCAATTGAAATCCGAGCTCGGAGAGCGAGGATTTTAAGACATCTAAGTCTGTTATGATTCATAACATCCGAGGTTTGTTCAATAGTTTATCGGTTTAAAGCGATTAAAGCCAAAATTAAAAAAATGTTGCGTGAATTCGCGTCATTTTGACAATCGAGATGACAGCATTTGAATGGGGTCATTGTTGTCATGAATGGTTAATGGGCTTGTTGTCTAGAAACCATTAGATAACGTTATGATCTGCTTACCAGCCTATTTTTATGCATGTTAAGAACGCTTTAATCGCCTGAAACCGGTAAAGTAAATTACTTTTAATATTCGTGTCATAAATAGTATATTGTATATTTAGAGCCGAAAGTGTAAGATTTCCGCACGACTCGTGGATATTACCGCCCGAGGCCGAAGGCCGAGGGTGGTAACCACGAGAGTGCGGAAATCGCACTTTCGGCTCGAAATATACATACTATTTTTCCTATTTTTGTGCAAAAAAGCCATAATAGAGGCTCTTGTAGTCTTATTTTGAATGAATCTGCATTAATTCAGAAGGAATCAGCTTGCTGTGCAATCTGATGATGGCATGGTAACGTAATTGTAAGATAAACAAAAACGTCAACTTTTTGCAAAATTTAATTTTTGCGCTCAAATATGAATGAAACTTTTGAAGAAATGGCCTGCCCATCTGAAATAGAAGAAGAAGCTGCAGCAGCAACCATGGATTATTGCCAGTTAAGTCGCGGGAAAGGTACGAACTGGCGTACACCCAGTTCAGTGAATGGTGCAGAGCGAAGAAGGTTATGATCCTCAACGAAAAGGTATTTTTGGCATATTTTTCCGAAAAGTCAAAAACCAAGAAGTCTTCCACACTTTGGTGCACCTACTCAATGTTGAAGGCAACTTTAAACGTGAAAGAAAACTGCGGTATTAGCAAATATAATAGGTTAATCGCATTTTTGAAACGTCAAAGCGATGGTTACAGACCAACGAAGTCGAAGATTTTTTCCAAAGAAGATTTGGACACATTTCTTAAAGATGCTCCAGATGAGCAGTACCTTATGATGAAGGTGAGGGCAACACCATTTTTAAAGAAATATTCATTAATTTTATTAATTTAAGGTTATTTTTATTATGGGAATTGCAGGGGCTCTTCGCCGAGACGAATTGAAAAAAATGAGAGTAGACGACATTGAAGACCTGGGGGCCCTTTTAATAGTGAAAATTCCAGAAACTAAAACAAAAATTCAACGCACATTCACGATTACGCAAAATTCTCAGGCCGACATAAATATGTTAGAAATTTACAGGAAATATGCTTCTCTTCGTCCATCCAAAATGAATGATCGCAGCTTTTTCATTAATTTTCGAGAGGGAAAATGCACCTGCCAAGTTGTTGGGATAAATACCATTGGGAAAATTCCAAGTCAAATTGCCGCTTTTCTCCAATTACCAGAGGCAGCCAGCTATACGGGTCATTGTTTCCGCCGATCTTCGGCAACACTGTTGGTGAATAATGGAGGGGATTTATTGAGTTTGAAGCGACATGTGGGGTGGAAGTCATCAGCGGTGGCCGAAGGTTATCTAGCCGATTCTATTGAAAATAAGAAGAGAATTTCCAACCAGATTCTTTACAAGGGTGCTCCTGAAACGGCGGTAGTTCCTTCTTCGAGCAAACAGGAAACAGCAACCATCCCAGAAGCCACTGCAGCACCTAAAGCTCCAATATTGTCTGGGAATCAGGACATTTCAGTGTTGACCAATTTAAATAACACTCTAACTAATAATTGTGCTAATATTTCCTTACCATCTGGAATTAGTATTAGCAACTGTACAAATTCTTGTATTACTTTAAATATTGTTCTTAAATAGTTTGCATATTTTAAAATTAAAAGAAAATGAAAATAAATTGTTTTCATAAAGTGTGCGGAAAAATGAATTTCCGCACGCTTTTAATTTTTCCGCACCTTTATGTTATTTTCCCACCCGTGAGTGGAAATTGCCTACTTTCGGCACACATTTTAGTGCCGAAAACAGTCTTTTTTGCACAAAAATAGGAAAATGTAATTTTTAACAGTTATCAACAAATGTTAAAACAACTGTTTTTAGTGGTGTTTGTAGAAAAACACATTTACTGTCACTCTACGTCAACCCGTAAGTTTTAAACGAAAATGAGAATTTTCATTACCTATTTTCCGCATAAATGGTGCGCGAACTGTGAATAGATTTTTAGAGCCAGAATTTAATGATCTTTCTAATGATGGACATGAAAAATGAGGCCTTTTTAGTTAATTAACCCAATCAATGCTTATGTACCAAATTTCAGCCAAATCGATCGAGTAGTTTGGGCTATAATGTGCTTTTAGTGTTATTAAAAAACCCGGGGACTAAATGTGAATGAATTTTGTATTATTTAAAACCAGAATTTGAAGCCCTTTCTGATGCTGACAATAAATTTTCTAAAAACTTGTTTTAAAACGTGTAACAATCACCATGTGCAAAATTTCAGCCAAATCGGTTCAGGGGCTTGGGCTGTACCGCGATTTTAAAGTCCGATAAAAATTTCGATTTTTTAAATTTTTGGCCAAAAGGGCACTTTGGCAGCAGAATTTGAAGGCCTTTCTTATGCTGACGTCAAAAATAGGTGTTTGCATTTCAAATTTAAAAGTTGATATGTCAAAATTTCCTTTCTGGTTGCACGATTGGCTCCAAAAGCTCTTCAGTTCTAAGTTAGGTTACGAGTTACAAATGTGCCAAATTTTAGCCAAATCGGTCAAGTAGTTTAGGCTGTGGCGGCTTTACATACACAGACACATTTTAAAAACCACTTTTTTGGATTCCTGAGACCTCAACACATTAGATCTGGTCTCAAGGTGAATTTTCACTATACGCGGATTTCGGATAGCGCATTGGATTTAATTGGTGAACTTTTGAAAATGCTTGAAAATTTTCAAAAGTTGACGAATCGCGGACCGTTCCGCAAATCCGCAATCCGCAATCCGCGAAGACAAAATTCACCTTTATCTCGAATTCGAAAATTTTAGTGATTGCAGTAACCTCTCATTTTTTTTTAATTGTGGGGTTGGGGAGGTTGAAAACGTAGCAAAATGTCGTAACAAATTAAATACCTATTACTGTTTCCACCCCTTTTTGTAAAACTTTTTTTGCGATAACTGCATTGTTTCCTATAAGTGTCAAAATTCACTAACAGTAAGTGGAAATTACAGTTGGAACCCGTTCTATAAAACCTAAAGTTTTTCAGAGAAATAGAGAGAAATTTGAATTCGTTTCATCAGAATAATGGCGTAGGAACGTTTTGCTGGCGATTAAAATTACATCTCACCCCCTTTTGACAAACATTTAACAGATTTCTAACCTAAATGAAAGACCCTATTACACAGCCGAGCGTTTGGAGGATTTATAGAACCGGGTTCCGACTGTACAACACAGGCACAGGGTCTGCTCTGTAATTTATACCTACAACTACAAACATTAAAAATTTAACCATGATGCTGTTAGTTAATAATGCAAACGTTGATTGGTTTTATATTTTCGCTGTTATACTGCGTCAGAGCAAAACATTTAATCGCCTCAATTAAGATTTAACGGCAGTGTTACCAAGGATTCGAAAAAATTGGCCAATAATGCTTCGAATTTTAACAGTTAACGTTAAAAAAAAGAAAAAACAAAAGAATCCCAACGCTGCAAAATAAATAGTACAGCCGAAGTAATTGAAAATGAACAGGAGCTGAGATTCGATCTCAGCACGGTAACATTCTAAGGTACCGGATTTCTTTGCGGCGAAATGTTCGGCAGCAATTTGAGTGGAGTTTTCTACCTGAATTGAAATGAATGTTACGGTGCAGGGATCTAGGCTCAGCCCCTGTTTATTTTCAATTACTTCGGCTGTACATAAAAACTTAGACAATGTAAATAAATTACCCACAATTCTACCTAAAATTAAGGAAATGGTTCATAAATTTTTTTGATGTCCAGCCGAACCCCTCTGTTGTTTTACAATGGTTTATCTTTGCCATAATAACGTGGGGAACAAATCTAATACTGTGGCAATTTGTATAAATTACCCATTTGCGTTTCAATATGTTAGTTCGAACCGCAATAGGAATCTGTTATTCAAAGAGAAGCAATTTCCTTTATTAGGTGCCCGTTCAAAATGAAAATTTTAGGCCATTTCTGTAATGATCTATTGCAAAAGATGTATGAAATCGGCATTGAATCTGCCCACCCATATCCAACACTAGCCCCTGAGAAAGATTAGCATAGAAATTTCCAGGCCGAAGATTAATGGCACCAAAAAGATAACAACATCGAAATGTTATCACAGTTGACGTTTCAAAGCCAAAGGATTTAAATTTAGTGGACTGGAATTATCAAAATCTGTTTTAATGATAAATTGATTTCCACGTCGCATAGCCCTTCCCGAATTACACGTTTCTGATAAATGCGTGCCAGAGCAAAAAAATTAGAAATGACTGCAGGCGTGCCCTTCATATACATTCCGCAATTTGTCAGTGTTTGTATCCATTTGATAACATTAGAGATCCAGAGATAAAAGGGTTCCTGGCAAAGTTCAGCACGCCATCCGCCTGGGATTTATCAAACACGTCAGACATATCTAATTACCATCCGGCAAACTGGTGCCCGTATTTTTATTTTCGGCCATTTAATGCAATTCCGGTTGCGTTTGTATAGTTTATTAAACGCCGTTATTTATTGTTACGCGAAATGCGGGTATTATGACAAACGGTTTCATAAAATTAACTTGGGCGAATTCGTGAAAAATGTTCGGTCGTGATTCGCGCAAGGACAGTAAAACAAACAAAAGTAATTTTTGAAGCAACTGCAGGAAGTAGATCTAATCGGAAGATAAGTGCTAGGATTTAGACAATCTCACGATTCTTTTCACACGACGCGGTTTAATAAAGATAAAGAAATAAATAATTCCGGTCCTTTCAGCCGTGGAATGTTACTTTTACATAACGTAATTATGTACATCGTGTACAATTTTTTCCTATTTGTTATATAAACTATAGCTTTAATATGCATGAGAGAATTGCTTTTTGTGCGCGAATATATGATTTAATTGACTGCTACCGGTTTTTCACCTTAACACTTCCACCCCCAGGTTATTATTATTGGACGGACTAATAATAAAATGGTAATTTTCCCTTGAACAGACACAATTCATTTGCATAGCTCGGCTTTGTGCAGAATTGACCAATTTCACAGCAGCTCCAGACGGGAAACAACGAAACTAGATTTTTTAATTATCTGCACTTGTGCTTGCTCGCTTCGCGTAAAATATGCAAATGATGTCATATCCAGTGCATTGCGGAAAAGCAAAACGGGAAATTTCCACGAACGATTTTATTTAGAACATTTTTTTGATCGAGATTTCAGCAAATAGCAGGCCTGGAACAAACCGCGCTCTGAAATTTGCTACATTTTGTGTGAAATAAATGCCTGCACGCCCCTTTGATGTCGTCGGGGAGATTTTGACGAGTTCGCAAAAAAATAATGAGGCAGGGGAAAAGAAAATATTTTTTAAAATACAACCCTCAGGACATGTGCGATGTCGTATGGGGGCACCTGCACCAGTGGCGGGTCGTCGTTTTGCAAAGCCGAAGATTTATTAGAATTCTTTGGAATAAAAAAAATCTACAAATAAAAAGTTTTTGGCGCAGAAATGCAGAAAATTTTATAGTTTAACTTCATTTGAAAACCCCGAAGATCTTGTAAGATCGGTAATGAGACATGAAAATTTTCTCGGACAGATTGATTTTTATTTCGAGGCGGATACTTGAATCCGTACTTGGTGATATTTCATAACATGCCCTCTAATTCTCTCCAACAGCAACTTTAAAATTTCAAATGGAAGCTTCCCTAGTTGCGCTTTATAAAAAAAATTAAATCCGTTATCAAAAACTGTTTTTACAATCCTGATAAATGCTTTAACCACAAATGGTCATCATAACTGTTACTTATGATGCAATTGTATAATTTTGTGGACACACCAAGATATATTCTATACAGGGTGAGTCTAGCTGGACAAATCAGTCGCCTAGCGTTTAAGATTTTGAAATTAGAAATTCAATTTTTGGATATGTTGTAGCTGATATGGTCCCCTACGCATGGGACCCATAAAGAAAGCTCCAGTTTTATTCAAACCGAAATTATTAAATAAAAATGAAGGCCTAACAAATTTTTTTTCGATATTGTTGAATTTTTTAAGGTTATTTCGTTAGAGACTCATTTTCTCTTTATGGAAACATAATTTTTTGCAGAAAAAAGTTAATAATAACCGAGAAACTAATTATTTAAATAATAAAGATTTTTAATTATTTCCTAAAGAAAGCTACGCATGCCGTGGTTTGAACAACTGAAAGGCAGTCTAGCTTATACTGCAGACTGTACCCAGAACGACAAGTGTCAGTTGGAAATGTCATTTGAGGTCGTTTGTGAAAAAAGAATGCAAAACTACGGGTTTTTGCCCTTTTCTTTACAGATAATCAGGTAATTTTTATTGCTTGATGGATGTTTTGCAAATTCGCCGAATGCAAGTGTCTCGGGTTGTCACACTGGAGAGACCCGATTAGGAGAAGTTAAAGTTTACACCCTTCGAGTTGAATTTTCTTGGTTTCGCTTGGCTCACCGCTTCTCTGTCTTTGTTCATTATATCAACACGTTGAGTGTCTTCAACATTTGCTATGAATGGACCCCTCAACATCCGATGATAAATCTTTGTTTCGTAAGTATGAAAAAATTATCAGCTGAAATATTAACTTTTTAATAAAACAACAAAATCACCATATTTGACAGCATGACAGCAATGTAAACTGTTAGCAACTATTGCCAATTTCTTTCTGGCTGACAAGAATAGATTTTCTTGGTCGAACCATTCGACTCCAATGGCCATGTAAAAAACATCAATCGGGTGACAACCCGAGACATTTGTATTCGGTGAATTTAGCAAAAAATCCATCAAGCAATAAAAATTACCTAATTATCTGTAAAGTAAAGGGTAAAAACTCGTAATTTTGCATTATTTTTCCTTTGATTTTTCCACAAACGAAAGCAAATGACATTTCCAACTGACACTTGCCATTCCGGGTACAGTCTGTAGTATAAACTAGACTGCCTTTCAGTTGTTAAAACCACGGCAGTCGTGGTTTTCCTTAGGAAATTATTAAAAAGCTTTATTATTTAAATAATTTATCTCTTGGTTATTATTAACTTTTTTCTGCAAAAAATTATGCATCCATAAAGAGAAAATGATTCTCCAACGAAATAATAAAAAATTCAACAATATCCAACGAAAAATTTTTAGGCTTTCGTTTTTATTTAATAATTTCCGTTTGAATAAAACTGGAGTTTTCTTTATGGGTCCCATGCGTAGGGGACCATTTCAGCTACAACATATCCAAAAATTGAATTTCCAATTTCAATATCTTAAACGCTAGAGCGACTGATTTGTCCAACTAGACTCACCCTGTATATTCTATGGTCAGATTTTAAACGACATGAAAGCCACTTGTCAAGTATCGTTTTAAATTTCAAATTTTTTGAAATCCATCCACTCCTTCAAAAGTTACAGTAAAAAAATATAATCAGTTCTATGCCGTAGCTTTGTTGACTTTACTCAAAAGAGAAATAAATTGAGAGAACTGATTGGAGACATCAATTTAGTTTGATATCAACATTTTTCCCAAGTCAATTAACATGAAAGCAAATCCCAACCATCACTTGTTTAAAATCTTGCCAAATCTCAACAAAAAAATGGTCATATTTTCCAATCAGTTCTCTCAATGTAACTTTTTAAAGAGTGGATGGATTTAAAAAAAAATTGCATTGGTCTACAAAGAATTTCTTACTGCTTAGGGTTGAAGTTCATTATGTAAGTCAATAAATGTGACAAACTGTCTGGTTACCATGGAAAAAAACTATATTAATCGTAACTGCCATGCAGTCCATGACATTCTTTAATTGAGATCGTAATAATCTTCCATAAAAGCAGTAAAACAAGGAATATCTCTTTAGATATAGGACAATAAAAAATAAAGTAATTCAAAAGCCGAATAATTCAATGATTCCAGGAGTGCTAGTTTTAAGATTGCTGTGAAACAAAAATGCCTAATATGACTAACAAATAAATATAATTTGTCACAAAATGTCATCAGATGAAAGCACCCAAAAGCGCCAGATATAGTGCATTAATCACCAAAATTGGCAACCCTTAGACTGACGACCGTTATTTTCATTCAATCACGTTGATTCGAGTAAGTATTCATAGATGCCCTTCTTTTATTAAAATCAACAATTCTACAGATTTCATTGCGGAAGACTGCATTAAAACTATATCTTTGAATTTTTACTGTTAGAGAATAAAATTAGTTATTTAGTCGCCGAAACCCAAATCCGTTCCGTTGTCTATTAAAAATTCAAAAAAGAACGGGGATCTGCCATATCAGTTTTACTAAAAATGGCAAGGTCGGAATTCTTCGACTTGACCAATTGTAGCGATACTTCTGCCTGGAATATATGTTATAATTTTTTTGTTAATTTTTCCAATTACTTACGCTTTGAGACAAAGAATCCACCAAAACATTCAATAATTTAAATGTGGTGTGGGGAAGTCACTCTGTTTTAGGGGGACACAATTAACATAGGTACAACAGCGAAACACTAAACCACTCAACACTTAAAATCGGCAGCCAAATTCAAGAAACACAGCAAAAAATTAATGATTTGTCACGCTTGTCACTTGTCAGTTGCAAATCTGTCTGAATTTTGATACATATACTTTGGAATGCAGCACATATATAGGAAATTATTTTTTGCAATTTTTCTGTCTTAATAGCACCAAATGTAAATACGTTTATAAAACCTGCATACGAAGGTCGTCTAATGGGGATACGGAAAATTGTTCGCCAGCAATTGTTCGCCAGCAATTTTTCGCCAGTAATTGTTCGCACTACCAATTTATCGCCTCAGTAATTATTGTTCGCCTGCAATTTTTCGCCAGTAATAATTGTTCGCCACTAATATTGTTCGTTTAGGTTCGTTTATCAGTAGGCCTCCACAGATATACAATATCCAAATAAAAGCCAAACGGAAGATGATGTTTATCAACAAGTTTTAAAAATTTGCATTCGGTTATTTCTACTTAAAATTAAAACAAAATATAAGATTAAGAAAATTGTTTTGTGCAGAAATTTTTGTATTTAAGGAGTTGAAAGGTTGGAAGGATGGAAGGGGCAGGCAAGTTATGGGCGATATTCTTGACGTCCAATTAGTTTCTTGAAGTTTTACGTAATTACAGGTTTAAATTTTTTCTTGACAGTTTTTTGTTGTGGGGGTTGTAGCGGTGAAATTCTTGGCGTTCAATGACGTTAGGTATATCCAAGGTAAATTTTTTATGTATTGGGGGTTGAAGAGGATGAGTTATATGGGGATGAAATTCTGACTTTTATTTGCCTCTTCATGATGTAGGTAGTTCAAGGGTTAAATTTCTTCCTTTAATTTGTCTCTTCTTGTGTTTGGGTGTTGAAGGGGAGTGAGTTTTGGTTGTGCAATTTGTTGCGTTCATTTAGTCTCTTCCGGTAGTAAGTGGTCCAAGAGTTACATAAGATTTTTTTCATGTCAATTTTTTGTGTTTGGGAGTTGAAGGAGGTGAGGTGTGAGGGTGAAATTGCTGCTTCAAATTCGTTTTTGTACAATGATATTGTCGGCGAACAATTGATGACGAACAATTAAAGGTGCGATAAATTGGTAGTGGCGAACAATTGCCGCGGCGAACTATTGAAGGCGCGATAAATTGCTAGTGGCGAACAATTGATAGCGAAAAATTGCGAGCGAACAATTGCTGGCGAACAATTTTCCTAGACCCCTTCTAATGATGATGGAGAATTTAGGGTTTCCATTTAGTTTTCAAAGTTGATCTGCCAAAATGGCACTGGGGGTGTCACAATTGTCTTCACTTTCCAGCTCTAAGTTCAGTTACGAAATGTCTACACACCAAATTTTAGCCAAATCGGTCGAGGGGTTTGGACTGTAGTGTGTTTTTAAAGTGCGCTACAAATTCTAAATTTTTAAAGTTTTTCGCAAAAGGGCACTAAGAATTTTTCAAGATCTTTCTTAAGGTGTCAAAAATGTGGGTTTGTATTTAAAATTTCAAAGTTGATGTGCCAAAATGGCACGATTGCCTCAGATCTAAGTTGGGCTATGAGATGCTATGTACCAAATTTCAGCCAAATCGCTCTTGTAGTTTGGGTTGTAGAGCGTTTTCAAACGCACATACGTACGTACAACCGTACAGACAGATTTCAGAAACCTCTTTTTTGGGTTCCTGAGACCTCAATACGTATACATCTGATGTTATCTCAAATTCGGAAATTTTAGTGATTGCACAAACGTCCCTTTTTTTAAGTGATGAAGTGGAGTGGGGAGGTTAAAGGTTAAAATGTCGCTAAAATAAAAGCATATTTGCAACCCCCTTAGGAACCTTTATTAATCCCTAAAATATTACGACTTTTGAACCTATAGTTTTGGAATAAAAAATATTTTCAAAAAAAATGGGAGTTTACATCATTCTGCTTAAAGATTCCCCACTTACGCAAGTACAGTTTTTATGAGAAAATAAGACGAGGACCTTGTTGTAGAGGCTCGAAGACAGCTCAGATTCAATTTTAGTTGTCACCCTATGTTCAAAATTAATTTTCAAAATTTGAGAATTTCGAAGTTGTTTTTCTCAAATTTTTCAAATGGAACACCCTGTATATTTTTAGCTAGTGTAATGTAGAATTTATAAGCGAATATTTTTTGTAATATAAACATGTTGGTTATTTTCATCCGTTTTCGAGTTATTCGGAAAAATTACAAGTTTTCTTGTATGCAGACAATTTTAACTTCTAAAATTGCAACATAAGCACTCAGACTAATACTGTGTAGTACTATGAACAATTTAATTTGTTCATGAAGACATTTCCACTACCCTTCCTTAACAACTTCATTTGAAATTTTGGTATTTCTGTTTGTACAAGTAGGCAAATTATTTTTATACTAAATGTTAAAGGTAATAGAAATGTCTTTTCAAGAACCAATTAAATGGTTCAAGAACCAAAATAGAGAACATCTTGAACATTTATTTTTTTTGTAAGTACTTAACAATTGTCTGCATGCAAGAAAATTTGTAATATTTGCGAATAACTCGAAAACGGATGAAAATAGCCAATATGTTTGTAGGACAAAAAACTTTTCTTCATGAATTCTACATTACCCTAGCTAAAAATATACAGGGTGTTCCATTTGAAGAAGTTGAGAAAAATGGCTTCAAAATTCTCAAAATTTTGAAAATAAATTTTAAGCACCCTGTACATAGCGTAACAACTAAAATTGAATCAGAGCTGTTTTCAAGCCTCTGCAATAAGGTCTTCATCTTATTTTCTTATAAAAACTGTACCTGCGTAAATGGGGAGTTTTTAAACAGAATGATGTAAATTACCATTTTCTTTAAAAATATTTTTTTACCGAACCAGAGGTTCAAAAGCCGTAGTATTTTAGGGATGAATAAAGGCTGCTAAGGGGGTTGCAAATATGCTAAAATATACCGAGCATTCCATTTTAAAAAGGACTTTTCCTCCTCAAAATTTTTCGGACCACCATAATTAAAAATATTTTCCTGAAATGTGCCTTCATTAATAGTTTATGGAAGCCCGACGTACTGTTGCAGGACCCTGTTTATTTCCTACTTTTTTTCGTACTTATTTTAGAACGATTGTACTTAACTATCTATTATACCGTTCGTTTCATTCCAGGCGCCGTATAGGGAAATAACACGGGAAAAGTGTTTTTATTTTTTGTTTGCTCCTGAAACTGGTTCCGGCCAAATCTGAGTAATACGGTCAATGGGCCTCAGTGTCCTCTACGCATGAAAAAAAAATGGACCTGAAATGCCCCCTTCTTAAAACGGGAGAAACGGTTGAAAATTGGAATTTTAAATTTCGCGGGCGTCAATTCAGCGCTGTTTGACATCTCCAAAAACTAAACTTCCAGTGGCGGCTTTCACAATTTCTTGAGTTTTCGCTAACGTCATTTAGTTACTTTTTTGGAATTTCTACAAATTATTGAGTGAATTCTGAGACGAAATAAACCGGCGCATTTTTGCAATAGTCCCAGAGAGTCTTGGTGTCAGAAACTTTACTAAAGAAAAGACACTATGAAGGTAATCTCACAAAAATGTTGTCTTTGTTCGCTACAACCAGGCCGCATTTATTAACATTTTAATTCTCGAGGTAAGTCTCTGTTTATAGTTAAAACTGTCTTAATCGTTGTTTTGCTTCAGTTATGAATATTTTCACTGGAATATCACAGACTACGAGAAGGGTTGGTTGAATGAGGAAATGGCCAATATTCAGTTACCATGAACCTGGTACCAAATTCTGTTAAAGAATAACAATATGGAGAGCCACTAAAGGCTAGGTAGCACAGAAGGTAAGGCGAAGGTCTTGCTTAAAAGTTGGTGTGTCGATAGACCTTACGAGTCACAGCGAAGAAAAGGATGGTTCTGATATTTAGGGTGGATACGCCTTACCAAGCACCTGTAAGGCTGATGGAAAAGGCACCTGCAGTCTCCACTCCAAGGCCTGGAAGCTGGTGGTGACGGCCTTGCCTAGACTAGTGGCTTCGGCTGTGCCGAGGAATCTGTTGCAGGAGTTACCATGCCCTGCTTGTCCCCTGGGACAAGATGTGCCTTTGCCCCAACAGTTATTTAACCGCGGAGTGCGTGTTTGGAGTGTGGACGAAGATATGTACCTAACTGGCTTGCCAAATTCTAATTGTTTTATTCTAAAAATGTTAATAATTAATAAAATAGCATACCTAGGTCTTATGGGCCTTATTTTCTAGATATTTTAGTTGATAATTCACAATTTAATGTTGAAATTTTGAATAAATTCTTGAATAATCAAATTAGCGATTTTATGACCGCTATATGCTGTACCGACTGCTCATATAAATGAAACAATATAACTTAGATAATTATTGTCACTACAATATCTCTTGAAGATAAACACATCAAAAATATAAGCTGCAAAAATTTTATTATTTACTTACTATTTATTTTATTTGTTATTAGACTGGACTGTAAGGTGAGAAAGTAATAAAGTTCCTCGCGAGGATTCAATTTACAAAACTAATATAGCAAAACATAATTAAGGGGACGTTGGTAGGTTGCAAAATGTTCATGAATATTGGCCATTTCCTCATTCGACCAACCCTTCTCGTAGTCTGTGCTTCCAGTGAAAATATTCATAACTGAAGCAAAACAACGATTAAGACAGATTTAACTATAAACAGAGACTTGCCTCGAGAATTAAAATGTTAATAAATGCGGTCTGGTTCTAGCGAAGGAACCAAAGACAAAATTTTTGTGAGGTTACCCTCATAGTGTCTTTTCTTTAGTAAAGTTTCTGACACCAAGACTCTCTGGGACTATTGCAAAAATGCGCCGGTTTATTTCGTCTCAGAATTCACTCAATAATTTGTAGAAATTCCAAAAAAGTAAGTGAATCACGTTAGCGAAAACTCAAGAAATTGTGAAAGCCGCCCCTGGAAGTTTAGTTTTCGGAGATGTCAAACAGCGCTGAATTGACGCCCGCGAAATTTAAAATTCCAATTTTCAACCGGTCCTCCCGTTTTAACAAGGGGGCATTTCAGGGCCATTTTTTTTTCATGCGTAGAGGACATTGAGGCCCATTTACCGTATCACTCAGATTTGGCCGGAACCAGTTTCAGGAGCAAACAAAAAATAAAAGCACTTTTCCCGTGTTATTTCCCTATACGGCGCCTGGAATGAAACGAACGGTACAAAAAACATTGTTTCCTGCGTCCGCAGCAACTGACATCTTCAGCAGACATAATAGTGGGTACCTAGATATTCTTGAATGTATTAAACTTAACAACTAGAAACTTGTCAGAGTTACGGTGGAGAAACGGTGCGCCATTGGGCTTGTGACAGTTCCAGTTATCTATTTCAATTCCTGCTTCCAGATCCCAGGCCATGTAAATAGCGTTATCATGTACGGTTTAGCCGCAAGTCTAGACGCAATTAAAGATTCATAATGTAGGACTCCCAGGATCAGAGTTAATATAATTAGAAACATCTGTGAGTCCTGCAGCTTGTCATCAGTAAGTTTGCACGGGACAGACTTGATCCTAATTCGATTATGTGGTCATATCCTGATTAGGAACCTATTTCGATAACAAGTGGATTATTCATGCTCCCCAGGATCTTCACAACTCGAATTTGCCGAATCATTAACATCCGCAATTAAAACTCCGAAATTTCATGGCGGCATTTGAGCAGAAAAGTCGATCATTAAGAAGCGCCGAGTTATAAGTACAACGATATTCCATCACGTTATTTCCCGGCGTTATAGAGCAATAATCATAAAAAGGGAAACGGTATTCGAGGAAAACAATAACAGCTATTTCGGGAAGGTACGAAAATGATTAATGTCCTTTAATATAACGCTTTTAGCGAAAAAGGAATTCCATTATATTTAATGCGGCATAAAATAACATATTGTTTAATGAAATTAATTATTCCCTCCTCGATTTTTCTTGAGATTGAAGGGATTTTTTACATTCTTGAATGCAATAATGCAGGAGCGAAAATACAAAACAAAATACCTATACAAATTTATAGGCGCATGTACGCTCAAAGTAATATTTACGATCATTGGGTTATATACGTTTGACAGTCGTAATTCAGTCATGAGGCACTGCGATTTATGGATGTTATACACAGTTAGAAAACCTTTAACAAAAGTAACAAATTCATGACAAAATACTTTGTCATTCGAGGTCCACACCCTTGTTTGTCAAGCAACTTAGTTAACTTTGTTTGTTAAGTATTGGAACAAATAATTCTGTAATTTATTACAAATTTTGTGTCACTGTCAACAAACATCTGTGTTTTACCATTACTTGGTATTTTGTAAACATGAACAACCCCATTTGTTAAAGCCTATGTCGCTTTGTTAACTTTAACAAACCTAGTTGTCAACATCTAACAAAGCGATTTGTTAATTCTCACAAAGTTTCATGTAGAATTTTACAGTTGTCAACAAATTTTGGTGTAAATTTTAACAAAATTATCTGTTGAATTTTACACAGTTCTCAACAAATTTTGGTGTCAGTTTTAACAAAATCATCTGTTGAATTTTACACAGTTGTATGTTAAGCTGAAGTTGGCGGGAAATAAAAAAAATTAAACCTGAAAAACAAATTTATTGGTTAAATAGTTCAAAAATACAAAAAACGTTTAAACAGAGCTGAAATAATAATTTGGTACAATATATAACTCAACTGAGTCATTTTTTAACGACTGATGAAGTTCGTGACTGTCCTTGTACACTAATGTATTTAACTCAACAACATTTAAGTCATTTGTGGAATTAACACAAAAAGCAGAAAAATGCTTATTAAAATAACTAGTTATCCAAATGCGAGTAACAAACAAAACTAATGAATCGATCAAAACGATCTCTAATATTTGTTCAAAAATCGGTAATTCGTTAACAAAACCTGTACAGATAAAGAAACCACTCCTATAGTGATAACCCACTTTTAACCATTTTGTAATTTTAATACTTATATCATCTGGTAGGTCTAAATGTGAATGAACTAACTCTCTGTAAGCAAATTTGTCAATATTCATTGTTTCAGAGAAACCCATTTGCATTTCAACATCAAAAATGTCATTGGTCCAATAGCACGACATCAGTTCTTGATGTTTATTTGCAACAGTTTTGGCAATGTTTATAAAGTTGCAACTCTTTTGGCACAAACGCTTGAAAGTGTTGTGTTTGCCCTCATATCTCATTGACCACATGTGTATTAAAGGGCCAAACATTTCAATTGTAACTGGGTAATGAATAAGAAAATGGTGTTTTACGATAAGGGAGGCTTTAAACAATTCTTTAAACTGTGCATGGTGTTGAGCTATAGATGATTTCAATTTGTCTATCATCTTCTGATTAAACCTGGGTGCAAGGCTTAAGTTCGTAATTGTGATCAGTAATAAAAGCACTTTCCAGTGAGGCAAGAGGTTGTTGGGAATAAGGTCTCCAATTATTAGAGGTAAGTATTTTAGGAGGCATTTGGTCTGTGCTGCCCTCTCACCTATCAAATGGCCTATTTTGTCCAAAATAATTAAACTTGGTTTTACATCGTTGTCTAATAATCCATAATTAAATGCTCGAATTCGCTGATTTACAAAGTCTAGTGTTGTTACTTTAGCTTCAATAATATATTTCAAAAAAATTTTGATTTCATATTGTGCAATCCCTTCGAAAATATCGTGCATTAAATCGAATGACCGACTATCACAAAGCTTAAAATATGTAAGGTCATTCAGTACACTACGCTCCTTAATACCAAAAACATTCTCACCTGTATTTGCAAGTTGAGAGCAATGCTCTTCGTAGTTGTTGTTATTTCGTAATGGTATATCGTTTTCAACAAATATAGTCTGGAACTGAGCCTTATCCAACAAGCATACACGGCAACAATACTTTGCTGAAAATGATTCAACCATTCCATGTAAGGAATTGGCACCTAAGTTGTCGTGACATAAATTGACTATAGTTCCGAACACCGGTTCATTTACATTATTAACAATAATTCCTCTTTCTTCCAATTTTTTTAAATCGTTCACAACAGGTTTCAAAATTTCATTAAATCCAAATGTTTTGACGTCATTAGAGTAACATAGAGCTACTAAATGAATGTGACACAGCCTTGAATTTAAATGACTCGGAAGGTTTTTGATGGTAAAGTATATTGCGCCCAGTTTATGAGCTGATGTTTTAGTTCCCAGAGGATTGACAGTTTGGAATTCATCAAAATATAACTGAAGTTTTAAGCAATATTTTTTCTCTTGAAACAATGTAACATTTTGAATGTAGGACCCGTCACTCATATCCGTTATATTCTTTTTGTCAAAATTTAATTTTTCTCTAAAACAATTTTTAGCAAAGTTTGTGTTCTCAAACAACTTTTGAAGAGTTTCTGTTATCGGAACAAATATAAAGGTACAAGGAACATTTATTTCTCGGTACAACTTGACATTTTTGTCGTAAATTTTTTCCGTTCTTGTACCTATTGTCAATTCCCGGACCTCAGCACTGTTTGAATTTGTTTTTAAAAATTTTCTCCTTCTATAAGTACTACTAAACTTTTTCACACAAGTTTTTACTTCAACAAGACAATTTTTAATAACAGAATCGATGCTTGAAAGAAAAGAACCAAATTTTTTCGATAACTGTTCCTGAAGGTTATTAAATAGAGATTCAATGAAGCCATCAATGCTTGAAATAATTACCTGATTTGTCACATCTGGAAGAGTTAACGTTAAAATTTGAATCATGAGATTAGACGTTATTTCATTGAGGTCACTGATATCGTCGTTACTTGAATTATTAGAATCATCATTTGAAACTTCAGTGTCTTCTAAGTTATTCAATATTTCCTCAACCAATAAGTCACTATTTTTGTTTTTTTCTGATAAGGGATCATTTCTAGAGATTACTTCTTGATGTACTGCGGCAACTTCCTCAACTTCAGTGACATTCAATGGTTTCTGGAAACACAAATTGATATGCTTCCTGAAACCACTGAACGTTTTGACAGTTGCAGAACATCCAGGGTTGCCACATTTGAGTAATAAGTAAGGGTTGTCCCTTAAACCATGTTTTGTACGTAAATGCTTACAGAGATTTAGGGAATTTACAAATTTTGAGCAACACTTGAAACAATTCATTCTATAGGAGTGGCTTTGACAAATATTAGAAATGGCTTGAACAAATTAAGAAAACGCTCAACAAATAACAATATTAACAAATTAGGAAAATAATAATCACTTAAGAGAGGCCAAGTTGGCAGGCAAGCTCTGTCATTCTTGCAGTCTGGCAGAGTTGATCACTTTTGTTTGGCTTAATTTTCGCCAAATACAGTTGAATAAAACTATAAAATGAAATCAAGCTTTGGTCATACTTCACTTGGAAAACGAAGAAGGTCTTGAATAATGTAGCAATAGCTTCAGCACTGCTCGCACCCGGACTACAGGGGATGAAGCGATTGTCGATGTAGATATCATATGAGTGAATTGATCCAATATTCGAGCCCTCAGCAATAATAAGTGGTTGCACCGGAATCTTGCTTTGGGGAATCACTTCTTCCTTAGGAACATTGACCTATAATTTTAAATTTTGCAATTTAATACAACATTATACTTGCTCTACCTTCTTGAACAATAGTAATTTATTTTTGGCCGTTTCCACGTTATCTTTGATTCCCTTACAGCGCCCTCGCGCAGTTGGTGGTAACATTGACAGTAAGGCTAATATCGCCCTTGTTGATTTGTCCCAAGTTACTAAAATTATATCAGTAAGTGTTTTAAATTAAATACGATATTAGGTGGAATACCTTGATCTTCGTCGTTCGAAACTATATCTTTCGAGGGATTTCTATTTGTAGCTATATATACGCTGATGATTTTATCAGCTAGGTTCGGAATGACTCTGCTTAAGTCTTCGGCGTTTGGATATAATAAGGAGAAGTCCAGGTCAATCTGTAAACAGACGTACAAAAATTGTCAGAAGTTACAAAATTGATAGCAAATTTTTAAAAGAATCAGTACTAAATATAGATTTACACAAGCAGCGGACCACCTTTAAAGTCAAAAAAAAATTCAAAACAATCACCCATGATGTTCAAATATTTTAAACACTTTTCTAAATAATTTCATTTCCATGGCAAAACTCCTTCAAAATGTTTACAATTTCTAATTAATTTCCAGCCAGGACACCTTCGGACATGGCTATATTTTGGGCCAAATTTTATACGTGATGAAATGTTTTCTAATTAATTTGCAGTAATTTCTTCAGCATACAATTTTTGGGCTCTGTCTATGCACAGTTGCATTGGTTCGTGTGGGTATATAAGGTACCTATAACCTAAAGGTCACTAAATTTTAATTGAAAAACGTGATTTTTTTCTTTACTTTGGACTTAATTTCAGGACCCTTGGCGGCATGAGGTCTTTCTGAAATTAAGTTATTCTACACCTCAGACTTTCTACTTTGAATTACCAAAATTTCATGCTGACCTCATGCTGCCATCTTCTTGGCCCAAAATATAGCCAAATCCGAAGGTGCTCTTTTCCTTTTCTAGAAAATTAAAATAATTCGAGTTTCAAAAGAATTTTTACAGTTTTCCAAAAATCTACAATTAAATCAATTTCTACAATTTTCTCATAAAATTTCCAAATTCCAAAAAAAATCATACCTATTACTTTTCTAAAAAACGTTAAAAATTTCTGTAAATTGTACATAAAAACTTCTAGGTGGCCAACCCCTCGGAATTTAGATTTGTAATTTCAAACTCCAATTTCTAATATGATTTTTGCGTTCTGTTGTAACACACTTTCAAACATCACTTGCTAAGAGATTTGCTATTTTGTTTCTCTGGATTTGATGGAAAATGATTCAAAATAAACACATCTAATATATAATATACTTGCCAAGCCAGGAGTATCTAGAAATCGAGGAAATTCTTCAAGTATTTTCTCCGGAGCAGATCTTCTGTATGAAAACGTCTCAATCATTTTCTGACGGATCGCATCTCTTTGAACAGGGTTGACATTTCTCAAAAATATGATTTTCTCTTCTAAATCGTCACACAGCTGAATCTTTTTTTCTGGTACCTCTGATTCCTCAACTGGCCTTTTTTGTTTACATTTTTCACCTGACTTTCTTCTGTTATTTTTTATTCTCCATGACAGGAATCCGCCATGGGAAATTGGATTGTAAAAGGCTTCCTAAAACCAGTTGCTTAAAAATGGACGTGATATATATGAATACGTGAAAAATTACGAATGGATATTTGGAATTGACAGCTTTATATTGTGGAAAAAGTTCCACTAAAGCTTCTGAATAATGAATTAAAACTTTCGGAGTAATTTCCATGTGGTTCTCTTCCATTAAGTTCGCAACCGCCCTGACCAATTTCTTCCGGGTGTCATTGGAAAGTAACTGGCTCTTTTCATATTCATCAAAAATGTACTTGCAGTTTTTAAATTGAATTAGAAATGTTTTCAACTCCTACAATTTAAATTCATTTACTCTTGCTGAAACATGGGTTTATTTAGTATACCTCGGCAGAAATATAAATCTTCTTTGGTTCTCCCGAGGGTTCTCCCTCCCCATCGGGATTGAAATCATTGAATGGTTCCACAGAATTATCAGTGCTCCCTGATGGTGATGCAAAAGTTACTGTAGATGACGATGAGCTCAACGCCTGGAGTTGTAAGGCCTGGTCCACAGTTACTGAAAAAGCAAGCCGTGTCGATATAAACCTGTCAGGGGTCAAAGGCGAAACTAATTCTGATGTAAAACTAATAACGTAGATGATTTTACCTTTCGTCTATGTGATTTGGAAGAAAAAAGACCATGTATCAATTTATATAACACTGCGGAACAGTGATTCTGTGGCACACCATTTAAGAGTCGATTTAAGATAATTTTAGCTTGCTGATTACGCAAATATTATTAGTTTTGCCCAGGTGGCTCTAGTTTTTGAAATAAAAAGTACTGCTTCATTGAATACTTTAATTTAAATTTTTGAACATACATGTTATGGGGTTTGTTTTGAGTAACATAAATGGTGGGCAGTCTTGTAAGTCTCACTATTTCGTGACGTATTTATAGGCAATATTTGACAACGACGGACTTTTGCATTGTTGCTGCATTACTGCGTTCTGTCAAATTTTGCCTACATATTGTCTATCTCTTTTATTTGGAAACACTAATTGAGTCGAAATCAATCCAGTTAAATTAGTTATGTATTCAGTAATTGTAATTATTATAGATGTATCGAAATTGCCAATAAACATTGGTAATGCCGCAGGAAAAAAAATCATTTCTGTTGCCCAGTGTAATAGATCCACTTTAGCAACTCGCCAAAAATTTGTATACCAAAATTTTTTAACAATTTTGAAATTTCCGTATCCAAAAGTTCAAGTTTTCCAAAGTTCAAAAGGGCTTGATCAAAACATTTCCATTTCTTAAAAATGTACAGAAAATTTTTAAATCTGCACGTGTGGAATCCAAGCTCAAAATACTCTAAATTCAAAAAGGTTCCTAACGATTCAATCTAGGTACCTAGGCACATACAACAAAATTTCCAAAAACCTTCAAATATTTCCATACATTTTACAAAATTTATAAGGTTGCAGAAAATCCACAAAATTGACGGAAACATTCAAAAAATTCACAATTTTGATAAACTTTCCAAAAACGTTTCAAAATTTTCAAAAATTAGCAAAAATCTCCATACGTTTCTAAGAAATGCCAAGTTTTGTAAGAACATCGCAGAATCACCCCCCGAAATAATTCATTGTTATTTTGGAACACCCTGTATAGAGTATAGATACCTACTTAATTACACAATTCAAAGAAAAAGTGCAGGACTTACGTATTTGTATGGTCGGAGCAGTTTTCTCAGGACTCATAGTGGTGGTACTTATAATATTAATCAAAAATTTATCTCCCTTTAATTTGATGAAAGATTCGAGGAAATCTTCTTCGATTTCTACGCCTTCCTCATCAGTGAAGATTGTTGCGTCTAGACTAATTTCAGGGAACTTCTTCTTGGCTACAATTAAAATAAAATAGGTAGGTACCTATCAGAAGAAAATGGCAGTGGCAGTCTGAATTTACAAATCTATAATCATCAGTGCTGAATAACAATATTATTGTTGGTACTTAATTGTGCAAAAACGTCATCTCTATTTTAATTGAAGAAAAACGAATATTACATCAAGTACCTACTGTAGGTACACTATGCTGGGCCTGGGGGACCGTGGGTGCACGCCACGCCACGAGGTAGGTAACAATGGAAGACGACTTTTTACAAACTCCTCGATATAAACAATAGGTTAAATACATAAAAGGTACTTACAAATTTCCTTTAACGACTGGAAGTCGAAACCATTTTGGGGGAGTTGCACCCACTTACAAGTGTTCAGGAAATTTAATTTGAACGCCACGAGCACGGGCTGAGCCTGTTCCTCTTGGGAATTCATTTCATTAGGTACTTATCATTCGCGATTCTCGACAAGAATTCTTCACAATACCGTCTATCACAATACACAGCTCACTGTCACCATTCACCAAAGTTACTTTTCCAAGGAAATTGTAAAATGCTCAATGGCGCCGGTCCGTCTTAGTGATTGCCGCCGCAGACTGGATTCTACTGGAACCTGCATTGCGCAGTGCGCATGCCCGCCGGCATCCAACAACAAATCACTGCTTTAAATTTACAAATAGGGGTGTTTTTGTAAACCGAATTTTGTCAAACTTTGTTAATTTATAAAATAACAAACTTTTTGGTCTTTTTAACGAACATTTATGTCACGAAACTGTTTGTTATTAAAATTTGTTAAAGCTACAAATTCGTATGTCCAAAAGTAACAAAATTATATTTAACAAAGTACAAAATGTCTTTAACAAAACTTATATTTCGTACTGTGTAAACGAATTGTCCCTGTCTATATTCCGCGTTTACTCTCTCAAAGAAACGCAAAATTGAGTTTCTTTGTTTCCCGTACTCACGCTCATATTATTTTTGTTTGCAAAAGTCGCCTGTAGAATACCCGATGCAAGAACTCAATATTACGTAGGTATATCAAAAAGGATTTAACAATACTTTAATGGTTTTGGGTGTAGTTGCTATTCCGTGAGAACCCCGTGTCAATCGTTACTCTCAAACCGCGTTAGATAGAGTACAGTGTACGAAGGCGTAGAACGGATATGGGTAAAAAAAAATTCATATTTTCGAGTTTTTGCTTGAAAAGGAATCTATTGTACAAGCGTCGCAAGTCATTCAATCACGTACACGTAGGACGCCCGACAATGGCCCGCCCTTTATTGCCAACGGAAAAAAAATTCAAAATTAGGCAAACATCAAACTATATTAAGTTTGGACGGCGTTTTTGACACATTTGTTGGAAAATGCATGGTCGAACGGCTGCCACAAAGGCTTTTTTTAACGGGCGCCTTGCGCCCGCTCGGCGGGCGATTTCGACGGAGAAATAAATTCCTCATGGGAGCGAGGGGGTGGCACTGGGTTCGTTTGCGTATTAAAACGAGCGTTTTCGTTTAAAAATTGACATTCCAAATTGAAAATTCGAAACAAGAGAACATCGCGATTTTTCCAGACCCTTTTTGATTTTACGCGAGTTTGTCGGGGGAGAAACGTCAAAATCGGCGACGCGAGTTTGACGTTTGCGGTTGTGTCGGGCCGTTTTTTGCCAAAATTCGGCATTTCTCCGTTAAATTCGTACAAATGTGACGGTGCAAAGTGTTGGCCGAGTCTGCCGGATCGTTAGTTTCATCGGTGTGTGCAAATTTATGACCAATTTACCAATTTACAACAAATTTCACCGTGCTACACAAGTGTTGCGAGAAAATCAACGTTTTGGACATGGAAATGGTCTGGGATGGCTGCGGGACGGTCAATCGCAAGTCAAACGACACTTTTTACCGAGAAAATCCCCCGATTTTAGCCAAAAAATCAAAAACTTTTATCATAATCGAGGCGGAAATCTTGAGCCCCATTTACGCTTTCGCCAATTAGTTTTTTTCTTCGCGGTCGAGCTTTAAAACCCTTCAGATCGACGTGCAACACCAATCAGAGGAAGGCTACTAAAAAATTCTCCAGGTTTGCCGCCGTTTCAAGCTAAACACTCCAAAATTGTACCCAGAAAGTTACGTTACGGAAGGACGACGCAAGACGACCTTAATTTTCGCGTGACTCGGCGACGGTTGACATATGACGTTTCTCCGTGTCGTGTTTTCGTGTTTTTGTGTGATTTTGGGCACTTTTCCCATCGAATCGATGTGAATTAGTGCAAGGAGAGTTTTTTCCCAACTGTTGGAGTGATTTTTCGTGGGCTTTAACAATTTTTTTAATTAACTTCAAAACTGGCCGTGCTTCGATATTTTCAACAACTTTTTTGGGGCTTTTGAAACGCCATCGGTGCCTCAAAAATGTTCGAGCGTGAGTGGAAACGATGGCTCCTGTTGGATTCCGCCGAGTTTTATCGGAAAAATAACATTTTCGTGTACAACATAACCTCGACGGAAAATTTCCAAGGAAAGACGGTTTGGCTGCTCTAAAACGCTTCGGGACGTTTAATCGTGAGTCAAACGACCATTTTACAAGCAAAAACCGTCCAATTTTAGTGGAAATATTGCAAGTTTCGTCATCCCCAAGGTCGGGCGAAAAATTAGAGAGGCGCTCCACTTGAAAAGTGCGCGTAAATCGGTTCGTTTTGAATCGGGAAGGGAGGGAACCGACCGTCCATCACCACAAAAACGACGCGAGGGTCTTCTGCCTGAAATTTAGCCCCAAGCAGCCCAAGAGTTGTACTCCACGGTCGGAAAGTGGGTGCCCTCTCACCAGAGGTCAATGTCCCCGTATGCAAAAATTTACCAACAAAGAGGCCATTTGGGGACAAGCGTGAGTTGTGTGCCTTTATTCACAAGTGTTTTATTATTTATTTTCAGTTGCTGTATTTTTGAATTTAGAAAAAAAAATGGAATCCAGCTGTTAATGAAAAAATCTTCACTGGGACAAGCCGATTTGCACTCACAGATTGAACCATAAGGTGGGTGGTCCGAACTGGAATTTAATTAGTAACATTTCAAATTTTAAGGTAGACCCCCCCCCAGTTGGTTTGAATGTGAGAAATATTTGGGATTCAAACAACAGCTACTACACTTGACTGAACTTGCGACGTTGTCAGTGTTAACTTTCTTGAAATAAGGTATTTCGTGAATCTTTATAGTTGTTTATACGTGTGACAGTGGCCAAATAAAATAATGTCACCTGATTTCAAGTTTCTCAATTAACCTTTTTACATTTCACCAAATAACTTAATCTTTGACAGCCTTGACATCCTGAATTATTTTCCTTATTTATTTACATTGCATTTAAAAATTCGACTTTTTAAAATCTTTTAAAAATTCGACTTTTTAAAATTTTTTGATCACATTTAGTCAGTCTCTAAAAAACCATGCCCATCGAGTTCAGAGGACACCCCCCATCCTGATACATCATGAGCAATATAGCTGTGAAAAAAATTGAAGTTTATTTAACTCAATGACAAACTAATAATTAAATAGTGGTAAAATAAAAATATGCAGTGTATCAATTTTAATCCACCGGTTGAAGTTATTCGAGTTCCTCTCTCTTTTTTTGAAATACCTATGTCCTGAATTATTTATTCCTTAATTCCTTATTTATTAACCACTATTTGCCTAAATTACTCAACCTTAACTGTCTTTTAAAAACCTTTTGACCACATCCATTCGAAATGGATAAAAAATTACGTTTTATGTACCTATGTCAAATAATAAGAAATCGTGTGGATTTTTTCACAGAATTACATTCAATTACGTATAGCAAAGAAAGGTGGCGTTGTCAGATTGTGCCTTATTCGTAGCCAAGAAATGCGGTGTTGCCAATTTGAACTTTTTGCCGGTGAATACAATCAAGCTTAAATTTAAGTTTTCTTTTTGAAATATTTCAAGTTGAAAAACGTCGAGGCGCAGCCGAGACCGTTTCGGCGAAGCCGAAACTCATTCAGGTACAGTCGAGCTAAACGAAAAGAGTTGCGAGCTTCAGCTCGCAACTCTTTTCACGCGCTCGCTTGAGGCGTTAGCCGAAAGCGAGCAGTCAACAACTTCCACGCGCATCGACTACTTTCCGCATCGACTGCAGTTCAGGTCTTTGCCTGGTAAGGTCCGCAAGTCATCATCAAACTATATTAAGTAGTGAAGGCGTTTTTGACAGGTTTGTTGGAAAATGCATGGTCGAACGGCTGCCACAAAGGCTTTTTTTAACGGGCGCCCCGCGCCCGCTCCGCGGGCGATTTCGAGTGGGAAATAAATTCCTCATGGGAGCGAGGGGGTGGCACTGGGTTCGTTTGCGTATTAAAACGAGCGTTTTCGTTTAAAAATTGACATTCCAAATTGAAAATTCGAAACAAGAGAACATCGCGATTTTTCCAGACCCTTTTTGATTTTAGGCGAGTCTGTCGAGGGAGAAACGTCAAAATTGGCGACGCGAGTTTGACGTTTGGGGTTGTGTCGGGCCGTTTTTTGCCGAAATTTCGCATTTCTCCGTTAAATTCGTACAAATGTGACGGTGCAAAGTGTTGCCCGAGTCTGCCGGATCGTTAGTTTCATCGGTGTGTGCAAGATTACTACCAATTTACCAATTTACAACCAATTTTACCGTGCTACACAAGTGTTGCGAGAAAATCAACGTTTTGGACATGGAAATGGTGTGGGATGGCTGCGGGACGGTCAATCGCAAGTCAAACGACACTTTTTACCGAGAAAATACCCCGATTTTAGCCAAAAAATCAAAAACTTTTATCATAATCGAGGTGGAAATCTTGAGCCCCATTTACGCTTTCGCCAATTAGTTTTTTTCTTCGCGGTCGAGCTTTAAAACCCTTCAGATCGACGTGCAACACCAATCAGAGGAAGGCTACTAAAAAATTCTCCAGGTTTGCCGTCATTTCAAGCTAAACACTCCAAAATTATACCCAGAAAGTTACGTTACACAAGGACGACGCAAGACGACCTTAATTTTCGCGTGACGCGGCGACGGTTGACATATGACATTTCTCCGTGTCGTGTTTTCGTGTTTTTCTGTGATTTTGGGCACTTTTCCCATCGGATCGATGTGAATTAGTGCAAGGAGAGTTTTTTCCCAACTGTTGGAGTGATTTTTCGTGGATTTTAACAATTTTTTTAATTAACCTCAAAACTGGCCGTGCTTCGATATTTTCAACAACTGTTTTGGGGCTTTTGAAACGCCATCGGTGCCTCAAAAATGTTCGAGCGTGAGTGAAAACGGTGGCTCCTGTTGGATTCCGGCGAGTTTTATCGGAAAAATAACATTTTTGTATACAACATAACCTCGACGGAAAATTTCCAAGGAAAGACGGTTTGGCTGCTCTAAAACGCTTCGGGACGTTTAATCGTGAGTCAAACGACCCTTTTACAAGCAAAAACCGTCCAATTTTAGTGGAAAAATTGCAAGTTTCGTCATCCCCAAGGTCGGGCGAAAAATTAGAGAGGCGCTCCACTTGAAAAGTGCGCGTAAATCGGTTCGTTTTGAATCGGGAAGGGAGGGAACCGTCGGTCCACCACCACAAAAACGACGCGAGGGTCTTCTGCCTGAAATTTAGCCCCAAGCAGCCCAAGAGTTGTACTCCACGGTCGGAAAGTGGGTACCCCCTCACCAGAGGTCAATGTCCCCGTATGCAAAAATTTACCAATAAAGAGGCCATTTGGGGACAAGCGTGAGTTGTGTGCCTTTATTCACAAGTGTTTTATTATTTATTTTCAGTTGCTGTATTTTTGAATTTAGAAAAAAAAATGGAATCCACCTGTTAATGAAAAAATCTTCACTGGGACAAGCCGATTTGCATGCATAACTCACAGATTCAACCATATGGGTGGTCCGAACTGGAATTTAATTAGTAATTCTAATTTGGGAAGAGTATTAAAAAAAAATGGTTTGAATGTGAGAAAAATTTGGGATTCAAACAACAGCTACTACACTTGACTGAACTGGGACATGGCGTGAACTTGCGACGTTGTCAGTGTTAACTTTCTTGAAATAAGGTATTTCGTGAATCTTTATATTTGTTTATAAGTGTGATAGTGGCCAAATAAAATAATGTCACCTGATTTCAAGTTTCTCAATTAACCTTTTTACATTTCACCAAATAACTTAATCTTTGACAGCCTTGACATCCTGAATTATTTTCCTTATTTATTTACATTGCATTTAAAAATTCGACTTTTTAAAATCTTTTAAAAATTCGACTTTTTCAAATTTTTTGATCACATTTAGTCAGTCTCTAAAAAACCATGCCCATCGAGTTCAGAGGACACCCCCCATCCTGATACATCATGAGCAATATAGCTGTGAAAAAAATTGAAGTTTATTTAACTCAATGACAAACTAATAATTAAATAGTGGTAAAATAAAAATATGCAGTGTATCAATTTTAATCCACCGGTTGAAGTTATTCGAGTTCCTCTCTCTTTTTTTGAAATACCTATGTCCTGAATTATTTATTCCTTAATTCCTTATTTATTAACCACTATTTGCCTAAATTACTCAACCTTGACTGTCTTTTAAAAACCTTTTGACCACATCCATTCGAAATGGATAAAAAATTACGTTTTATGTACCTATGTCAAATAATAAGAAATCGTGTGGATTTTTTCACAGAATTACATTCAATTACGTATAGCAAAGAAAGGTGGCGTTGTCAGATTGTGCCTTATTCGTAGCCAAGAAATGCGGTGTTGCCAATTTGAACTTTTTGCCGGTGAATACAATCAAGCTTAAATTTAAATTTTCTTTTTGAAATATTTCAAGTTGAAAAACGTCGAGGCGCAGCCGAGACCGTTTCGGCGAAGCCGAGACCGTTTCGGCGAAGCCGAAACTCATTCAGGTACAGTCGAGCTAAACGAAAAGAGTTGCGAGCTTCAGCTCGCAACTCTTTTCACGCGCTCGCTTGAGGCGTTAGCCGAAAGCGAGCAGTCAACAACTTCCACGCGCATCGACTACTTTCCGCATCGACTGCAGTTCAGGTCTTTGCCTGGTAAGGTCCGCAAGTCATCTTGTCTATACTATTAATTTCCGACTTGATAATCAAGCTATCTTTTTCACTCTAAAACACCCTGAAACGCGGGGAACTTTGGGACAGAACTCCTCCGAGCATCGAGCAATTTTCGCCGTTATTTCGCGAAGCGCATTTAGAAAAAATATGTATTTGTAGCGTTATCTATATGGCGATGCGATCTTCCGCTTCGTGGGGGCGCACCGGGGCCCCAAAGACAGGTCATCGGAAATCGACGAAAAATCGTAGGCGCTCTTGCAAAAATGACAATTTCGCGGGGCGTCGAAACGTCAGAAAATGCGGAACGTCAGTGTCGGTGAAAGTGAAAATTCTTGCGAAAAACGGGGAAATATCACGAAATTTGAGTGGATTTACATGGGAGATGCCTTTTACGTCGTTTCCCGAACTCCCAGTTACAAAAAACATTAATAATCGTGCCGTGCTTATAACCTTTGGAAAGGAGTGCTGTCAGGTGCGAAAATTAGGGGCTCCAATTATTGAAAAATCCCGGAAATTCCCGGTCGGAAGACCACAAGGTAATACCTTTTAAATATTATCGATGAATATTTATGTTTGTAAGGCAATTTTTAGTGTATTTCTAATGGAAATCCGTTCGACGAGTGATGAAACAAAACAGACTTCAATGGATTCAATTTTTTCTAAAATGGAGAATGTGCGATGCAAGCAATTAATGCAAAGAAATAGAAATTTGATGGATGGAATGCCAAAAAAGGTGAGACGGTGGACAAGGGCTCATTCTAAGTTTGTTGAAATTTAGGTTTTTTCAGGCTATTATCTCATTGCCATGAAAAGGAAGGAGGTTTTTCGTTGCCCAACTGATGGGTCAGTGTCAGTAAAAGTGAAAAATCTAACGAAAAACGGGGAAATTCGACGAAATCAGACTGGATTTATGTGGAAAATGCCCCTTCCGTTCCTCCCCATGTCTCCCGTTGCAACAAACAATAATAATTTGCCGTGCTTATAACCTTTCGAGGAGAACCGCCACGTGCGAAAATCTGGAGCCCAATTATTGAAAAATCCCAAGAATTTCTGGTCGGGAGACCCACCAGCAGGTAATCTTTTTAAATTAACTTTGTAATTTAATTTGTCGAGTAATAAAACTGAAAACGGTGATTGTTAATAATTACATCGAAGTTCTAACAACGAAGTGATGAAAAGAATTAAGATAATTTGTATTTTTTAGTGAATGAAATGTTAAAGTTTTTTTAGAAATAGTAAATATGATCTTTTCGTTCATTGCTTTTGCTCAATATTCGTACATTTTTGCCAAAAAAATTTCCGGAGGGCCGTACAGACAAAAAATTTAAATAGACTACTTAGCGCCAAGGTTTCCTAAAAAATTCACATTACCACAATGTTTAACGTGTCCAGCGCCAAACTTTTAAAAATCGGTTGCGATATAGCGCCCGACCCACCCAGACGAAATAGGTAAAAAGCCAAGCGCGAAGGTTCAAAAAATCTAGCGCGTAGCGCCCACAGGCAAAATGGGTAAAAAGCTAAGCGCCAAGGTTAAAAAAAAACTGGCGCGTAGCGCCCACACAGACAAAATGGTTGAAAAGCCAAGCGCCAAGGTTAAAAAAATATGGCGCGTAGCGCCCACACAGACAAAATGGTTGAAAAGCCAAGCGCCAAGGTTAAAAAAATATGGCGCGTAGCGCCCACACAGACAAAATGGTTGAAAAGCCAAGCGCCAAGGTTAAAAAAATATGGCGCGTAGCGCCCACACAGACAAAATGGTTGAAAAGCCAAGCGCCAAGGTTAAAAAAATATGGCGCGTAGCGCCCACACAGACCAAATGGTTGAAAAGCCAAGGGCCAAGGTTAAAAAAATATGGCGCGTAGCGCCCACACAGACAAAATGGGTGAAAAGCCAAGGGCCAAGGTTAAAAAAAATCTGACGCGTAGCGCCCACACAGACAAAATGGTTGAAAAGCCAAGCGCCAAGGTTAAAAAAATATGGCGCGTAGCGCCCACACAGACAAAATGGTTGAAAAGCCAAGCGCCAAGGTTAAAAAAATATGGCGCGTAGCGCCCACACAGACAAAATGGGTGAAAAGCCAAGCGCCAAGGTTAAAAAAATATGGCGCGTAGCGCCCACACAGACAAAATGGGTGAAAAGCCAAGGGCCAAGGTTAAAAAAATATGGCGCGTAGCGCCCACACAGACAAAATGGGTGAAAAGCCAAGGGCCAAGGTTAAAAAAAATCTGGCGCGTAGCGCCCACACAGACAAAATGGTTGAAAAGCTAAGCGCCAAGGTTAAAAAAATATGGCGCGTAGCGCCCACACAGACAAAATGGTTGAAAAGCCAAGCGCCAAGGTTAAAAAAATATGGCGCGTAGCGCCCACACAGACAAAATGGTTGAAAAGCCAAGCGCCAAGGTTAAAAAAATATGGCGCGTAGCGCCCACACAGACAAAATGGTTGAAAAGCCAAGGGCCAAGGTTAAAAAAAATCTGGCGCGTAGCGCCCACACAGACAAAATGGTTGAAAAGCCAAGCGCCAAGGTTAAAAAAATATGGCGCGTAGCGCCCACACAGACAAAATGGTTGAAAAGCTAAGCGCCAAGGTTAAAAAAATATGGCGCGTAGCGCCCACACAGACAAAATGGGTGAAAAGCCAAGGGCCAAGGTTAAAAAAAATCTGGCGCGTAGCGCCCACACAGACAAAATGGTTGAAAAGCCAAGCGCCAAGGTTAAAAAAATATGGCGCGTAGCGCCCACACAGACAAAATGGTTGAAAAGCCAAGCGCCAAGGTTAAAAAAATATGGCGCGTAGCGCCCACACAGACAAAATGGTTGAAAAACCAAGCGCCAAGGTTAAAAAAATATGGCGCGTAGCGCCCACACAGACAAAATGGTTGAAAAGCCTCACGCCAAGGTTAAAAAAAAATCTGGCGCGTAGCGCCCACACACACAAAATGGTTAATCAGCCTAACGCCAAGGTTAAAAAAATATGGCGCGTAGCGCCCACACAGACAAAATGGTTAATCAGCCTAACGCCAAGGTTAAAAAAAAATCTGGCGCCTAGCGCCCACACAGACAAAATGATTAATCAGCCTAACGCCAAGGTTTCCCAAGTGTGCTAAAGCACACCCGCGTAGCGGCTAGTACTTAAAGTTAATACACAAATTCTGATTCTCTTATAAAAATCAATAACAGTGAATAAGATAATTATACTAAAATGAAACAAAAACCGAAATAATTCCTAATAATAAATACAAATCTTGTCAAAAATATCTGTGAGCTGTCAGGCACTTCTGTTGTGTTAATCAACGGAACCTAAGGTCACTAGATTTCTCTCTTTGGAGAGGTACGGCAATCAACCGGAAGTGTGGACAAATGTAAAAAGACAGAGAACAATCCGTTACAATAAGTAAGAGAGAAATGACTTGCTTCCATTGTTATCTTTTGGCACTGACAATGGCATTATTTGTCACTTTGCAGCTGCCATCAAAACTAAAGACGAAAATTAGTTGATTTTATCCTTTAGCAAAACGAAGTGCACTAATTGGCACTAAATGGCCAACGTCGATCACCGAGAAGATAGGCACCTGGTTGTCATAAGTACGTGTTTTGTGGTCTTTACAGAGAAATTAAGGACGCCTTTACGCCTGATTGTCTGTGTCTTTGACGAAGGAAAACGTGCGGTTTGCAGCCCTTAAAGCTCAGTGGTCCTCCAAGTAGAAATGAAGTTCAGTTCGATGGTGACTTTGTGTTACTCATTTTGACCGCAAATAAAGTGCATTAACTTCGAAATTTTCAAGTATAAACAGTGATGAGTGTTGATAGTTAGTTGGGGCAAAATTCAAGCATATTGTTGTTGCTGCACTGCCGCAGTATTTAACCAATAAAACGAAAACGGTTAATAAAGGAATCCACTATAAAACCATAACAATATAGGAAATATATACTGCAAAATGAGCAAAAATATACTTTGTAAGCAGCTATTTTACAAACAACTGTCAATCGTGTCAACTTTAGGTAATTTTTCTGACATCTAACGTCATTTTGTACAAACGTAAAAGAGAAAGATATATGTTTCCTGTTATATCTTCATACCGTTTGCCGTACCTTTCCAAAGAGAGAAATCCAACTGGCTTAGAAGTGAATTTGATGAAAATTTTCATGTAAAATCAAAAAGCGACAAGAGCAAATCGAAAAAGTGTAAAAAGAAATTTAATTACCGACCCCATTCCACGTAGGTACTTAGTTGCATGCAGAGATTCAAATTTTCCGGAAAAATTGGTTTTCGGAAAAAAACCGGTTTTTTCCGGGAAAAATATGAAAAATTCAGAAAAATTGGAAAAATTCATTCCTTTGTTATATTTACCTACTACCCGCTATTTCTATGATGTAAAGCTGATTAAAAATGCAATTTTAAACCTACAAAATTTTATTATTTTCTGTATTCGATTTCGCTTCGTTCGACTGTTCGTGATCGTCATTCGTGCGTTACCGGCCACTAGCGCCGGTCTGTTGGCCAAACGAGAATTTATTTCTGTGAATCCCAGACGAATCGGGCGCCTGTTTATTTCGCTGAAGATTTACGCTGGTAAGTGCGTCTTTTACTAGTTATTATTAATAGGATGTAAAATGAAGCCTTTATTACCGGTTTTTGCTTGAAACTTGGGTAGGTTTAGGTAGGTACACTGGCCCGCAAAAGTATTAAGCGGGCAGGAAGTAAATGTTTCCACGCGCCCACCTCTAAGTTTATCGATTGTTACTCTCACCGCTTTGTGCTTAGAGGACAACACGGCTTAACCGGTGAATTCGTCATTCGTCATTCGTTTCGTTACTCCCGTCATGGGTTTCGCAGATATATCAGATTATGTATAGGTATACACCTAATAAACATTAATTTTAACAAATTGATCAAAATTCAATCTTTGCCAAGGAAACAATTATATGAAAATATTCTATGGAGTGTTTTCAGTGTGCTGTCTTTAATTGTTTATTTAATACCTATACTTACTATTTTCAGTCACGTGGTCACGTGGTCACGTGAAGCACGGCATGAGGTTATAGCATGCGGTGAGAGGGTAACCGATCGATAAATTTAGAGGTGGGCGCGCGCAAACATTTCTCTACCTGCCCGCTTAATACTTTTGCGGGCCAGTGTACCTACCTACTGTTATTTGAGACATTATGAATCTAGCTCGGCAAATTCTAATAAGTTGTTTAATTGATTACAGTGCCGAAGTAAAGGTAAAATTATAAACGAATAATAATGGCGTCCAACTTCGAGAGTAATTTTAAAGGATCTTTAACTCAGTAACGTGAAATTGTGGAAATTGTGTGAATGTGTGTCAAAAAAATAAGTTGGCTGATGTGATTTCTGCCATTTTAAGTTAAAGTGGTTATTCAGATTAGTACAGGAATCCTCTAAAATGCGCATATTGTGTAAATAATAAACATTTTCTTAAATTTTATGATGCAAAGTTGTTATATTATAAGTTTTCGTTGTCCATAACCGTACCCGTAGTATTTTTAACAATTTTTCAATCGGTAAACTATATTACAATAATAAATGTATTGTGTATCAATAATTCATGATGTTTTTATTAACTTTAAAGAAAAAATCTGAAAAAACCCAATTTTTCCGATGCTCCGGAAAAAAACCGTGTTTTTTTTCCAAAGTTTCCGATTTTTTCTGACCGCTTGAATCTCTGGTTGCATGATAATGAAATATAAAAAAAACAATCAAAAGCACCAAGCAACATTTGTATTGAATATTTAATTACGCGACGCGCGCAGACATGGGTCGCGCATTTTTTTTGCTTCGCGTTACGGAAAAGTGAATAGGACTTTTTTTGTAGAACATGAGACGGGCTTTAATTTTGTATACCATCTTTTTGGTCCAAAACCCAATATTTTAGGAGACATTTGTTGAAAAGCATTTTTAACACTTCTTGGTCTTATCAGCGGAAGCCGCACTCGGATTTTAGGGGGCTTTCAACATTTCTTTTAGGACCTTAAAAGGAACGTGTGTGCAAAAATTCAACCCTCCGAAGATAAATTCTATAATGGCTGGACTAGTGGTTCCTGACTTGATAGCCTGGTACTCCGATCATTTAATATCTGATGACTAATAATAAACTCTAACTCTAACATCGTTTCCTTTAAAAAATCTGTTCCAGTGTTACAAGGGAGGGCAGATTTTTAGTCGTCGCACAAGTGTGAAATCGTTGGACAATCCTGTTTGTAGAGGACTAAAAATCTGCCCACCCTTGTAACACTGGAACACATTTTTGAAATTTGTGAAATCGTAGGACCCAAAATTCAAAATTTCAGATGGTAACTACCCACTTGCGATACATCATTTATTGAAACTAGGGTGATTTTGCAATTTTTATCCTGCTAAAGCACTGTCATAGTGTTAAATGTAATAGTATATTACGTAACGAGAGTTGTAAGAAGCATATTACGCACGTGTGGAAGAAGTTGTACACGAGCCGCGTAGCGGCGAGTGTATAATTCCACAGTGCGTAATTGCCTTACAACTCAAGTTGCGTACGATACTTTTTCTACGACCACACAATAGGTACTTAACTTTTCTCGAAAGTAGGTGCAATGATTCGATCGTAACAATGAAAAATTAAAAATTCTTCACTGCCACAACCAAAACGAAAGCGGCTGGTTTGAGCTCATGGTCTCAAACAGGGAACGACAGACAGCTGTTTCGATCTCTTGGATCTCATCAGTGTCGTGCACCCCGAATGAAACCACAAACTCAAACCAGCCAACCTTTAAACAGAAAATGCGACGAAATAAGAGTGTTGTGTCGAAAACCACGACCTCTGTGAGAGGTGGGGACTACTAGCTTCCATGATGTCAAAGACATCTAAAGAAAACTAGCGGCTGACAAAGTCAGCTCGCCCCGGGCTTCGACACTACTCCTGTTTAGCAACAGGTGGCGTGAATGCAATGATTCGATCGTAACAATGAAAAATTAAAAATTCTTCACTGCCACAACCAAAACGAAAGCGGCTGGTTTGAGCTCATGGTCTCAAACAGGGAACGACAGACAGCTGTTTCGATCTCTTGGAGTAGTGTCGAAGCCCGGGGCGAGCTGACTTTGTCAGCCGCTAGTTTTCTTTAGATGTCTTTGACATCATGGAAGCTAGTAGTCCCCACCTCTCACAGAGGTCGTGGTTTTCGACACAACACTCTTATTTCGTCGCATTTTCTGTTTAAAGGTTGGCTGGTTTGAGTTTGTGGTTTCATTCGGGGTGCACGACACTGATGAGATCCAAGAGATCGAAACAGCTGTCTGTCGTTCCCTGTTTGAGACCATGAGCTCAAACCAGCCGCTTTCGTTTTGGTTGTGGCAGTGAAGAATTTTTAATTTTTCATTGTTACGATCGAATCATTGCATTCACGCCACCTGTTGCTAAACAGGAGTAGTGTCGAAGCCCGGGGCGAGCTGACTTTGTCAGCCGCTAGTTTTCTTTAGATGTCTTTGACATCATGGAAGCTAGTAGTCCCCACCTCTCACAGAGGTCGTGGTTTTCGACACAACACTCTTATTTCGTCGAAAGTAGGTAATAAAAAGTTTTTGAGAGGAATATTTCGGAAATATCCTAGGACAAGTCAACATAATTTTTTTATGTGAATCCAGTGGTATAGTCAGATATTTTTTAGCACTTCCGGTTCAACCGGAAATGACCATAATTTTTATTTTTCAAATGGAATCATACTTTATCTCAACGAATTCCTAATCTACGATTTTATGCAAATTTACTCTGCGTTATTATTTTGGTTCCTGAAACGTTCTTTTCCAGCATAAATAATTAATTCGTGCTTACAATGGAATTACTTTTCTTGAAGTCAACTAAATTAACGATTTATTGTTTCTGGGTACCAAAAGTATTCCATATTATGACAATTTCTTTAAAATAACTGCTCAGAGGTTAAGAAAATATGAAGAAATACAACTTACCGGTCCCAAGGCATTTTCGGACAAAAAGGTCCTGCGATATAACCTAACTTTTGCACGGAAGATTTTTAATGATTTTACCTCGGATTTTACTTTGCGGTTGGACTGCTTTTATCCTGGAAGAGGAGTAGTCGATAGGTTTTTAAAATGGCCTAATAAAATAAGGGGAGAATAATAAATTTAACAATAAAATTGAGTGAAAAATGACATTTGACAAATGACAATTGAAAACTGTGCGATTTTCACTCTTTACGCACAGTTTTAGATTTGCGTGCGTAAGGAACGGCTTACTTAGTTTGCACATTGTACAAAATTGGCTATTTACAATAGTGGTCGTAGAAAAATGACATTTATTACATTTGTCATTATAACAGCGCTCTAACATCAATGTTAGAAGTTTCAGAATCAAGAGGTTTACGCCAATGCTGTAAAGCTTATCAGGTTCGTTCATCCCTTGCACCCTCGATCTATGGCCAAATTAAATTTTAAAGCTCTGTGATATATAGTTACGGTTATTTTAAAAGGTAGGCCCCTATAATAATTTACTGTTTTCTTGTCAACTGCATATGAATACGTCCTTTTAGCCAGGAATGCGATTGAGGGTCAGTTTTAAATTCCTGCTACAAAAATGTTTTCTTCAGGGTAGTTCTTCTTCGACCTGTGCAGTGGGAGCATGAAATAATGGGCACCACTTAAAAAGAATGACGATTCTGGACAAACAAGAAGTAGGAAGGAATGTTTCTGCAGTAATGGTGGCCACTATATTTTGTCTATTGTTGGCCAACCGGACCTACTCTTGTCTGTTAATTGCTGATTCTTATTAATTGATCACTTTCATGTTAATATTGTGAGTGCTAAATAGGTATACCTACCTACGTATTTGTTGTTGCTCTTACAAAAAATTCATTGAATCAAAAAGTACTTAATGTGTTATCCTGTTAGGAGCTGCATTATTTCATTATTGATGAGTCCGTTTTAGCTGACAGGAGTAGCTACTGACAAAATTTGCTTTACCTCATCCACATAATCGTTTGATTGAGCGACTAACAGCGAATGTGCACCAGCGTGAATAGTCCATAATTCCATTTGTTGCATTGAACCGACAGGGTAAAAGCGAGGGAAGAGCAAACTTCCAAACATATTACATATTCAGCAGGACAAATCAGAATCGCTGTAGGCCAAAGCTTTCAGTGGAAGGGTCAGAAATTGAATTCAAGTCTGGGAGCTTTCAAAGTTGATGATGGACTCTGATTTAGATTAGTATATTACATTATCGAGGGGCAGACTCCTGATATGTAATCGCATCAAGAACGATGCAGCCGTTCGGAAAGAAGTAAATTACAGCTAACGGCATCATCGCTCGCTCGAAAATGTCACCGGCATAAGTGATGCAAACCTTTTGATTGTTTTATGTGATCTGCATGAAAATTACACAATTTGTAGAGGCTCCTCCATGTCAACCGCAGCAGTCTTTCTCACGAATCCTCGCAAAACAATATACATGCCGGTACTCGTTTTCTCATCAGCATATACCTATCTTGATTATGCAAACTTGGCAAGTGCCTTGTTAAAACATAATTAGACCCGCAAATTAATTTGCAAATTTACAAATTATACCCAACTTAGCTACCAGGTTTACAAATTACCAAATGATGGAAGATGTTCAAAGTTTCGATTCGGAATTATTTCGGATAGAGACACGGCCGTTTCAGCGTTAACGTCCGTTCAACCATGAAAGTCGGAGGGATCCTTTCACAAACACAAGGACACTTTGCTTCCATTAGATACAAGAACTTAACGCCGCCAAACAATAAACACGGCTATTGTTTCACACCCTGATATCTCGAGTAGAGTGTCCTTATTGTCACACCACACTTTCAAAGTTGCAAGCAGGATGAAGAAATGTTTTACTATTACTGTCAAAACTTAATGGTTCCTTGAAGACAATGCGGCATAACGTCGCTTCCGTCGAACTTCAAAATTAAACCTACCAAGTAAGAGGCGTGCATAATATCTCATTTGTCAGACGAAACATCAGTAGATAAAAGACGTGGAATATTTAAATCCGGCGCTATAAGCTATTATGTACCGTAATCTAACTCACGCTCAGTGATTTGTAACACTGCCAGTAATCTATAGCTGAAATACTTTATTTAGACGACCGAGCGTAGTGCTATCGTCCGGCCACCGTTCCATTCAGCCTGAATAATATAAATGTCACTGGAAACAATGGCCGAAATGTTTGTATTATCATTTTCTAGTAAAGGATCGCCTCGCGTGTTAACGCAAGCCTGTGATCTGATAATGTCGGTGGATCTGTGGGTGTTTGCATCACGTCTGTCGACTATTTTGTGATGCGCATATCAGATCGACTCTAACCAATTACATGTCACCAGAATCGGACCTGAAATTTCAGATATGTTTGTTACGGCTAATGTGCTTTCTTTCGTGTTTCTCTGATTTCCTCTCACGTACTCGCCGATCGATTTTTATAATAAACAGCAGAAGGAAGCGGGGGCATAACCCGATAAACACACATTGCTTTTTCATCAACTTTCTTACTATTATTCACCTCCGGTCCGGTAAAATTATGGAGGAAGCCAAGTTATTGAACTCCGAGCGGCGCTTCCACCATTTTTACACGACGGACGTCAGAAAAGTATCATTAACTTAATGTGCATTTTGCTAATGAAAAATTGATTCAATCTAAAACTAGTTAAGCTATTATGATCGCGGATCGTCAAGACAAGTTGATGTGTAGTGAAAAGTTGAAAAAATTAACAAAGTACTTTCATTATTGTTCTAAAGCTCTTTTATTAAACTATTTTACTAAATGTTTAAAAGTAATGATAGTTTGAAGTTGCTATGCTGTAGGGGCGATATTTTAACGACTGGTCGTATAAAACTTGCTTCAAATGACAAAGAAAATTATAGAAAAGAAGTAATCATCAGTTTATTAACTTCTGTGCGTTGGTTGAGAATTTGGTGAAATTTTCATTAACACTATACTTATTGAAGAAGTTGTTTTCGACTTTTCGATATACCTACGTACCTTTTAATAATTAATTGCTATCCATGAATTCAAGTAAGTATAATCATCTTAAAAAGTTTACAGAAAGTACTTTTGCAATACAGTTGGGGAGGCAGACAGAAATATTTGGCTGAAGTATCTTTCAGCCATATTTCCTAAACATTTGCCTAAATAAAAGAAATGCCGTCAGTTTTAAATTATCTGCCGTAGTAGGTGTAAAACACTTATCTGTTTTTACACCGCTCGGGTTGATAATTTAAAAACAATAGATATTTATTTTATTAGGCGTTTAAGTAAGACATTACGTGAGGGAGTATGGATGTTTAGAATTAAATCCATACAAGTCACATATTGTCGCTTAAACTCCGAATAAAATACAATATTTAATTTTCAAACGAAAAAATCGAAAATTTTCTGCTCACGTTTGTTGCGCGTCTTTTTGGCACTTTGTAAAATTGCAAATAATGATGAATTTAAACTCCTCCGGAGTTTAACACTCCGTTAAAAATGGTGTCATATAGAAGTGATGGTTACACCTTGTCAACACAGTCATTTAAATAATTGTTATGTGACGTTTGAAAATAAAGTATTTTTTTAGGCAAATATCTAGTTCATCACCTCGATTTTTTATTATATGAACGATGCAAATTTTTTCCTCTCAATTTTGTGGACTGCAATCACTTCCTAGTCCCGTCTTCTTCATGATAAGCGGAAAAATGAATGAATTTCACTTATAGTAACAAAGAAGAAAGCAATTACATATTTTTTTTGGTCAATCTCGCCCCATTCTACGGTATTGAAAACTTTAAAACCGCATTATTCAAAAATTTATTTTTCAGTGATTTTACGTGGCCAAAAAGTTGTAATACATATAATAATATGCGAAATTAATGCAGATTACCTAATTATGATTCTGGGGCGGCCGGGTCGCCCACAAAAGAAAATGGAAGAGTACTTTGACATTACATGGCCGCAGTTGTTTGTTTATAAGAAATTGCAAACACATTGCGAAAAAAGTTCTATTTTTAGTGTTTTAGGGTCGGATAGAAAAGCCTTTTAATGTATACAATTATAATGCAAAATTATGTAGCATGGAAATTGTTATTTTGAATTATTTTAATAAAAATTACGGCAAAAGTCGTAGAAAAAGTACTAGTGGATTGCCCATCGAATTCATGCGATATCATATCCATTCTCGTATAATATACTAATTCCCATCCGCTTCCAATATGTCAGTGTATACAGGGTGTTCCTAAACCTCGTACAGATATTTCCCAGTTATTGCCCTATTGATTTTAAGCCAAAAAGTTCATATGGACATATGTCCGGAAATGCCTCGTAAGGGAGTTACGCCCCTTCAAAAGGGTACCTAAAATATCAGTTTTTTTCAAATTACTTGACAGTGCCAATATGAAATTTTTTTCCTAAATTGAGGTAAGGAATCAGTCGCTCTCTTTATGTTCACTAATTAGGTCAATTGAACAAAATTTACGCCACAAGTTTTCTCGCTTTGAAGAGTTCAAAGTCATTTTATTCGAAAGCGGTGCGTTTTAGCGACATTTAACAAGAGCATCTTTATTATGCAGAATAGACCAAAGATGATGATTCTGTTACTATTTAGGGTGGAAAATGCCCGCAACTTTAAAATAAAAAAAAATGTTGAGGCCCTCTTTAAGAACGTACCTACGTCAATGATGATGTTAGTAAAAATCTGAAAAAATCCAGAAAAAAACCCATAATGACTGACTATTGGTCCAAATTTCAAAATCCCACCATCCGTACTTTTCGAGTAATTGAAAGAAAACTCAAATTTTTGCTACTTTCCTCTCTTACGAAGCGTTTTCTGACATATGTCCATAGGAACTTTTTGACCCAAAATCAATAGGGCGGTAACCCTGAAATGAAATATCTGTACGAGGTTTTTGTCCGTTTGATAGTTGAAATGAAATGATGAAAAGGACTTTTTAATGTAGAATTTCAATAGGAAATATTCCTGATTAGAGTAATTTTTTGTCCGTTTGATAGTTTAGCCGAAAAATGCTAAAAACTAGCGCCATGTCCATCACGTCTGGGAGTAGGTTTTCGCCAAAAGAGGAATGAAGCTTACACTTGGGGGGTGTTAAGTTTGCGGCCCTTCATTTCAAGACCCATCAGAAGTCCGTAGCCAAAATTTCATAAATTTATAAATAAGTTCTACTCAAAAATCTATTTTGACTGTTCTACAACTTCGGACGTCGTTTGCGAGAATTAGGTGGGGATAAGCAAAATAATCAAAAGGACCTTTTTAATACAGAATTTCATAGGGAATGTTTTTGATTAGAATGAGTTTTTTGTCAGATGGATAGTTTCGCCGAAAAATGCTAAAAACTAGCACCATGCCACGTTTGGGGGTTGTTTTCGCCAAATAAGGGATAAAGCGCACACTTGGGCGGTTGGAACTTTTCGGCATTTCATTTCAGGTGCCATCAGGAGTCCGTAGCCAAAATTTCAAAATTATATAAATTATTTCTTCAAAAAACCTAACTTGACTGGACTATTCATTGGTTGAATGTTTCACTATCCCGGCTCATCCACCCTTTTTGAACATTGGCTTTTGAATACTTTTTTATCGAAGATGATTCAGTAGGACTCCATTATAAACCCCAATCCAATAACTAGCTTTTGTTTGCAGATGTATTAATATGCTAGATCCAATTATTTGACAAAGAAACAATTACGAATACGAGAGCAATTCTGCATAAAGTTTTCCGGAGATCAGATACCTCGCATGAATTGAATTCAACAACGCCCTTTGACAGTGGATTAAAAAAAGATATGGTCGGTTATAAATAGACATATTCTTTAAGAGGAGGGTTTTTATGCATTAATAATGTGTCAGGTTTTTGAAGGACCGAATGATAAATTGTACATTGCTTTGTGACAGAATTCCTAAGGATTATTATCCCCCAGGAAAATATTTAGGGTTCGATGATGACCGAGATTAGTGTAGAGCGACTAGTGGCAGATGTTTGGGGTGGAGGTATTTGGCAAATTAACAACAACCCTCCAACAATTATAGAGAAGTTGGTTAGAGGGATTGAAATTGGAATAACATGGATGGTTGCACCTACTAAAGGACTAATTCTCGACGTCGTAATAAACTCACCCAATTTCTCAATATTCCACGGAATAGCAAAACAATGATTTATGGTCGGGTAAAAATCCATTTGCATTTTAATGAGTGCAATCGATTTTATTTAAATTATTGTAATTTTTTTCCCAGACAGGATAATGCAAAGAAATTGTTTAAGCTCCTTGTACAATTGATTACTGACGCTTTCACTTTTTAAATTTATTAACCAATCTCAGGTTTCATTTCCGTTAAACATAGGAATATTTTTCTACGAATTATGAGAAATACTGCTACCAATTTGTAAACAGAGTTTCATGTTTCTATAATTAGTTTAGTCCTGTTGGAAACATGTTTACTGTTCTCTCATTACAAATACATTTTACTATTCGGCCGCTTCTCTGATGGCTTTAATTTATACCTAGTGGATTTTTATTAAAATACAACATACGGATAATGACAACATAAATTTTGCCCTAGGCAGACCCATGCATGTTATCCAAATGGGTTGAGATTTTTTGCACCACCATCAAGGTCTGAACCTTCAAACTTTTTCAAACATCCTCTTAATAATCCATTACAAAATAGATAAACATCTTTGGGGCGTTACGTAAACTTTAAGCAAGCAAAACAAATACAATGGGTGTGAGAAGTTCACAGATTTAAACTAGGTTTCCGTGTGACTGCAGAATCTTCTTTTGTGGTTAAACAATTATCAAATTAAGACACTTTTGCAGGTAATTTGCATTGTTGCTTACAAGTACAAAGTATATTTTCTTTCCCTCTACTAATTGTCCTTGGGCTAAGTGGTGAGAGTGTTTAAAGCAGTGGCAAACCGGAATTAAGTTCTAAAGGCACCGACAATTTTCCAAATATGTATATAGGATTCGTCTTGCAAAGTCCACTAATCAAACCGCGCCATCAATCAATCAATCATTGACACAGCAGACCTGGTTTTTGCAATTTGCAATGTAAATTGATGAAAAGCAAAAGCGCCAGGAGATTACGAATTTACAAAAAATTCTTGATTTATTTGTGTGTATCCACTTTGCATGTCAAGGCGTATAATTGACTTGTTTCAATGAGGGGCATTATAATATTACTCACTCTCATTTTTTATTGGGGAGAGAAGGGGTTAAAATAGCTATTTATGTAACAAGTGGGAAAAGTACATCACTTCCTTACGCGGCTTCGCCTCGTTCTGTAAGCATGTAAGTAAGAAAATGATGCATTTTCCCACGTGTTATATACAAGATTTTTCATAATCCCGATTGAGACATTTAAAAATTATAATTGGCGAAGCACTGAAAAAGATTTGGTGTTTTTTCATAACTTGCATGAAATGTTTAGTGATCATGTGGATCGTGCTGATTGAAACAAATTAAAGAAATTATAATAACATAATTACTTTTCGCACTCGTGCGGAAATGAATTCACTTTTCGCACTGTAATTCATTTTTCGTTTCGCACTAGTGCGGAAATATGATGCATTTCCTAACTGAAATTGGTGGGAAAAATAACATTTTTCGCACGGGATTATGAAAAGCCCTCTCCCCATGGTATTTTGGTGCCGCAGCAGAACACGGTACTCTTGTCTTTGATTATTCGCTCGCTCACACGCTCGTCTAGTCTGTACGTCGGATAACTTGAAAACGGATTGAGATATTGAGCTGAGACTTATGTTCGCGGTTGTGCATCCTTAAACACTCGGCAGGGATTGCTTTGGGCCGTATACTACCGAAGGGGTGGTAGTTACGGGTGAAAAACCGTAAAACTATTAATCGCAATAACTCGAGAAGTAGTCTAGCCGAAACTAGCTGAAAGGAGGTGTTAAATTCAGGAAATGGCATTTAGGGGACGGAAACCGCAAAAAATATGATGACTCTGTAACGGTTGCACGTAGCTTTTTGAAACCCGACGAGCACACATATTTCAATGAAATCTTACGCTAGATGTTTTTTCCGCAAAATCGGACAGATGGGGTGGAAATTAGAGGTTGCAATTCGAAATTCTGCTTAATAAATATTGGCGTCATTCGATAAATTTCCATTGATGACTGAAAAAAGGTGTTATTCATATTTCGCGAAAAACCACCCTAACTTGCAGAAACACAAAAATGCGAAAATTCGAAAACTACTCAGCGTATCAAGGCAGAATTTGGTGTGTTAATTTAAAATGACCTCTGTAAGCAGATGGGCATACTTCAGCTAAGATCTAGCAGGGGGGATGTAATTTAAGGGTAGAAACTGGAAATTAATTTCTTCAAGTTAATTGTAGTGTAAAATGATCGACGGGGTTCGATAGATTTCGGGCAACCATTGAGAAAAGGTCTAATGATGAGTTTTTAGTGCCGTAGCAGAATGCGGAGGTACTCTTGTCTTAGCTTATTCGCTCGCTCGCTCGCTCGCTCGATCGCTCCTCAGTCTGTCCGTCGGATAACTTGAGAACGGATTGAGATATCGAGCTGAAACTTGGTAGGCAGCTTCGTCTCCCGAAAAGTAAGGCGGGGATTGCTTTTGGGCCATATCGGACCAAGGGGGTGGGAGCTAGGGGTGAAAAACCGAAAAACTACTAATTGCAATAACTCGAGAACTAGTGGAGATATCTTGCTGAAAATTAGTATGCACGTTCGACCTTCAAGTCTGTTGAAAGTGAGGGGGTGCCAATTTCGGGGGATGAAATTTAGGGGATGAAAACCACAAAAAATATGATAACTCCGCAAGGGTTGCACGCAGCTGTCGGAAACTCAACGTACACACATATATCGGTGAAATCTTGTGGGGGATGCGTTTTTTCGTAAAATCGAACAAATGGGGTGGAAGTTAGGGGTAGCAACTCGAAATTCCGCTTAATAAGTACTAGTCGAAATTGGCGTCATTCGATAGCTTTCCATTAATTATTCAAAAAAGGTGTCATTCATATTTTGCGAAGAACCGCCCTTATAGGCGCTACAACCCCTAACACGCAGAAACACAAAAATACGAGAACTCAAAAACTACTCAACGTATCAAGGCAGAATTTGGTTTGTGAATTTCCAGTGACATTATAGGTGGATGGACAAATTTTCAAAAATATCTAACAAAGGGGATGAAATTTAAGGGTTGAAACTTGAAATTTCTTCAAGTAAATGGTAGCCTAAAATTACGGGGTTCGATAGATTTCGGTCAACTATTGAAAAAAGGTCTTATGAGTTTTCAATCTAAAACCCACCCCTGGGCCATTAACCACCCCTAACTCTTTGCAAGTCGATAATTATATTTTATTTATTTTTTCTGAAACTCTATTGGTTTATTTATGAACAACTGAAGTCAGTAAATACGCAAGGAGTTATGTCACACCGGATAAATAAACTCACCCCTGTAAATCATAAAGGGGTGAAATCATGAGGTGTTGAAAACATGAATCTACAAATTACCTTAATTTTTAAACGAATTGGGTTAGGGAGGTGAAATTGAAAACATAACTTCCTTTAGGGCATGTGGGGGTGGTGAAATAGGGGGTTGGAGTTTAGGGGTTGAAACGTCCATAAAGCCCTGTAATTTGACACAGAGAAGCAATATCTTCTGCGAAACTGTGACATCTTACACACTGCATCTTCGAGAAGGGAAGATCGAATTTTAGGAGAAAATTATCGAAAGGGATGAAAGTTAGGGGTGGAAACTCGAATTTTCAATGAAGAATGTATAGTTGAAAATATTACCATTCGATAGCTTTCTATTGATGGTACAAAAAAGGTCTTATTCATCATTAGCGAAAAACGACCCTTAAAGGCGGTACAACCCCCTAACATGCCGAAACAAAAAAATGCGAAAACTCAAAAACTGCTCAACGTATCAGGGCTAAATTTGATGTGGTAATTTACAGCGCCACTGTAGGCGGATGGGCAAATTTTCATTAATATCTAACAAGGGGGATGAAATTTAAGGGTTGAAACTGGAAATTTTTTCATGTAAGTGGTGGAATAAAATTATGGGGTTCAATAGATTTCGGTCAACCATTGAAAAAAGTCTTATGAGTCTTCATCCTAAAACCAACCCCTACGCTACTAACAACCCCTAAGCCCTAGCAAGCGGAGTAATATATTTCATTTATTTTTTTTTTGCTTTCTTCTAATTTGTTATTAATTTAAAGTGATTTTCATTAATTTTTGACCCATCCACAATTTTTCAACCCCTTTCATGATATGTGAACCCTCAAAGAGCAAAATTTACCCAGACCGCTTCTTTTTCGGGTGATTTCCGCTGGTTAATTTTGTAAAATTCGCGCAGTTTGCCTTATGAATTGTTCTTGCCTTTTTCACTTTTTCGACCCCTTCGCAATGTTTCAACCCCCAAAAGTCAAATTTGCATAATTGGCTTATTTTCGTGTTATTTTCTGTAATTCTACTTAATTACGATTAATTCTCATCCCTTTTAACTTTTCATCCCCCTTTACAATTTTTCAACCCCCTAAGTGTTTATTTTGCAAAATTCACATAATTTAGTTTTCCTTCGGTAATAAATTGAACTCAATTGGATTACGTTTATCTTTTTCACTTTTCCAACCCCCTTCGCAACATTTCAACCCCCAAAATCTAAATTTGCATAATTGGTTTACTTTCGTGTTATTTTCTGTAATTCTGCTTAATTACGATTAATTCTCATCCACTTTGACGTTTCATCCCCCTTTACAATTTTTCAACCCCCTAGGTGTTAGTTTTGCCAAATTCGGATATTTTCGTTTTTCTTCTGTAATAAATTGAACCCATTTGGATGATGATTAAATTTTTCACTTTTTTCATCCCCCTTCGCAATGTTCCAAGTCTTCAAATGCTAAATTTACATAATTGGGTTAATTTGGTGTTATTTTCCGTAATTTTACTTAGCCACGGTTAATCCTGATACCTTTTGATTTTTCATCCACCTTTACGATTTTTCAACCCCCTAAGTGCTAATTTTGCAAAATTCGCATAATTTCGTTTTTCGACGGTTATAAAATTGAACGCATTTGGGATTCAGTTTACCTTTTACAATTTTTCAGTTTCCTTCGCAATAGGTAGGTATAAGTGCTTATTTCAACCCCCACAAAAGTTTTAATTGCATAATTTTGTTATTTTAGTGTTTTATTTCGTAATTCTACTTAATCCACACTTCATTTTCATTCCTCTTGACTTTTCATCACCTTTTTTCATTACCTTGGACTTCTCATTCCCTTTTTCAACCCCCTTAGTGCTAATTCTACATACCTACTTCGCAAATATGATGTTTTTTTGTTAACTCTCTACTGTTTAATTATGTACGGCCAATTTTCATAATTTCGTCTTTTTAACACCACTGTGCGTCTGCGGAGGCACTACTACTAGGTGCAGATTTATAAAATCTGCACCCGACTCCACCAGTAAATTCAGCTCGCCCCTACATACACATTAACAAGGTAAACATCTACAGGGACACACATCGCATTGATATACATCTTTCGTTGGCTTTTAACCTAAAACCGACCCCTAAGCTGCTAACAAACCCTAACACTTTACAAGCGGATAAATATATATTATTTATTTTTTTAAATCTTGATGGTTTATTTATGAATGACCGAAATAAGTAATTTCGCAAGAAGTGATGTAACAGCATAGCAATTAACTCACCCCTGTAAATTATAAAGGGGTGGGGTGAAGGGTTGAATACACGAAACTCTAAATAGTCCCAATTTTTCAACGAATTGGATTAAGGTGGTGGAATTGAAAACGCAACCTTCTTTAGAGCATGTGGAGTGGTGAAATAGGGGTTGAAACGCAGGAAGCCGTTTAACTTGACACAGACAGGCAACATTATGCTGTGAAACTGTGAGGTTTACACATTTTTTAGGAGAAATTTATCGAAGGGGATGAAATTTATTAGTGGGGACTCGAATTTTTACTGAATAATGTCAGTTGATTAATAATAACTATTGATGGTACAAGAAATTTCTTTATCATCATTCGCGAACCACCCTTAAAAGCGCTACAACCCCAAAAATGCAGAAACATAAAAATACGAGAAACCAAAACTTATCAAGGCTGAATTTGGTGTGTCAACAAGGGGCATGAAACTTAAGGGTTGAAACATGAAATTTTTGCAGGTTAATGGTGGAATAAAATTAGGGGCTTCGATAGATTTCGGTCAACTATTGAGAAAAGTCTTATGAGTCTTCGACCTAAAACCAACCCCTAAACTATATTAACAACCCCTAATCCCTAGCAAGCAGAGTAAATACATATTATTTATTGTTACGGGCTTTTTTGTGAATTTTCTGTAATTCAAAAAGCATTTTAATTAATTTTTAACCCATTCCCAATTTTTCAACTCCTTTTACGCGATATGTGAACCTTCAAAAATCAAAATTTACGAGGCGTTTCTTTTTCGTGTAATTTTCGCGAGTTCTACTTAACAGTTAATTTCCATCCCCCGTGACTTTTCATCCAAATTCACAATTGATCAACCCCCCTAGCGTTAATTTAGTAAAATTAGGGCAATATTGTGTTTTCTCGGAAACTAATTTTACTCATTTGGATTAAGTTTGTCTTTTTCGACCCCCTTCGCAATATTTCGTGTTATCTTCTGTAATTCTAGTCAATTACTATTAATTCTCAGCCCCTTGACTTTTCAACCCCCTTTACAATTTTTCAACCTCCAAAAGTGTTATGGTGGGTTTATGCTCACCTAACATTTAACATTCAACATTTACCACTTAAGATTTATGTAGTTAAAAGTGAGGTTATTACATAGAAGTACTCATTGCAAGTTTACGCATGATTTAAGACTTAACATTTAAGATTTACCGTATTTAACATTTAGGGGATGGCCTTGAAAGATCGTTAACTTGAACTTTCTTAAATCTAAAATCTTAAATTTTAGGTGTAATGACATGTGCGCTTGCGTGAAATTGGTGATTTTGGAAACGCTGTGTTGGTAGTTGGTGGAATTTTTCATGGTTGGTTGCACTTATAAGAGCTTTTGATTTGAATTTGTTTTCCCATTGTTTGTTTTTCCTTATTTTTCATTTTTCGTGAGTGGTGAGTGTACGATACAACAATAATAATGGACACTGAGTGGGATGATGAACAATTAATTGGGTTAGTTCGGCAGTTCCCACAATTATGGAAGAAAGATTCGGCTAGCTTGAAAAACAAGGAAGAGAAACAAAATGCCTGGGAATCCATTTCTTGCATAATGGCAATTCCCAGTGGTAGGACATTTTTTTGCAATTTTTATTAACCTCCCCAACCTTATACAATTTTAAAAAACATAAAGAGTAACGTACTATCATGTGATGTCAAAAGGTCTTGTGATTGGTTACATTTAACATTTCAATTTTCAACATAAACGTCGCAGATTTTGATTAAATCTTAAATGGCAAATCATAAATGTTAAATGTTAGGTGTTAAATGAGCATAAACCCACCATTAATTGCGAAATTTAGTTTTTTCTTCGATTATTTTCAAATCTCCTTTTAAACCAATCAATTAGACTCATTTTTAAATTTCTATCCAATCAAGTTCATTTAAGGGTGATTAATGCATTTTATCGGAGTCTGCACGAGTAATTTAATCGTTTCCGATGACCACTTGATTTTAAACACAATTTGTTCACTGCTGAAAATCACCACTTAAACAAAATTATAGGAAATAAAGGTCCACAAATACGACCACCAAACACAAGTCTTTCCACAAACCATATTTTAGGTGTTTTTGGACATAAAGAACGCTGATTTCTTCTGGATATATCCTAAAAATTCAATAACATTTTGTTTGCACGTTTCCTAACCTCAAACGTCATTAATGTCAATGAGCTCTAAAGCCTCGTTCACAACATCATATTGGGCTTTTGAGTATAGGCAACCCCGGTTTAAAAAATCGTAATTTTATCAAAACAAGAGTTTAATTTGTGAAATAATCTTACCGAATACCACTCGTGCATCGCTATTGCAATCGGTTAAATTTTAGAAATAATTACTCAAGCTTTGTTGCCGTATAGGTAAAACAATTCGAACTAAATTGCCATTTATTATCAAAGATTAAAGTCCTCGAGCTAAAGCTCTCGGGCTTTAATCAGATAATAAATGACAATTTAGTTCTCATTGTTTTACCACCGGCAACAAGCTTTCGTAATCATTTTCAAAATTTAACCGATTAAATAGCATGCACTTGTGGTATTATAAGCGATTAAACAACTCAAGAATTTTAAACCAATCAAACGTCAGAATTTATAAACAGTCGCCCAATCACAATGGCAACCTTATTGTTTCCATTTTTCTTTTGTTGTTTTATCATCCAAATATAATTCGTGGTCTGATTTTTTTTGCAAAATTAGCTTACAAATACATTCATAGCTTTTGCTTTTGGAAAATCGTCACGAGCGCTTTAGCGCTAAATCGCTCGTGACGATTTTCGTTGCAAAAGCTACTCATTTATTAGTTTCGCAAATTTTGTCGGAAAACATCCTCACCCCTCTTGGCAATTTTTCAACCCCCGGAGGGTTAATTTTTGCAAAATTGGTTTATTTCCTTGTAGTTTTGTTAATTTTTCTAGTGCAACCACTGTACCATCTCAGGTTTTTCATCACAATTCAGTTTTTTAACTTCTACGCTTCGCGCACAGTTATTTCCCCTCAAAAATTAGTGAAATTTTGAAAATTTGAAAAATGCGTTTCTAAATTCCACCCCTCATTTTCTGTCAGATTTTTTTTCACACAATTTTGTTTTTTATAAAAATAGTTATTTACCTTTGCGCACAGATAACTGCATAAATAATTATTAGTTATATTTAGTTCTCTAGTCAGGTCCGAAAAATCAAGCTTCTGTACCATTAGGGACAGCAAATTCATCCATGCCAGGATTATTATTTTATTTATTTTATTTCTGTTTAATCTGGGTTTATTGTTTAATAATTGTTTTCGATGGTAATAAAACTTCTAGCTGTATTTGCACTACGTACGATACTAATCCAACTTTTAAAATAAAAGTGTACAAACGTTTTATTCATTTATTCATTATTCAAAACAGGGAATTTCAGCTATAAAAAATCGAATAACGTAGAAATTTTGCGGTGTCACGTTACGAAAAGGAGAAAAAACCTAATTGCATATTCTGGCAATATTTCAACAAATCCGACTTTCCAATATATTTCTTTTTGTGATAATCACAATTGATCGGACATTAAGTGAAATCAGAGGCTATGTCTGACTCGGAGGGAACATTTCTATTCCTAATTCGAATTCCAATCCCACCAATAGCTCCCCGACTGCGAGATACCATCTATTACATTAACTTTAGTTTACTGCATATTCCTTTAGGATTTCGACAGAATTTGCATTTTAAGGACCGCACTCCCGCTATGGGATAGAAATGTCTCGGCACTAATAAAAGCTTTTTCTCCATAGATAAATTATCATTTTGTGATATTTCTGTGTTTTTGGGATACGATAAATCTTCTCACAAATATCCCAATAATACGAAAAAAAACTGCTTAGACGGGGAAAACGCAAGTGATTTATTTAAAAAGTTGGCGGAAGGATGATGCGATTTCTCGGCATCTTTTGTTTAATCAACCGGAAAAAGTTTGCCTCGCTGAGTAGACTTAATTACACAAATACAAACAATTTATAGCTGAAAGTAATTATCGTTCGTTTACTTACCGAAGCCGACCAAATGCGCCTCTTCCGAGATAGTAAACGGTGGCCATCTTCCTCATTTCACAAATAATATGACTATGTAATAGAAACTTTCTATAACCACGAATTACCCTCTGATGGCGCAACTGGGTAACTTGCACTACGTGCTGCCACATTATTTGCCGTAACCGGTAATGGCTGAAAGCGGTTTTCACAAAATTATGCCCGCACTGCAATAATAATTTTAAAGGTGAGCTTAATTTTTAATAACTGGAACATTTAGGCCGGCTGAAATAAATGGCTTAGTTCTATCTTAAATTCTTTTATTGGCAATCTAAACAGTGAATGGAAGAACGAGAAAAGGAAACCGCGGATAATTGATGAATTCTAATTATCTGTTTAAACAAACTGCAATGGCTCGTTGGGGCTATTTTATTGCATTATGGGATGAGGATTAACATTAAAACATATACAGTATAATCTGTTTTCCTGTTGTCCTGTACCTACCTTCGACTACCAGATTTTCTTGTTCGATTTGTCTGTCTACTTATTCTCTTATTTTCTTGCTTAGGGCCGGTTGTTCAGTTAAGCAAGTTGCCACTTGCCAGGCAGCAGAACGCTTAATCGTCTATTGTTAAAGCCAATTCACATCCACTGCAACAAAACAAAGTTTAGGAATCGTCAACAGCTGCCAGAAGCTTCAGAGACTGTCATGAATAATTGTTGCAATTGTTACAAGCTATAGGTAGGTGTATGTGAATCGGTTTTAGCTCCTAGGCACTTAAACATATTTAAAGTTTCTCATTTAATCGACCTAATTCTGCTATTAGTTTGTTGATCACTAGCCAAAATTGAAATCAATTGAGAAAACTGATTGGTTATTGTCGAGGGGTAGGTATTTCGCAGAAAATATTTTTGTACACTAATTCCCAAATTGTTGGCAATTCCTCTAATTCCCTTGCTAATTCCTTTAATTCCCCTGGTAATTCCTCTAATTCCCCTACTAATTCCTCTGCTAATTCCTCTAATTCCCTAATTCTCACTAATTCCAATAAGTGTCCCTGAAATTTCTAAATTTTTTAACAGCTGACTGCTGAGCTGAATGCTTGATAATTCGGACGAAAATATAGTAACAAATAATAATTTAGACATCTAAGAATAAAAATGTGTATATTTAAGCTTTGAAGTTAAAAATCAGTAAAAAACGCAAACATTTTATCAACAAACCGCAAAAAATAAGAAAATAATTGAATAGAAATTATTCAAATTCAACTCTTAGCATAACTCGAGACATAACATCTCCTATAGAATATACTTTAAGTACAATAAACACTTTAGGGCCGATTTCATAATCAAAAAAATTAAAGTGTCCATTAAATATTTGCCTAGCAACATTTCAAAGGATCCGCTTCTGATTGCCCAAAATCCCCTTTAAAGTCGACATTTTTGTATTAATGTGGAGAATGTCAGTTATTTCTGTCAAATGGCCCACGTCCGATGAGATTAACGGATCGTAACAAATAAAATCCTTATGTATTATATCTGTATCTTGTGGGGGATAATGTAGGGGTAAATACCACTTATCACTTATTCCATTCACTATTCTACATCAAATCTTTACTGCAAACGCAAAAAAGTGGTTTTTGAGCAAATGTCTGTGTCTGTAAACACGATACAGCCCAAACTACTATACCGATCTGGCTAAAATTTGGAACGTGGTCATCTTATGGATTTCGGAAGAGCTGAAAAGGTTTTGGGCTAAATCGGCCCGCAGTAAGTGCCATTTTGGAACATGAATTTTAAAAATTTAAAGGCAAACGCCTATTTTTCACTTCCCCCCCCATACGAAAGCTCTTCTAGTTATGCTTCTAAAAATCTATTCACATTTGGTGCCCTTTTGGCCAAATATCGGTGCCGTGAAAAAAAACCTATGTATAACTGTATATTTTTATCACCGGATTTAATAGCTGTTTTTTTTTCATGCCGAAAACCTTAGTGACATTTTTTCGAAAAATGAAATTTTAGCCGCAAATGCTCCCTTTCTTCTTATTAAAAAGCATTTTCTTACTATTGGATTCGATAGCTGTTGCATTGACGGATCGAATATGTTAGTGCCATTTTTTCGAAAATTGACATTTTAGGGCAACAGTTTCCGTTTTTGAATTTTTCTTAATTTTAACCTCCCCAACTCCATCACAATTTTAAAAAAATGGGAGGTTACTACAATCACTAAAATTTTCGAATTTGAGATAGCACCAGATCTTCACGTTTTGGGGTCTCAGGAACCCAAAAAAGCGGTTTTCAAAATGTGTCTGTGTGTGTGTACGTACGTACGTTTGTAAACACGCCACAGCCAAAACTACTAGACCGATTTGGCTGAAATTTGGTGCGTAGGCATCTCATAACCCAACTTAGATCTGAAAAGCTTTTGCAGCCAATCGCGCAACTAGAAATGCCATTTTGGCACATCAACTTTTTAATTTTAAATGCAAACCCCCATTTTTCACGTCACGATAGGAAAGGCCTTCAAATTCTGCTTCTAAAAATGTATTCACTCTCGGTGCCCTTTTGACCAAAAATTAAAAAAAAATTGATTTTTATCGGACTTTAAAATCGCGGTACAGCCCAAGCCCCTGAACCGATTTAGCTGAAATTTTGCACATGGGGATTGTATTGCACGTCAAAGAGCTGAACAAATTTTGGATTCAATCGGCCCACGGAAAGTGCCGTTCTGGCACACCAATGTCCAACTTTAAATTATTCACTTATTTAACCACCCAAAACAAGTTTTTGAAAGATTTATTGTCACCATCAGAAAGGTCTTCAAATTCTGGTTTCAAAAAAAATGCAGCAGTGAAGCGGCTGGAACCTCCCCATCGCGTGGATCTTTGACTTGTGTTTCTAGCCGAATTAGCACAGAAATTGTATAAGACTGGTTTCAACGACGGTTTTAGAACTGCCTAAAAAGGACTTACTTATACCTACTTTTCTCTAATGAATGTTTCAATTTGCATGTTCTAAAAAAGTTCTAAAACCATTATGGAAACCAGTCATACATTTTCTTTGCTAATTCGACTAGAAACCCAAGGCAAAGATCCACGCGATGGGGAGGTTCCAGCCGCTTCACTGCTGCATTTTTTTTTTTCTTATTATCGAATTCGATAGCGGTTGCATTTCCGGATCGAAAACCTTGGTGCGATTTTTTCGAAAAATGTCATTTTATGGGTGAAAAACCTAACAACAAGTCTTAAAAGCGGATAATAGTTATTTATTTGTTTAACAAGGCAAAAAAACTGCAGATTTTCTGCCGCGGCTGAAGTTTCAGGAATTAAGCTAAGGCAGTAAATTTGTTTTTTGCCGTGTTGCCAAAAAAAGAGCATTTTTACTGCCACACTACTAGGCATGTGCGGCAGTAAAAGTCGATTTTTACTGCCGCCGGCAGTAAAAAATCGGCTTTTAGTGCCTAGACAGTAAAAATCGATTTTACTGCCGCAAAACAGGCAGTAAAAATGCACTTTTAATTATTACCGGCGTAAAATACATTTTATTTATTTGTTCCAAAATCCTTTTGATTAATTTATGAACAACCGAAGTAGGTAAGTAAATATACAAGAAGTTATGCAACACCATAGAAATAAACTCACCCCTGTAAATAATAAAAAAGGAGTGAAATCATGAGGAGTTGAGTCTTACACATTACCTATATCTTCGAGAAAGGAGAAATGAATTCTAGTAGAAATTTATCGAAGATGATGAAATGGGGTGAAAACTCGAATTTTGCCTGAATAATGTAGGAAAAAATTATTATCACTCGATAGCTTTCCATTGATGATGGTATAAAAAAAGTCTATCATAATTCGCGAGAAACCACCCTTAAAAGCGCTACAACCCCAAACATGCAGAAACAGAAATATACTAGAACTCAAAAAATGCCCAGCGCATCAATGCAGAATTTAATGTGCTAACTTACGACGAATGAGCAAATTTTGTTTACGATCTAACAAAGGGGGTGAAATTTAAGGGTTGAAATTGGAAATTTCTTCAGGTAAATGTTTTTATATACAGGGTGTCACAGGATCACGGTACACCCCCTTTTTTGGAGGCACTACTACTAGGTGGAGATTGATAAAATCTGCACCCGATTCTACAAATAAATCGAGGTGGCCCCTACATACACATTAACGTGATGAACATCTGCAGGGGTGCACATCGCATTGATGTACAGGGTCTTTTTTTTACTATTGGCCCACTTTTAAATTTTTATGTCTCCTTTATTACTTTAAACGGGACACCCGTTATATTCTTACACGGATCGATAGAGAATTCTCTTCTGATTTCATTTATCGATACCACAGTGCAATACTGTAACAACTCTTAATTGACAGTTTTGAGATAATCACATTTAAACGAAATAAAAAGACTAATTATTGTTTAGATATTAATTCCAAATGACATTTAAGGAAATGGTACGTAACCATTTGAGCTTTTACTCTAAACGTTTTGAGGAAAATGTTTTCCCTTTTTTAATAAAACGTTTTTGTTTGGAGTTGTTACCTTATTGGCATTTTTGAGTTGTTACAGTATTGCACTGTGGTATCGTTATATAGGGTAATTGATATCTGGGGTTGGCAGTTTTCGAGAAAAAAAATCGTGAAAATAAATTGTTTTTCACGTAGCAACAGCGTCGTCGTTACGCTAACAATTTGTCACAGAGTTCCACCATAATTTTTCAAATTTTTTTCGTCTTCCAGTCAGGTCAATGCCAGGTAAGGTCTGTTTTGAATGAAAACCACGTTTTTCAAGTTTCCCTTTTTCATCTAAACACTTAAATCGACGTAGCGCACGGTTACCTATAAATTATGTTCTATGCGTTTTTCACTTAAATTGAATACTTTTGACCTAGCGAGCAAGTATAATCGAGTACATCTTATTCATTTACTATTACTATTGAGATGAATTATTTCTCTCGATCCCTTCTACTTTCTGCTTCTGTCTTCCCTTCTCCTCTTTCTTCCCTCGCCCGTATTCTACCTCCTTCAGCGCCTCTAATCCCTATCCCTTTTCACTCAGTAGCTATATTCTTTCTTTCTCTTGTTGTTCTATTGTATCTCTCGTCTCCCCACATAATCTGCGCCTTCTCTCTAGGGTTGCACCGAATGTTCGGAATTATTCGGTTATTCGGCGTATTCGGCCTATTCGGCCGAATATTCGATTCGGCCGAATAGCAAGTCTAATATTCGGCCATTCGGCCAAAAATTCCAAGTTTCTTTCTACCATCACTTATAACACATTACTAGAAGTTGGAACGTTTAATAAAAATAAAGTAAAATTGAAATAATAAAACAATACAAAACAAAACAAGAACTTAAAACTGCAAAATACTTTGGTTAACAAAATACATAATTCATATTCTGGTTTAGACTGTTTTGTATGAAACTGCAAAAGCACAAAGTTTCAAGGTTACGCCGGTTGATGCGCATCTCGCACTGCACAACTATTCGGCGGAAAAGGCCGAATATTTACTATCCGATCAGGCCTAATATTCACTATTCGGTATTATATTCGGCCTTACGGCCGAATATTTACTATTCGGTATGATATTCGGTATTCGGCTGTAGAATTCAGCCGAATATTCGATTCGGCCGAATATCCAAAAATCACTATTCGGTGCAACCCTACTTCTCTCTTCCTCCTTCAGCCAACACTTGTTTTCTCTCTCCACATTGTCCTCGTCATTTCCACTCCACATCTGAGGGCCGGTTTATCGATGCTCAGTTAAATGAAAATATCTGACAGTTAGCGTTATCTGGCAGTTAAATTGTTTATCAATAGCGAGTTGACTGCAAAGTTTTTGCTAAAGTGCCGGGCAAACTGCCTGACAGTTCGAAGTGCCAGCTAGAGTAGAAAACCGACGGTTAGCATCGCCCAGAGTCATTTAAATGACGAAGAAGGTGAATCTTTGGTTTTCTTGAACATGAATCTAGCCAATATATAAAGTTTAGGAATGTACCTGAAACAATTTTGAGGAATTTGCCACTACTTAAGATTTCCTCAACTTTCTTTCAGACCTCCTGCTTCTACCATCCGTTTTCTTATCCTCAATTACATCTCCTGCTAGTTACTTTTCAAAGCACGTCTGGATTATAGGCAGAAAAGTTTACTCCTCGTTTCTTATCTGTCATCAATACAAATTTCAACTGCATCAGCACCTGCCACAGTAAACAAAGACCGTAAGGCGTTGCTATAGAAACAGTCCACTATATTAGCGCGAAATTTAAATCTGTCCAATAGAATTCAACTTCCGCTACCCCAAATGTTGCCAACACAACTCAAACTGTCAGGCACGTAACTGACAGACAAAGTTGATGTCGATAAAAGTGAATCGGATTTATCTGTCAGCTATAATAAACTGTCAGATAGATAACAGTCAGTTTTGACCGAGCATCGATAAACCGGCCCTAATGTAGCACCTCCTCTCTCTCCAGGTAACTTGGTACCCCCTCACTTATTATGTCCCCATATTTTGCGTTATATCTTGATTTTCTGATTTCTGTTCTTCTCTCCTGTACATCTCATCTGTGCCTTTATCTCCCTCCTCCATCACTACATTCATCCATCTGCCTTGTCCTTCGCAACTTTCTATTTCTTCCCTTGTGTATCCGTTCCTCTCGCATATTTTTGTTGTCTTTCCTTCCTTCTCTCTTCTCCCTATTTCTCTTTCCAACATTCCTGTAATATCTTATAGTCCCCTCTTTCCGTCATTCTATCACCGCCTCTTTTACAGCCTCTACTCTCAACTTAGTCCTTACCGATTTAAATACAAAAAACTGGTTTTTGCAAATTGAGTATATTTTCAGGAACCCCTAAATCTACAGTATTACGTACCAAATTTCAAAACTTTCAGATTTACATTCGTTTATTTGACATTTAAATTCTTGAACTAGATATTATTTTGAGTAGTGATCTAATTACAGGTTCGCGTCAAAACGTTTGTAGCATTTCCTGATTTAAAGAGATATATTAGTGATCAAATTTAATAGGACAGGTAATCAGCTGCTATTCATAACACCATTAGGTGTTTTGTCGAACACTTTTGTTTACGCGTGTTTGGATTAATCACTCGTTTTGTCAGAATTCCAACAGTGCGTGAGTAGCAAATATGTCACATTTCTCCAACAAAAATTGAAACATCAATCCATACTCAATTACTCAAACCGAACAAAGCAAGCAAAATTATTGTTCGAACGTAGCATCTGCGTCTAAACTTTGTCCATTTTTACGCTTTGCCATATTTTTTGGATGTTGCAATCAGTTGGGCTCGGCTGTGAGTTCGCGATTTCAATATTAATGGTCGCACCCTTATACCCGCCTTGAACTTGTAGCACATTGAAAGTCCACGTGATTGTTTTGCGGTTCAGCATGTCTAAGCAGGTGACTTGGCGCGATCTCAGACTCCCCATGGTGATTAACTTATCCAGTTACTAGTAATAATCTTGTTTTGATTTGCGGAATTAGTAAACTCGTACCCTGTTTACCCTCCAAGATGCTGTATCCGACCCGAACGAACATGTTGAGCAAACCGTGGAGTATTGATCGCATGAGGATGGCAATCAGCAGAAGCCGACAGTGAAATCTCGATTTTATGCAAATCCTGCATAAACAACCCTGCTGTACGAGTTCAGGGGTCGACGGATGTTTTTCACAATCATAAGAATCATAAGGATGAAACAACTAAAATTCCTTTTAATCTGTTCAAAATCATATTTCATGTAACTATACAATGAATTCAAGTTATGAAAATAGGTCGGTTTCACTTACCACGAAGTTTTCTTGTTGCAATTTACGCTTAATAACCTTCAAATTAATACTTTAATCGTGTGTTAACATTTTTTTTAATGAGGCGTGCTTAATATTAATGAGATTTGTACAATCAAAGTAGGAGGAAAACTAGAATCCATTTTTTGACTCTATATGTTCAAATGTAATAATTCCAGGTAAAATATAGGAACTGAATTGATAATGGATTGTTTCCCACACATCTGTCATAAGATTCATACATGTAATTTCTAATCCACAAGTTTGCCCAATGGCAATGGTAAGAATTTATGGCGACACAAAATCCTCTTCCTCTGATGATCACTGCTGATCAAATCAAAATTAAAAGTATATTTCAGGACTTTCAGGATGAAGTATTAATATATCTTTGGTAAAAGAATGCACAATCTTGTTATGTAGACTATTTTTAACATCACTCAAAATGCATGAATAACATGAAAAACTGAATGATTGCGTCATGCCTTATTATTAAGACAAATAATTACTATTATTAAGTAAACTAAACGATGCATAGATTAACAATCGATGACAATTTATAGTATAAAGTACATACATTGTGTATTAAAAGCGAAAAGTGCAACTTTTGCGCTCGGAGCAAGTAAATTATTGCTGCTCGAGCCTTTAGGCGAGAGCAGCAAACTTGTCAATATACATCCTATTTTTTCTACGCCCCTCAGGAATGAGCAAAGAAGAAGCATATTTTTTCTCAATTTGTGATAGTATTAATCTCTGCCCTATCAGAAAAACTAACTTTCGGCTTGGTGAGCGGCAATAATTTTTCCGCTCGCTCAGGCTTGGAAATAGTATATTATGTAACTAGTAGGAAAAATATTATATTCCGGGACGATGATGGAACATTGATGGACGAGGCGCAGCCGATCGCGCAACTAGACAGAAATAATGTAATTTGGAACTATTTTTTAAGAGAAGTATAGGAATATTTTTCCGGCCTAAGCTGGAAAACGCGTATTTCCTGTACAGCTAGTGCGTGTTGCCTAGCAAATGTCACAGTCCTGGAAACGTAAGCTTTCGGATGATAATTTCTTGTCAAGAATGTGACGTTTCCCGTACGATCGACGAAAATAGTATATTGTGTAACTAGTAGGAAAAATATTATATTCCGGGACGACGATGGAACATCGCACCCGGAATCGTAGTCCCGGAATATATATTTTTCTTCGTGTTGCACATACTATTTTTCGTCCATCGCGCAATTAGACAGAAATAATGAAATTTGGAACTATTTTTTTAAGAGTACAGGAATATTTTTCCGGCCTAGGACGGAAAAAATGTTATTGCTGTACAGGTAGTGCGTGTTGCCTAGCAAATGACGTAAGCTTTCGGATGATAATTGCATGTGACGTTTCCAGTTCGGTCGATGAAAAAATCTTTATAATAATGCATAAATAAAGAAATGTGAAAATGCGAAGTAAAAAAAAAGGCAGCAGAGAAGCGGCTGGAACCTCCCCAACGCGTGGGTCTTTGATTTCCGTGACTTGTGTTTAAGATTTTAAAGGTAATATGCCTAAACGGCACTTCCCGTTAACCAATTGCTCCCAAAAGCCTTTCAGCTCTTCAACGGGTCACCTGACCTCCATGAACCAGATTTCAGACAAATCCTTCCATTAGTTTGGGCTATAACGTGGTTTCAGTGTTATTTCAAAATTTCGATTTTTCTACCCAAAGGGTAATAAATGCGAATAAATTTTATCTCATTTAAAACCAGAATTCGAAGACCCTTCTAATGCTGGCAATAAATCTTTCAAAAATTTGTTTTGGATGGGTAAATGAGAGAATACTTTAAATTTGGAAATTGGTGTGCCAAAACGGCACTTTCCGTGGGTCGATGATCCGTCAAATGTTTATCAAAAGATTTATCGCGTAATTTCTTTGTAATATCAAAAAATATAAATGGCTTCTTTTTACAAAAATTTAACTTTAATCAAATCACTAGCAAAACGTTTCTATACCATTTTTCTGATGAAACCAATTAAAATTTCTTTCAATTTTTCATTAAAAACTTTGAAGACACATTATTTGACATTATCTGAAATTTATATTACACACGGGGGGTGAACATTAGGAGCCAGTCACATTATTGATAATAGATTATTATGCAACCAAATATATCCTTGCGTATACTTACAAAGCACGTTTGTTTGTATTTTATTAAAAAAATGGACCTGCAAAGTACATACTTATTACCTAAGCGCAATTTATTATACCTAGACACCGGAAATAATATTATCAAAGACAACACAAGCATCGATTTTTCGATCAGCTAGCACTTTCCGATTTTATAATTTCATACAATTTTACTGGATATAATTTGTAGATTTATGTTCAAAGACTTAGCGTCTAATTTTTGTACTTGTAAAATTGTAATAAATTGTAAATCATTCAGTACTCATTGGACTCGTTTACGTGAAAGAATTTCTCAATTGAATATTTTATTCATAGAGGCAGGATGAAGCACACTTGAGATACGAACGTATACCCCACTTCTGCTTCAATAACAATTTTACTTTATATTTATTATAGCGCCATTCGGTTTTATTGACACATAGTTTAAAATATCAATCCAATAATCCCGGGCACGTAGCAATTTTAGGATGGCTTGGTTTCCCATCCTGCGACACAAGAGACTACTAAGAAACGTGAATTATGGCGAGGGTTGAAAAGCTTTCATTCACCAGTCTAAAAAATTCTATTTAACAAAGCTTAAACGAGTTAAGCACAAAGTTTAGCTGATTAGCATTTAAGAAAATTTCCTTGATGCAGAAGACTGGTGCATTAATTAACAAATAATTTGACCTATCAGCCGCGACAAAATGTCCGAAGGGAGTTTTCACCGCTTTCACACTTTGCCCAAATTATTCATAAATCCTGAAACACTCTCTTTTAATTCAAACAGATGGAGTTTAAATTTTTTCGGAAGTCATCTGAATTTGCATACTAATGACACAGCTATTTATGGTATTAACTTTTTTTCCAGGAAAGCTAACAGAGAATCGACCATTGGATGATGATAAGTTGAATCAGCTGAAGAATGGATGCCCATATCTTGTCCCTGGCTTGTTGCCTGCTTACGGGTGAGTTGATATCGATGTCGTTTTTCTATTCAATTTTTCAATATTTTCACCCCTGAAAAGGTACGGATAAATTACGAGCTTGTTGCTGAAAAGAGGTTGAAAGTAGATCGTATTCATTATTTCAAGACGTTACACCCTCTAAAACGACCTACTTGCAGAAAATTGCAGACAATTACATTTTCTGTAATAGCCGCAGTCTACGGATTATGCCAATTAATGTGGCAGTACATTTCCCGTTTCAATTTTCAAGGAAAAATCACTAAGTTGCTGATGTTTATCGCATGTCCAGTCAATTGAAAATTGTCAGCTGTTAATTACGAGTAGTTACATTTATTTATTCTACATACACCTACGTTGACGACATGATTCCTCATGGGGCTGCCTATAAACAATCACTACTTGTAATAGATAGTGGACGTATTATATTTTTAATTTGCATAATTTATTCGGTCGATATTAGCACACAATAAATTTCATTTGAAGTTTAGCATAGATATTATTTTGAATTGGAAGATGATTATCTTCAGCTACAAGCTCAACAAAAAAGAATGCAAATGTTAGTTGTCTTTTCTAACGAGTAGGGTTAATATTAATTCTTTCTCTGTGGTGGCTCAATAAAAACTGGTAATGATACCACCCAACGAGCACAGACACGTCAAAATAACGTTGAAAAAAAAGCAAAACTGAACGTGCCATCAACGTCGAGGTGTCGCGAAAATCAACCACATTTTCGACGTCTTATAGTTGAATCAACGTCATTTCCCAACGAATTTTTGACGTTTAACGCCACAATTAAAAAATACGTTATATTTTACGTCATTTTTTTAAAGTTGCGTCTAAAATTCGACGTGTTTTTGACGTGTTCCTCGATACCAAAAGTACGCGTTTATAGACGCCTTCTCAACGTCAATTTAACGTTGATGATTTAACTAAAAAGTTGTCCTGTTAACAAACACCACATAAGTTATCCTGTAAGTTATGTGTTGATTTGATTTACGAATTTCACATGCAGTTCTTATACAGAATTTGTTAAGCAGTAACGGTTCATTATAGACATCAGCGCCACCTATACTACTTCAACGCAACTTCACAAGAAAGACACGTCATAAAGACGTCCATATAAAAACTGGTACATAACGTTACAAATACAACGTTTATTCAACGGGCCTATAATTAATTATTAATTATTATTTAATGTTGGACGTTATGACCATTTCAACACGTCTTTAAGACGTCCAGATAAAAGCTCAAGTAGAACGTTATAAATGCAACGTTTGTTCGACGTGCAAAAGTTTCTGTTGGTTATACGAAAGTCATGATTTGGACGTCATTAACATGTTCATATTGTTACATGCCTATAACGTCAAAAATTACGCATTTATTTAATGTTGAACGACATGACCACCTCAATACGTCTCTAAGACGTCTATATAAAAACTTAAATATAACGTTATTAACGCAACGTTTGTTCACCGTGCAAAAGTCACCGTTGTTTATTGATTTGTACGTCATTTTAGCCACGACTGAAACACGTTGATATTGCAACGTGTATATTACGTCAGAAGTTACACATTTATTTAATGTTGAGCGTCATAACTATTTCAGCACGTCCATGTAAAAACTCAAATTCCACGTTATAAATGCGACGTTTGTTCAACGTGTAAAAGCCTTCGTTGGTTAGACATAGTCGTCATTTGGACATCATTTTAGTCACGATTAAAACACGTTCATAATATAACGTTGTTTATGCAACGTCCAAAATCACATTGACCTATAGTTATTAACGCATTATCAACGTGTTTTGTAAGTTATTATATCGACGTTATCTTAACGAATAAGTTTCAACTTCCAAAAAACGTCATATTTACGTAGACGTTTGAAAATGTACCAAAAGTAAACGTAGTTTTCACCAACACCACACCAATAATTTAACGTAACTTTTTCAACCAGTAACGTAAGAACTTACCGTTTGATAAAAAGTTTTGGGTTCCATTTGGTGCCTTTTTTTAGTAACCCTTTCACCCGATTTCCCTCGAAAGTATGGTAATTGAAATAACATACTGCAGGAAATACGCTGATCCGTGGTGATCAAAATTCTCCCGTTTAAATCGGTACTGACTTTTTACCAGGTGATTCAGTATATTTTTATTTTAACAGAAAAAATATGTAGAACCATATGCATTTGTAAATCGCAAAACAACTCTATTAAATGGCGTCATTGTATTCTGTATTTAATGACATATGTCAAGACTTTGCGATCAGTTTGCTGTTGATAACAATTTAACTATCGGATAACGCTAAATCTGTCAGATATTTTTATTTAACTGAGCATCGATAAACCGGCCCTCGTGTTAAAGGAAAATTACTTTTGCCACTGGTGTCAAAAAATGTGTTATACTGTTTCTATGGTGCATTTGAATCCGTTTCTTATGTTAGCTATAAAATATGTGATACTGTAAAGTAGTTGACAACGTATTTTGTAACTAATAAATCAAATTTTTTCGACATTTATCAAATGAATCGGCAAGAAAATTGAACAGAAACATTAAGATATCGTGTTAGTATTACAAAAAATGTTGAAGTTTTATAGTTCAAAAATCTCGATCCATTAAACTACAACCTCGATTTTAGTGTCTATATTGTGACTCTCTCTCTCTCTTTAACTAATGTTGCCTTATGCAACGTTTTATGGGCGCCACCTCATTTTACTACGCTCGAAAAGGAGGAAAAGAGTACCGACGAGAGCGACGTCACTATAATTGAAGGGTGCTTCCGGTTGGCTCAGTGAAGAGGGGGTGGGTAGGTCTCATGAAGGACGTCGAATCTATAAACTTTCTCTTTCTCTTTCTAATTCTACTAAATAAAACACCAACACCTAATTCTAGCTGAACACGTCTATTTACAATAATTACAATTAATAATAAAACTGGACAAGACGGGGAAACTAAGGGGGCGACATTATGGTGACATGACTAAGGTGTGACTAAGGACTCAAAGCACTGAGGTTCTCTCGGAGGAAGGGAAGGGTTTTAGCCCGCCATGGGGTTTTCTAAGGGGGCTGCAAGGAAAGGATATTGATTGTAATTTATAATGGTTCCGCCACAGTATATCGATGATGTTGGTGTTCCCTTCAGTAGGGACAGCTCGTGTCGGCGCCTTTGATCTCGTGGAAATATTCTAAAACTGTCATGGCTGCCATGGGTGTTCGTACAGCTACTCTCCGATAGCTGGCGCTGGGCGATTTGAAAATTAGCGCGCAACTTCTCTTTCTTTTTAACCGCCATAATCGTTAAGTTATAAAGGCGAAAACGTAACAAAATAGCATTTTATAAACGGTACTTGTTACCCTTATAACAATTCCAGGTTTTTTACCAACGTTTTATTAACAAAATACTTCTTTGAGATATTGAAACATTTTCAAAGTGATGAGGTTAACAATTACAAATAAACCATACAATGTGAGAAGCATGCTGCATCATGCTCCAAAGGATTCTCCAATTGAGGGTCGGCAACAATCAGTTCTCCAGATGGTGGAACTGCAACTTGCGGGAAGTTTTTCATGTGGTGGGAGATTTAGTGTGGGAAGACTATTGTTCACCAACCGCTTTGCACTTTCCAGTACCTGAACAATTTAATGACATAAAAAAATCAAAAAAGCAGCCTTGCCGTCCTTACCCCATGACTTAAACATTTTTTCCGTAAAATGTAGGTGGCATATGCTTTATACCTGGATGTATTCAGAGCCGATAGAGGTGTAACATTTAGAAGGTATTCGTATGCGGACAATTTTACCCTTTGCTTGCATCTAAAACTTAATTTCTTAATTTATTAGAGAAATCCACAATCATGTCCTAAACTCACCTCTTCTCAAAGACATGCCTCGTCAAAGACGTAGGTACCTAGTTTTACATCCTCGTACTGAAACTGGAGACACTGCACTTATTACGGTGTCGGTGACTTTCAAAGATTGAGATTATTGAGAAGAAGCGACAGCAACGCACATTGTTGTAACAATTATATCCATAGCAATTTTCCAATTATTAGAAAATTTCCGATTATTGAGTTTGTCAGACGCAGACGACTAATGACGAGTGAAGACATGAGCGAGCGCCATCTAGGGGTACAATAGCCAACGAACACCCATGGAGCCTCAAGGTCAACGAAAACAGTTTGCGTTGACAACCGAGCTGTCCCTACTGAAGGGAACACCAACATCATCGATATACTGTGGTTCCGCGTGACTCTAACAAAAGGGCGTAGTTTGAATTTGGAATAAATAAACCGGAAAGTATCCTCTCGGATATGTCTTCGAAAGAAGCGTGTCCACGTTCACGGTAGCCTTTATGTGCTTACCAACGGGCTTTGGAGAGAAGGGAACTGGAGAAGTCCAAGTTATTCTCTAAATAGACGATTGCTCGCACTCCCTTATATCCTATCTCGGACGTCTCAGTATTGGTGGTTCTTTCCGCCAACTCCATCTGTTGGTCTTCCCAAACGGCTCCAACACACTGAACCTAGTTTCTTATATGGAATCACTGAGAATCCTTGCCAACATCAGGTAACATCGGCGACATCTCTCGCCTGACAAGCTATCCTCTCCTCCTGTCAGCTTCTGACAGCTGACGCCAGCCCAAGTCTACCTCGCCCCCATCTGGCTTCTCTTGCCCCGTTGCTCCTCTCTCGGGTCCCTGACGGCTTTCCCTGAGTGGTCCTTACGTCCAGGTACGGCTGTCATTCCCAATAGTCCCCTATTTCGCTTGTTGTAGGACGACCTGCTTCCGCGGGACATGAAAGGGAAAGTTTAGATGGATTAATAGGGATCTAGGAATTAGGGAACCCCGCAAGAGACAACCTGGGTCGGAGGCAAGTGACGACCACCATTTCCCAGGCTAAACGCCTGCACTCTTAGAACAGGAATGGTGGTGGTTCGTCACAATATATAACTGTCTATAAAACACTTGTCTTGATAGCTATTTCCTGATTATGTGTAGTGTGTTAGTTTAATGCCAAAAAACGAGGAGTAGCATGAGGTGTTAAGTTGCCTGCCGACGCGCAGCGGACGGATACAATCACACCGAACGCTTAGAGACTTGTCCTTCGTGTGTAATACAATACTTTTCTCTATAACCGCTGTAAAAATTGAACATAATTAATTTGTACAAGTATTTGTTGTAGTGGCATTTGAGAACCGTAGCGTTGGTGACAAATCCGCGGGAGAAAAATAAGCATTTCTACCCCAATGGATAAAAGAAATTTCTGCAACCTTAGGGCGGTTTTACACATCAAAGAATTATTGCAGAAATTAACACGAAAATGTATTACAATCAAATTTTGTTGTGCGTGTCATGCAGTGATAACAGAAAGTTTTAACATGTTTTTATGTTGCTTCTGTTGTATGTATATTTTTTTAATATTTATTGTTTTTTGGCAAGAACCTGCGCGGAAGAGTGCGCAGGTGAACCAAAGCGACAAGTTATACGACGATAACAATAATTGGCAGGTTCTGTTGGGCTGTGTTGTTATTGCTCAATAAAATTCATCACCTTGTCTGATAACCATATAAAATGTGCAAGCGCTTCAAAGAAAGCCTCAGAAAAACATGACAAATGTGAAACAGGAAAAACCGGGAGAATCGAGAAATATAGGTATAATTATAACAAAAAATTTCGCCATAGGTTACTAATTCATCAGTATCAGGTTCAAATAATTTTTTTGAAAAAATCGGTAAATATACTGAAACGGCTAGAGTTCCGACTTTCTAAAATGTTTGCTTTTTAAAATATAGCAAATTTTTTGTTCATTTTCTCTTCGCAATAGCACTTTTGTGTATTAGTCGACCAGAAATTATAGTTAGTTCCTCATTACAAAATTCATTCATGTTCCCCATTTCTGCAATAATTCTTTGATGTGTAAAACCACTCTTATCAAACTGTCAGGAGGTAGAAGGTGTTAATGTTTCATATAAGTTTAAAAAAAAAAAATTAATCCCTGATTTTGAGGGATTGAATTTTTTTACACCCTCAAAATAGGGATTCGAAATTTTTACTATCTGATCTTGGTAGTGGGGGATTAAAACCTCTCTTATCAACTCCTGACAGGAGGTAGAAGGTGTCAACATTTCGTATAGGTTTTAAAAAGAAAAATTGTAATCCCTGATTTTGAGGGATTGAAATTTTTTACACCCTCAAAATAGGGATTCGAAATTTTTACTCAGTGATTTTGGTAGTGGGTTGTTAAAAAATTGAAGGAAACGGTTCGATATTTTGGTTGTAAGGGATAAAAAAATCAAAGGAAACGGTTCGATATTGGAAAAAGATTCTTTAATTTTTATTATGAAATCTGTTGTTTAAAGCTATAAATTTCCCCAAGTAACACTCCATCGTTTAATATACGTCTTTTATGCGAAAAACTGGTATATAAATGGTTACAGTATTTGATAAATTAAATTAAAACGTATTTAATAAACCTAATCTAAACGCCAACCGTTTATAGACGAGAAAAATACGTCCTTATAATTCTGAAATAATACGAATTTGGTTATACGCGAAAAAAACGCATATAGACGACCAAATTTTGGCAAATTAAAATGTTTATACGGATAGAATAGGTACGTAATTGATATACAACAATAAGACGTATAAATAACTAAATAGGTATACTATATGTCTTTCAAATACTTTAATAACGCGTCTTTCATTTGATGCAAAATATATGCGTATAACAACTTGAAATAAATTGAAGACGCATAATAAACATCCTTTACCACTATTAATAAGACGTATTTCGTATCTCACTTAAAGGCACATACGATATACGTCTTATAACCGTATGAGTTCGTTATTATAATCGGTCAGTCCTAGTGTCAACCCAGAGATGGCGCTGGTGTTCTGCACCACCACTGCTGATTGGTGTCATCGCTATAAAGCGAAGTTGGATTGTGTAACAAGATCATTCATATCGTTACTTGGGACCCAATAAAGTAACAAAAGTAGGCTAACCAACCAAGTTAGGTTCCCGGTAAATAACGATGCGGATTTATTCAGTATATGCGTAACGTATAATTCTATTAGCACAAATACGTTTATGGACTACAGTAAATTTACGGATTTATTCAGTAGATTCCTGATGTATAATTTTGGTAGCATCGAATACGTTTATGAACTACATTAAATACACGTCTTTCCGGCGGACATTACTGCGTGTTTTGAATGGGTCGGCGCATACGTGTTATATACAAAGAGGTAACATGTTTATTATACGTCTTTTATACCACTTGTGCTACTTGGGTCATCTCGCTTTGCGTTTAGGTGAATAGATAATTTGACTAAAATTTGTCATTGAAATTTATGCTCAACTTTCTTTATAGAATCACTGTTTTGATAAGAATTCTGACTCCAGCTATCAGTGTCGTGTTTTTTATCACGCGGCTTCCATTCTCAATTTTCTGCAGGTTTTCTGAAAACGGCGGATCTCCCAACAATCGAAACCAGAATAAAGCGTAAGGAAGTGCAACCATCTGCATCTCAGCATAACATTACGAGAGCCGGTTTTCTTGAAGCTGCAACTTTTTAAATTTTAGCTTTCTTTCACAAATTTCCTCCTTTGGTCATTTAGAGAACGACTAGCACCGTTAATCCGAAGTTCGCCAGTTTCGAAGTAGATCTGCAATTACTGTAACAATATCATTCGAACTCATTGCCTGTTCTGTCTACTCTACTTAAAATAAATGAGCTAGGTGGCGCCACAGCTAATTCCACAAGATATCTCCGAGAAAATTGATAGCATCTTCATTCCTCTTTCTTATACAATTTAATAAAGTTTTAGTAAATCTTGAAATATTCCATGCACTTTATGAAGCGCATTAGATTCATCCCCAATCTACTACATTATCTTAGATGAAATAGAGCAATTTAGTCGCTAGAATCTAAATCACTGAAATATATAAACACAATCTAACTCGATTAAGACCGCCACCAGATTGCACTTTGGCTGAACAGGTTTAATTGTCCCTCGTGTATAAAGTTTAGTTAGTCTGAAATGCACCCAGAATCCACTACGATTTATGCAGTAACACAGTTCTGTAAATAAGGCTTTATCGGTGCTTTACCAGATACAAATGGCTTCCTGATGGCTGTACTGCAAGGAAATCGTAACACCTTATCAGGAAATAGGAAATTATTTATTTTATTCTTTGCAGGATATGAAATAAAGCGGTTTTAGTATTTTATTTAACATTGAACGCACCTGATTCCCGCGGGCCTGATGCTCAGAGAGCGTGTTATTGGCACTTTATGGTAGCCGTTGGACATATCTCCGGGAAATTGATGTTCCTGAAGGCCAATATTGTACCATCAGAGGGAAAATCCTCAACCTTTGAACCAGCGATAATGGAAGTTTAAGTTTAATCCTGAACGTCTGTCTTCGGTGAAAACTTGCGATTTTTTATGATTTATAAATTCTGCAGTTCCCCGAAGTCGCGGTAAACTTCCCCATCTTACGTACATGTGGGGTTAGATTTATGAGATAGTAAATAATGTAAAAGTTGAAGCGACCAAATCCGCAGCAACGTTTGGTTCGTATTTGTATTTTTCATCGTTCCACGCTCAAGTACCTGAATAACAATTCACCCGCGGTAAATGATTTTATTTAAATCACCACAAAAAATCCCCTAGTGAAATCTTAATAAAAAAACCTTTTAGCATAACGTCCTTTGAATCCCAATGCATTGGAGTTAAATTAAATTGAGGCTTACCCGGCACGTATTTCCACACATCGTGCGTTTTTGTTGTTTTTCTCGCCTCGAGATCCCCAAATCAAAGCTAAAGGAGTGGAATCACTTGTGAATATTTGAAAACTGGAGCGACGACTTCATGTTTTTGTGGGTGGAACGAGCTCGAGGATAATTGTAAAAATAGAATAGGATAACTTTGTGGCGGAAAACTGCATCGTTAAAACTTGGGGTGTAATATTTATAAAGCCACTGCACGAAGATTTTGTTGTAAATAAAACTTGTGCTGCAATTTAAAATTGTTGTTAAACTCGAGATGTTTTTCATTGCCGAGGCGTCGAACTTACACAAATTGCCGAAGGCATTTAAAAATATGCAAATTATCTCGCAAACAATTACTTCGCTAAATTCGTTTACAGTTCAATGAAGGAAAGAGATGAAACATTTCTGCTATAAATATTCATGTTTACAGGATCGTCACCGTTTTTATATTTTGAAAGTAAATAATTTGATAATCGATTTATATTTTAACTTCTACGCTCAAGGCGGAGCAGTATATAAAATCGATCAAAAATTCGAAATTGAACTGACATCAAATCTTTACGTTTCGGGGTCCCAGGAACCCAAAAAACCTATTTTTGAAAAATGTGTGTCTGTGTGTCTGTGTGTGTGTCTGTCCGTGTGTCTGTGGACACGCTACAGCCGAAACTACTGAACTGATTTTGATGAAATTTGGCACACATATTCAGTGGGAGATTTGTAGGTGCTGATTAGAATCTGGGCTACACCGGCTCACGGAAAGTGCCTTTTTGGCACATCAACTTTAAAAATTTAAATGCAAACCCCCATTTTTCGTATTACCATATGAATGCTCTTCAAATTCTGCTTCTAAAAATGTATTCACACTTGGGCCCTTTTGACCAAAAAATGGTGCCGTGAAAAAAAAACTATGCATAAATGTATATTTTTATTACCGGATTTGATAACTGATTTTTTTTCAAGCCGAAAACCTTAGTGCCATTTTTTCGAAAAATGTCATTTTCGTGGCAATTTATTTTATTGTCTGTGCGGGAGAGGAGCTGATTAGATTTTGAAGCCGATCAGTCAACCCGAAGTGCCCTTTTGGCATAGCAACTTTCTTATTTTAAATATTTAAAAATTTAATAAATGCTGCTGTTATTAATCCAATGCAGTGCGGCGTAGAAGTTCCTGTCGTCTCCGAGACCGCCTTTTTTAATTTTTACTTTAAAGCCTCAATTTTTGGTGGATGTAAAGGCACGGATTTTCCAGGATCCTATTAATACAACTAAAAGGTCTACAGTAGTGTAGGATACTTTCCCGGCGCCTCCACCAATTTTGCACGGAGGCCTGGTAGTGCAGTCATAGTAGATTCAGACGTTAATTACTAAAACCGTGAACCTAATTGTTTAGTTTGTACGTGCCGTTAAAATTAGTCTTCAAATTAGGTCCGTAAAAACGATTACTCAATTAAATCTAATTGCCAAAAACATGAAATCTTTATGTTTTAGGGTCCTGGGAACCCAAAAAAGTGGGTTTTGAAATAAATGTCTGTCTGTGTGTCTGTCTCTCTGTAATCACGCTGCAGGTCAAACTACTGAACGTATCGAGATGAAATTTGGCACACATACTCAGTGGGCAACTTATAGGTGCTTGTTAATAGACTTTGGGCCACATCGGTTCACGGAACGTGCTTTTTTGGCACATGAACTTTAAAATTTTAAATGCAAACCCCCATTTTTCGCGTTACCATATGAATGCTCTTCAAATTTTGCTTCCAAAAATGTATCAACACTTAGTGCCCTTTGGCAAAAACATCATCAAAGACACGCTGCAGCCGAAACTACTGAAGACATCCAGATGAAATTTTACGTACCCGTTCAGTGATGATGCGATTTTGGGGTAAATCGGCTTACATTATACCAAGATTTATACGTCTATATGGCGCCTCGCGTACGTTTACATAGGGAGCTCCTCCGATAATTCCGGGGAAAAGGTGCGCTTCTTTTGCGAACGCTGCCTAAACGTTTGGAGATAGAACAAAATCTTATATAGAAGAATTGTTGGCAACAAATAGATCTACAAAAAGTCCAACCTTCTCACACTTGAAAAAAAAAGAACAAAAAACTCAAAACCAATTCTCCTCTAAAAAAAGGAATACAAAACCAAATAAATAAAGAAATAAACAAAGTAAGAACAGGAGAAAAACAATAAATAAAATAATTAGAAACCAAAGGCCTAACCAGCTGCTTAGAAAGCAACTTAATTGCGTCACCAAAAGGCTGCAAAACCCCAATAAACCCTACCTTTACAGGACCCTTTCGAACCTGAATATACCCTAAAACCGTACGTACCTACAAACAAAGTTAAAAAAGCAACCCCAACGAGTACACAATTAACCAAAACAATCAATTAAAAGATAGAAACCAACCCTAATATGCTGTCTAAGACTTTTTGGTAGATCTTTTCGTAGCCAACAATTCCTTTATTTATGATTTTGTTATATCTTCAACCGTTTGGTCGGCGTTCACGTTTTAAATTGTTAAAGCGGGGTTTATTCGCGGACTTGCACGCAGCGAATAATTGAAACGTTTTAAATAGGGTCAGTGGGACTTTCATTCTATTTTTTATTTAAATTTAACATTGTGGTTAAAATCCAGCTAGTTAATTCGTGTAAATTCCATGCTACTTTAAACTTTAAAGCACAAACGTGACAAAACACTGTTCTCGCCATGTGTGGTCAAGAGGTCTGACTGAGTGAGTCTGAGGCTCAAGGCCAAAAGAGAGGGCAAGATGTGAGGAAGTTTCGGATGTATACAGTCGTGGCAAAAAGTGACTAAAAACTAAAGCGATTTAATTTCTTTGTAATAATGGTGATAAGGTCAATAATAGGGTCGAAAACCTTAGAAATAGGTACCATTTTTTCGAAAAAAGTTTATTATAATGGCGATAAGCTTCTTTGACTTTGTAGGTTATTCTGTTGCGATAAATTGGCGCCTTCAATCGATAGAAACTACCTTTAGAGATAACCTGATCATATGGTTGGTTCACGATCTGTACGTTTACAAATTCTGTGAAAAAGTAGAAGCTACAGAGGTCATCTGTTGTAATGCAGACTTACTTTTTGTGTGGAAAAATGACAGTCTATCAGTGGTGTAGTAAGTAATAACCATTATTATTATTAATTAAAGTAAAAAGAAAAGGAAAAGGTTAAAGCAAATATAAAATATGATTTAAGAGGAAACTAGAAGAAAACACGCAGAATAGAAATAATAAAACAATTCAGGGCTAAAGCGGGGGAAAAGAAAGCCTCTCTACGGCACTGAAGAAAGGCGACGACAATGGTAGTTATTGAGAAAAATGTCTGGAAGTTGCATTTTGATGCATTATGCAGATTATATGTAGAATCACATTCAACGAAGAGAAGCAACGTATAGTGCGTTCAAAATAGTCTCCTGCGATAATGAGTGGTAAAAGGATTAAATTCCGTCCAAGTCTTTTTTTTTTGTTTCGGGGTTGAAGGGGGTGAGTTTTAGGGGCGTAGTTTTTTTGTTCAATTCAACTCTTTGGGTTGTAGGCGGTGCAAGGGTTAAATTTTCTCCAAGTCAAGTTTTTGTGGTTGGGGGTTGAAGGGGGCGAGTTTCAGGGGTGCAATTTTTTGTGTTCGATTAGTTTCCTCCGGTAATTGGTGGTCCAAGGGTTACATTTCCTCTAAGTGAATTTTTTGTTTCAATGTTGAAGGGGTTGTTTTAGAGGTGCAATTTTTTTCTCTTCCTGTCGTAGGTAATCTAAGAATCTAAGGAGTAAATATATGCTCAAAACTTTTTCTGGACCATTGATTAAAATTTATCGAATTGCTTGAATTTCAAGCAATACTTATGTAAAATTTCTAATTACAACCCCTGATTTGCACCCCTTCTGTTTCATCTTGCAGAAAAAAACCATCCCTTATCAGATAATGTCAAAATATATGTGGTTTCAGACCTCCATGTGCAAAATATTTGAGAAGTTTTCGTATTTTTGTGATTTTCAACCCCTAAATTTCATCCCCCAAAATTGCCACCCCCTCACCTTCAACAGACTTGTCCGTCAAAAACGCATATCAAGTTTCAGTAAAATATCTCCACTGGTTCTCGAGTTATTACAATTAATAGTTTTTCGGTCCCGAAAAAAACCTCTCATTCTCGTGCTTTTACTGCGAACGCTGCATAAACGCTTGAAGATGGATTAAAATCGTATAAGGGAGAAATGTCGGCAACGAATAGACCTACGAAAAAGTCTGCGACAGCATATAAATATCTGTTACGAGTAGCCGACAATAAGCCACTGAAACTATTTTCGTCAAAAATTAAAACACAAAAACGATCTCGGTGGGCTACCCACCCGCCGTCGCGGACTTTTTTGTAGATTTTTTCATTGCCGACAATTCTTCCTTACAAACTTTTGCTCTAGCTTGAAGCGTTGAGGCAGCGTTCGCTATCAAACGTCGAAAATTGTAATTTCTTTCAGTTTTTCACCCCTAACTCCCACCCCCTGGTTCGTTATGGCCCAAAAGCAATCCCCGTCGAGTATTTCGGGGTATATACATGTGTACAAAATTTCAGCTTGATATCTGCTTTCGTTCTCAAGTTGTATGTATCGAAATACAATCAGATACATTTTTTCTCAATTAAGGGCTAATTTATCTGCAGATTACCCTAATCCTTGTCTAACATGACTGGTATTATTTATATCGCCCCGACTAAATTTCTGTTGTTCATTTAATAATGCTTCCGGACTGAAAGTCTAAATGAAGTTTATTTACACTACAACTGCACTGCAGAGAAAATAAAAACAAATCCATAATCCAGACGCAGTCTTAAAAATCTATACTAAGTGAATCGTAATGGACACGATTTAGCTTCCAAACTAAATTGAACATCATTCTAATTCCTCCACTAAATTATGTTACATCCCGATATAATCGATAAACGATTATTGCATACAGTAAATATTGAATTAGCCCGCCCAATGTGCTAATTTGATTTTACATGTAGCCAAACATAATTTCGTTAAAAGTATATAATAAAATAATGGATGGTTGTGCTAGTGACCCAAGGCTGCAGATGTTTATGCACGCTACGAAACACTCGGATTTTGTTACAAGGTAACAAGAACAAGGCTGCTGCAATATTATGCATTAAACTTCATCTAGTATGTTCATTTAAAACCGCAATTGCATCAAGAACACACCCTGAAGTCAAGGAAAAACAGCTTTGTTGTTCTAAAACTTTCCAAGAGGTTATCTTAAAGTTGCAGGCTAATTTTAAATTTCTCGCCTAGAAATTAACCCATTGTTACAAGGAAAGCCGTGATTATTAAATCATAAAATAAATCCAGCGCCACTGCAAATTTCGCGTGGAATGCCAATATCTGTGAAACGGACACCGTCATAAATTAATAAAAGCACAAGAAGAAAGTAATATAGTACGGTATAAAACGTGGTCATTAATAACGTAGTCGTGTGTAACGTCACAGGCAGAGCCACTGCAGGTAACTGTCTACGATTCAATTTATTAAGGTTGTTCGGGCGTAAAACGTTACTTGTAAACAATTCATTATTACTATCTGAAAAATTTTCTTCGCCATCACCACCTTAAGAATTTATCGGGGCATCGAACTCTGAGCTGTCGCAATAATCATAATAAATTCATATCCTGCATCGCAATCCAATAACTTTTTCCAGTGCTCTATTTCGGGAAATTTGTAAAGGAATGGAGTGGTTGCATTAATGAAATCGGTAATGCAGTTGGGGGAATTTAATTGTCAGTATTGACCTGCATGCAAGCAGCAAGAGCGTTCCCAATTGAGAAATGTTGTTGGTGATTAAACTTGAACTTGACGTTATATAACCAATTCGAAAAATGCATTGCAGGACAAGGTTGATGATTTAGGTTCAAGAACAGCTTTTCGATTTATCCTTTTTGGGATGCAGGGAACTTCTCTTACGACCAAGATTTAAGCTAAACCTAAACGACTCAAGATTTCGAGATGAAATTTGATCGAGGTTTTATTCAGTGCTGATTAGATTTCGACATCCACATTAGATATTATTATTACTTCTGCAATCCATTTCTGGAAACCTACCTGGAAAGTACCTGGAAAGTACCTATGTCGGATGTCAACGAAACCAGACTCACTCCCCCCCCCCCCTTTCTTCCGCGTTTATTAAAATATATCAATGAAATTTGGCACACATATATTACACGATAAACTGCATTTTTTGACATTCAGAGAAATTTTGAATCACTTCCGGTTTCAGCGGAAATGGATCTATCATTGAATTTTTAAATTGGACACCCTGTATATCTTAATATTTTCGAGTTCCGTCTGAAATTCTGAGTATGACGAAAGATTTTTTCTCAAATTGCAGAAAATTTGATTTTGAACTCTTCATCTAGAATGCTATGACCCCTCAAAAAATAATCTAGAGCCACCAAACACCTCACCAAGATTTATTTAAGCTTCTGCTTCTATCTGTCACTAATTCGTTTAAAAGAATGGAAAGCAGTTTTTTGGAATTAACCATTAAGGTGCTGGCACACTGAGGAGGCGCGGCGCGGCTTTTTGCCTCCAGAATAAATTGCATGTTATCAAATGGGATGCCGCAAACTGGAGCGATGCGGCGCGGCGCGGCGCGAAGCGGCAACGCGCGGGTTCTCCGAGTAGCATCCAAGCGACATCGCGGCGCGTCAAAACTCTGTCTTCGGGACTTCTCAATTACTTTCGGGTGCGCCTGATTGCGTCTAATCAGGTCTAGGTTGCTTTGGTCCCTTTTCATATTGATATCGTGGACCTACATAGTCCTCTTCTTCGATTTTCTTGCCTCCTCTTCCTCCTCCATGCTTTTTAGGGCACAAAGAACGAATAAATCTTCATCGGAGGAACTGCTAGACATGTCACCAGTTGTCACGCGTTTAGAAATTTGCGGTATCACGTATCAAACGAGAATTTTGTTTAAATTTTGTCGCTTCGCCACGCTCAAGTGTGCGTACACGTAGGAAAATGCCGCTTCGTGTCGGGTCGCGCCGCGTCGTGCCGCGCCTCCTCAGTGTGCCAGCACCTTTAGGCGTAAATCGTAGTGGGCCCTTGATCCATTCGAAAAAATGAGTAGAATGGAAGTTGTGATTAGCATGAGAGGTAATAGCACTCCAAATAAAGAATTAAAAATCAAGTTTTTTGAAAACATGAAATCGGAAGTTTGAAAAAAATTTAATATAGGTAGATCTCGAAAATATTAAGACACACAGGTTGTTCCATTTCAGGTTGTGTTTCTTGTAGTCAAATACCAATCAAAGAGTACCGCAGATTCTTTAATTAACAACATGAAACTTTTTCGAAATCTGAATCTCAAGTATAACTCACTTTAACGATTAAATTGATTAGATTAATTTAACTAATTAATGATTAAATTGATTAGATTAATTTAACTAACTTTCCCAATTCTAACCTATCATTCATCTTCAGATTTGCTCCCTTGTCCTTCCTTGGTTGGGTCCGCTCTCCCCGGATATCCATTTGATTCCACTCTCCCCTGTTGCGTGTTTCAAGTTCACTCGGTTTACTAAAGTTGCCTTCTTTGCCGACTCGGTCTTTCGTTCTCGTCGTGGTTTTTTCATCATGCCACGTTTTCGTTTTATTTGATCGGCCAAATTATGTGCGCCTTTGTAACATTGTATGTATACGTTAGGAATTAAGCTTTTTCCATCCAGTAAGACTTTATCTTGTATTTCCGTTTCTGTTTTTAACTGATTCTTTTTATGAGAATTAAACTTAAAACCTTTTTTCGGACAACCTCAAAAGTTTAATTTTGTTAATTTGTATAATTTGCATCTGTTCAGGCCTTTTTGAGTTGTTCATGACTTTCTCTTCCTTTTCAGCCTGAAGATGGTCTCACTTGTTACGTAGACCGAAACATGTAAAAATAAAATTAAAAAAAAAAAAAGGCAGCAGAGAAGCGGCTGGAACCTCCCCAACGCATGGGTCTTTGATTTCCGTGACTTGTGTTTAAGATTTTAAAGTTGATATGCCTAAATGGCACTTCCCGTGGACCAATAGCTCTTTAATGGGTTACCTAACCTCCATGTACCAAATTTCGGACAAATCGATCCAGTAGTTTGGGCTATAACGTGGTTTCAGTGTTATTACAAAATTTCGATTTTTCTACCCAAAGGGTACTAAATGCGAATAAATTTTATCTCATTTAAAACCAGAATTTGAAGACCTTTCTGATGATAACAATAAATCTTTCAAAAAGTTGTTTTTGATGGGTGAATGAGAGAATAATTTTAAGTTTCGAAATTGGTGTGCCAAAACGGCACTTTCCGTGGGCCGATTGAATCCAAAATTTGTTCAACTCTTCGACGTGTAATACAATCCCCATGTGCAAAATTTCAGACCAATCGGTTGAGGGGCTTGGGCTGTACCGCGATTTTAAAGTCCGAAAAAAATCAATTTTTTTTTAATTTTTGGTCAAAAGGGCACTAAGAATGAATACATTTTTAGACGCAGAATTTGAAGGTCTTTCTTATGGTGACGTGAAAAATGGGGGTTTACATTTAAAATTTAAAAGTTGATGTGCCAAAATGGCACTTCTGGTTGCACGATTGGCTCCAAAAGCTTTTCAGATCTAAGTTGGGTTATCACATGCACACGTACCAAATTTCAGCCAAATCGGTCGAGTAGTTTGGGCTGTGGCGTGTTTACGAACGTACGAACGTACGTACGAACGTACGTACGTACGAACGTACGTACATACATACAGACACATTTTAAAAACCACTTTTTTGGGTTCCTGAGACCTCAAAACGTATAGATCCGGTCTTATCTCGAATTCGAAAATTTTAGTGATTGCAGTAACCTCCCTTTTTTTTAAATGGTGAAGTGGAGTGGGGAGGTTAAAAAACTCTTTGATTGGTATTTGATTGCAAGAAACAACCTGAAGTAATTTTACTCCGTGTCAATCTATAAGTAAACAAAATGGATCTCGATACCTTCAATTTGTTCCATTTGCATGTACATGTACATATTATACCGTATGTATGAGAAAACGATTTGGCTGAAATTTGCTTTGTGAAGATTGAGTGACCCACTACTCGGAAGAAGTGAAAATATTTTGAAAGCAAAAATGTCATTTTGGCGCAATATGAGCCCAGTTATTTATTTGCAATGTTTACTTTAAAAAATGGGCAGTTACGGAAGCGGCTAGAACCTCCCCAATTGGCGAATGATCCAATCCTTACCACCTATTTTGAATCCACAGTCTCTACTTCCTAAAGTGTTTCGGGAGTTTTTCAAAATGTTTATTATTTATTGCCGAAAGGAAACTGAGTTTAATTGCATTTTTGGAAATAGAATTTGAAGACTTTTCATGTGCTGATAAAGCCAAACGGTTAACATCTTTCAAATTTCATAGATGAAATGCCAAAAAGCAGTTGCTACTGGCCGATACTGGCTGCTTGCTATACCTAAATTTGATTCCACCAACCTTAAAATATTTTTTGGGATTTTTCAAAATTTTACGATATTTTGCCAAAAGGGCACTAAGTTTGACAACATTTTTGGAAACGACATTTGAAGACATTTGATGTGCTGATATAGAAAATGAGAGCCTTTCATTTAAATTTCAAAGTTGATATGCCAAAATGCCACTTTCCGTTCGCCAAAATTAGATCAGTTGTTCGGCTGGTAATGGTACCTCTACCGAACAAATTTTAGCCAAATCGATCTAGTAGTTTGGACTGTAGCGTGTTATTTAATGGTTATCGAAATTTCGATTTTTTTGCTTTTGTGCCAAAAAGGCGCTAAGTGTGAACACATTTCTAGATACAGAATTTGAAGACCTTTCAAGTGCTGATAAGAAAAATTGGTATTCATGAGTCAAATTTTATAGTTGGTGCGCCAAAAAGGCACTTGGCGTTTGCGGATCGGCAAGAAAATTAACTGAGCTCACCAGAAGGCCAACGCTGGCTTCCATTCCAAATTTCATTAAAATCCGCTCGGCAGTTTTCGAGAAATCTTGCTCACAAACATTCATTAAGTTTTTTAAGAACCACTTTTTCGTGATCCTGGGACCTTGAAACGTATAGATCTGGTGTTACCTCAATTTCGAATTTTGGAGTGATTGCAGTAACTTTCTGTTTTTATATTGGTTGGGGGGAGGTTAAAACGAGATTAATTAGTCGGGCCCGGATTTTAGGTTTTCTGCCTTTTAGCCTATAATCTAGGACTGAGGTAAGACTAAGATATGACTGCGCTATATGAGTGCTATGAGTGCCTATTTTTTAAGAATGTGACCTAAAACACTCTTTGACTGCCTAAACAGATTTTAAGTGACCTAAAAGAGGGTGTAAATAAATTAAGACTAATTTCAACATTTGAGGTATGTAAGTACCTACCTAATTTAATTTGGTAGGTACCATCAGCAATAATGTATGACCAGAATTTTAATAGGTACAGGTACGTAATAGACGATACAATTTTGTTTCCAAATTGGAAATTTACTGAATGGCGGAGAAGTGGATAACAAAAAATCGAACCACGACATGCTAAAACTTAGAACAATGTATAGTACGCCATCTAATTCTTTTCTTTAATCGAAAAGCAGTTTATAAAGAGATATTTGGCATCAGGGCGCATTATTCCTCGCATCTTTTTATTGATTTTGTCAGTTACTTAAATAATTAGCACTAGGTGAAATATTCTACAAGTAACAAAATTGTTCATATTTGTCTATACCCACGTGTTTTTATTCGATTTTTTTTTCTCTTTTATTTTTTACTGTATGGCCTAGTTTAGGTGTCCTATTAAAGTGACCCATTTTAACAGTTTTTGTGATCTATTTATACAACCTTTTTTGAGCTTCTTAACGACCTAAAATCCGGGCCCTATTAATTAGGTATTTCATTTGCTGAAGTTCATTCGTTTAAAATTTCGAATAAGATACATCGCCTCTATCATTGGTGACCCATGTGCAAATCGTAAAATTATTACAACCCGTTTAAAAGTTAAACGGATTTAGAATCCCAGCTGCATGATAAACAAGAACATCACGATGGCTGCAGTGGGAGATACATGATTAAAATTCGCTCGAAAGCGACATGCGAATCGATAGCGAACTTTACAATTCATAGGCTACAAACCATACAGGGTTTAATATAGCTTTTTTTAGATTTACTTATTGGACAAAAAAACTGCTGAGCTTACGGTAGGACTATAAATTGTTTCCACATTTAGCTCAGGACAAATTTTTGTAAAGTTGAGAAAACTGTCACTTTTTTTTTATCAGAAGCGGACTAGGATCAATTATTTTAACACAAATAGATCAAAAAAACGCCTGCTGTTGTCTGCTGTTTTCAGCAAAGCTCGGAGTTTGATAGTTTAAAACATGATCGCACTGATGTGATTAGACCTAACAAAATCGAAACTGGTTTGACAAATGCGCGTGGTTTTTGACTGCCCCTGTATGTTCACAATTCTTAGAGCATCCGAAATCAATTAATGTTGATTCTAGTCCCCGTCTATCAGAAGTCCGAGCTTTCGTTTCGAAAATACCACAGGCAAGACCCTGCCACGTCTGTGTTTAATTTATAACGCTACCTCTGCAACGTCATTCCGGAAAATTATTGCTCTTCGTATCGCCGCCGTTGCTGAATAATGATTTTTGTTTTATCCCCAGTAAAAAATGAGATGAATATTCGGTTTAAATTATAAGATTTTTCTTCGCATCGCCGACTTTCTTGGATCTGATAATACGTATGTACACAAAACAAAGAGGATTAATGGGGCCGCTATTAATTATAAAGTTCATGTCTTGCTTTTATAGAGCGTTAGGAACTTTCAAATTTAATCAGGCATGCTCCCAATAAAAACCGCTTTACTGACATGGGTCAGACATCTGTGTTGGAAAGCTTAGATTAACTTTAATCGCATGATCAGAAAGTAATTGATCTGCATTGTGGACCCAAGTTTGTCCAAAAATCGCACGAATCCCGGATTAGTTCACAAATAAATTACGGATTTAGTCCCCAGGAAATTTTGGACGTCCTCAAATAACTAAGTTCGTTCATTATTTATGGCTGCTGATATCCCAAGCAATTATCCCTTTCCGTATTTTTTCCTGCAAATTGTTTTAAAATTTATCGTTCCTGTGGTGATATTTATCAAAGTGTACGATTAAAGTTAAATTAGAAAATTGTGTTTTGTAATTTATTCACGGACCGTAAGATGTGTCGTAAAATTTTAATTATGCAAATTCCCACATCATTCTGTAGTATTTTTTATGAATAATAATATAGTTTCATTGCGGATGATTCATTGTTTGCTCAACCGAAACCTTGACTTATAACCCTATTAAAAAGTGCGACTTATAGGTATGGTCTGATTTATCGAACATAAATTTTCCTTCGACAACTCGCTGTTGTAATTGTTTTGTAATTGAGATCATATCAAAAATTTGTTTTATTATGAAACTGCTTATTTAAATAACAAAACCTTTCTAAACCAAGCTTAAATCGCAAGTCTAGTTTTTAAACGTAATTTCTCCTCTTTGAGAGAGGCTTTAATCATATTTTCCTTTATACTGTTCTATGGAATAGCATTAATCTGGATTATGATTCCGTAATAGCGGGTACCGAAAGATGAAAATGTCTCGCATAAATTTGGCTTCCAGTGTATTGTGAATTTCTTTAATTAAAACGGAAACCTGAGAAATTTGATTAAGTTTAATCCAATTTGCAGGGGAGTAAATTATCAAGTCTCATGCTACGTGCTGCCTAGAGACTTACATGAACATTTACACTCGCAATTAATTGCTTTGTTGATGGTATTCTCCATTAGTGGTTGGTTTCATGTGTATTGTGTATGATCCTACTATAACAAAGTATTACGAGTAAGGCGAGCAATTATTATTAATTTATTGTTTCAGTTTTTGCCATATTCTATAATTGAAGCTTACTTTAATACAAAAAGCCATCGGAAGATGTACATCAATGCGATTGTATTCCCGTAGATGTAGTGCCTCGGCAGACGCACAGATGTGTCACAAAGGCGAATTGTTGAACAATACAACATTAAAAAACCACAAATTGGGATGAGAAACCTGAAATAGCCCTTTACAGTGTTTGCCATAGACGTACGAACAAATAAACACAAATAGTATGCGAATCAGGCAAGAAAAAATTTACTGCAATTATGCAAATTTCTGCTTTGGATGGGATGAAATATTGTGAAGATTGTGGAAAAGTTGCAAAGGGTGAAAATATAATCCACATGAGTAAATTCGGCGAATTTTGTAGGTTGAAAAACTGGGAAGGGGGATGAAAAGTCAAAAGGGGTGAAGATTAACGGTGATTAAGTAGAATTACAAAATATACCACGAAAATAAGTCTATGAAGTAAATGAAGACTTTTGTTGGGGTTAAAATACTTACCTATTGCAAAGGAGGCTTTAAAATTGTAAAATGTAAACTGAATCCAAATGAGTTCAATTTATTAAGTACCGAATAATAACGAAATTATCCAAATTTTGCATAACTAATACGTAGCGGATTGAAGAATCGTAAAGGGGGGTGAAAATCAAAAGGGATGAGAATTAATCGTAATTAAGTAGAATTACAGACTTACACGAAAATAAGCCAATTATACCAATCAGACTTTTGTCAGGGTTGAAATATTTATAAACCAATTGCGAAGGGGGTTGAAAAATTCTAAAACGTAAACTGAATCCAAACGAAATAACGCGAATTTTACTAAAATAACACTTAGGGGTTTGATAAATTTTAAGGAAAGATGAAAAGTCAAAGATGATGAGAGTTAATCGTATACCTATATGAAATCCTCTGGAAACTATACGCTATTACAATATCAAGCACATCTTTACGTTTTTATTTCGATTATATTATTATTAAGACTAAGTGTAGATACTCCCAAGCAAAATAGCGTTTTCTTAATATTCGGAGACATTTTTCATTATCCCTAACTGGCATAAACAACTCTAACCAAGATAGATTTATACTTGGTAAGTAAATTCGAATTTAACCCTTCCTTTAGGGGACTTTGACGATTATTAAAGCCATTACTCTTCCCCTAAGACGGGTTACTGCATCTCATTTGTCAGGCGGTTGCAACTTTCTGCACACGCTTTTTAACCCTTTATTTCCTACCAAACAAACCGAAAATCTTACGTTCCAAACTTTTGATGAGACTAAAGCATCAATTTATCGAATTAAGCTTTTAACGAAGAGTGGATGAGGACGGATTTCTTTTAACTTTTGTCATTCCTCGTTGAGTGGCATCACCTTTTTTCTAGAAAAAATCAAGGGGTCGTCAGCATTATGGACTTAACGAAATAATTCAATTTGCTGCGAGGGAAAATTGGACAAGTCGAGGAAGAATTGAAAAAAGAATGCTGGTCCCACTTAATTAATTAAAATAGGCGTTTTGATTATTGACTCACGATTTCAATCCTCAATAAGTTCAATTTTTTGTTATTTCGCAATGGTAGACGATACTGTGTTTATTTTGGCCTCGGTTGTGTCTCGGTTCAAAAAGATTTGAAACTAAACGTCGATTCCTAATTTCCTAACCCAGAAATTTATAGAAATTTATTTTTTACATTTTGGCGCTGAAAGTAGTCTTCTTTAAATAAAAATAGTGATGTAACTAACTTTTAAAATAGTTACATAGTTGCATCTTACTAATAATAGTTGGCGCTTGTATCGTAAAATTTTGTTAGTGAGATGTAGAAACTGTGTATCAGTAAAATATCGACGTGCCACTAAAATTTCATGCCTCTCTTGCTCTCAAGTTTTGTTGTTCATATGGTACAAAAAAATTACTTGTTCACCACGTACTGAAAGTATGTTTCTGTCATTCAACTTCAAACTGACGAACAAAAGTTTCACTTTTATCACTAGTTGTACAAGTAACTATTCTTTTACCATCTATGCTTCCTTTTTCAAATATAAATAATGTGTAAACATATTGTATATTCCGTATATTCAGCAGACGAGCATTATTGTTAATAATAAATTGCAGGTTCGTTTCATCAATTGTTTTTGTAATATAAATAAAATATTGTTCAGCCAGAATCAATATTGGTTTTACAGTACGGTTTGACGAATGCTCTTCATTGAAAAAATTGTTTATTTTGCCTTTTGATCAGGGAGGCTTTATGCAGAATTTTCACGGCTTAATTAGTGTGTAATTTATGACTCGAACAATGGAGTGGCTTTCATTGAAAAGCTCGGTATTGTTTGCTCTGGAGAATCATTCGCCCGACTAACGATTCTTGTACAAGATGTGAACAAATTGCTTTCAGGTGGTGGAACAGATATTCCTTAAAGGAGAAGCCTTTCAACGTTTACCTTGAAGATATTCTCAATAATATATTTTGTGGCTGACATAACTGATACGGCACTAATTATATAAAGGCTCTAGTTACAATTTCAACAGTTTCTGATATTGATTCCGCAAGAGGATAGATGTAAATTTAATTAATTAACAAGTAACGGTTGCTTCAAATAAAATTTCAGTTACTCTTGATTACTAATAATTATTACAGCATCGCAATTTAAAGTCCCCCTTTTAAGGCGATTCTTCCAATGGCGATGTAAATTTGCGGGCATATCGAGATGTGGTGTAGAAAAATCGTAAAAATGGTCAAGTTGCAAATTATGATATTATACCACCAAAATAGATTTACGAATGCAAAAATAAATCGCAGCTGTTACCAAAGGATCAAATTAGGGTGCATTTTTCTTCCAGGGCAAATTAAATTCTCCAGGAAGATCTAAACTTGACGCCATTCAACATTCACAATTTTTTTCGGATTTCGGTTTCAAACTTTACACGAACAAGACTTTAGAATTCCTTCTGAAATTTTTTTATAGTGACTCCAACATTAGTTTTCCCTTAATTTGTTCTTGAAAATTTGCGAAAGAGCTGAATTTGACACAATTTGAGAAGTTTAAGTTATTGGGAAATCATTTGAAATCAGCAAAAATAAAGGAACTTCAACTGTTGAGGCTGTTTTTTTTTTTATTTTTACACTTCAGCTTAAGAAGTCTTAAAATCATTCTAAAAGATGAAATTTTTGCATTCTAAGAATGTAATCAAATCACAAGTATACCTTCTGGACATAAGCAAACTATTTAACTACTTTATTTATTATTATATATTATTATACAGGGTGATTCACGAAGACCGCTCATTAGAAAATTTTGGGGGTCCACTTGTAGTATAATTTTGAAATTTGGTACTATACCGTAATCGACCACGCACAATTAAAAATTAAATATTTCCAACCCTCCAGCATTTCCGGTTTTACCGGAAGTGGCCGCCATCTTTGATATTTTAAATTCATTTTGGATTCGGATTCGCCTCTTAATTGCGAGTTTATCGCACCCAACTTTTGCCTACCTGACTTTCACCGTTTTTGACATATGTTAAAATATGTATCAAAAAATTGATTCGCAATCCGCAATAGAAAAATTTAGATCTTCTGAACGCTTAAAGATTAAGGAACTAAGCTGAGTGGGTTGAAACTAGAAGGTTTGAGCTTCCTTTTAATTACTCAGTAGCTCTTGTTGACGTAACTCCACAACTCCATTTTTCCAAATGCGAGTACCAGAATTTTATGCAGTCAAAAGATGCAAAATTAAATTTCCTTTACTGCTATTAACATTCCCTATACCTATTTTCAATATTTTCAGAGATATTAAAAATTAAGGCGCTTTTCAGGTTTAAATAATGTAACTTTAGGAGCCCTGGAAAAGACGAAATGTTTCAAAAATTCGTTTTTCTTCACTTCTGGCAATTTTTAGGAAAGGTAAGCCCCCTTTGGATACCTAATTCTTTCAGAATTGCTAAGCGCATGTATGTACAAATAGAAAAACAAATTATTTCTTATTTTGTCGATCTGTAATTCGACGCTCGTAAATTATTCAACCAATTTAATTTTTCAAGATTAACTTAAGACAAATTGAGAACGAACTGTTACTAATTGTTGATCCAAGGCTTGCTGGGAATATAAATAAATGTATTCCAAATGTTCTCAAAAATATTCAAAATAGGTATAGGGAATACCAGTCTAAAGGAAATTTAATTTTGCATCTTTTGGCCACATAAAATTATAGTATTCCTTTTAAAAAAAATTTAAGTTTTGCATAATTTCTCTTTGCCATATTTAAAAATTAATTTCCGCCATATTGTTAAATCAACTTAATCAGGTGAGACATGAAAAGAAAGCTCAAAGCTTAGAGTTTCAACCCTCCAAGTTTAGTTCCTTAATCTTCAATCGTTTGGAAGGTTCAAGTTTTTCCATTACGCATTGCAAATCAATTTTTGGATAAAAATTTTGACATAATATGTCGAAAACGATGACAGTTACGTAGGCAAAACGTGTATGGTATACTACCAAATTTCAAAATTCTAGTGCAAGTGGGTCCCCAAAAGTTTCTAATGAACGGTCTTCGTGAATCACCCTGTATACAGTGTGTCCCACTTAAGATGAATACGGTGTCTTATTTTGATTTCCGTAAAGCCCTATTAGACGCATCTTTTGAGGTACTCAACTCAAAAGTAAGTTGTAGACCCAGCCTACTGCGACCTTCCGAATACGACCATTTTTTAACCCCTACGCCGAGTTTCAAGTCAAAATTTGCACTTTGAATTTCCCCAAAAAAAATCTTTAAAGCTCGATTTTGTCCGGTTGCGCTAAAGCTCGAAAAAAATTGTTAAGATGTTCAGAAGTCAATTTTGTCTTAATGTAGTCGTTTAAAAGCAAAATTCGCAATTTAATTTTTTGAAAATTAAGTATATTTCCAGATTTTTCTAAAATTCGAATCTTGAATTGAAACTTGGCATGTGGGGTCAAAACAAGATTGCGAACAATTTATTTTTATGGATTTTTTTGATATCTTAATCGCGAAGCAAAATACTGAAAAATGGTTTTATTCGCAAGGTCGCAGTAGGTTGGGTTTACAACTTCCATTTGAGTTGACTACCTCAAAAGATGCTCCTCATACGGGTCTACAACAGTGCAAAAGTTTATATCCCTACTCCTAAAGTTAACGAAAATATGACACTGTCTTCATATTAAGTAGGACGCACTGTATATTATTATACTATTGGTAGAATGGTAGGTAGTTTAAAAATCACAATTTATTTTGAAGAGAACTGATGTCTTACGTAAGTTTTTTCAGAGAGTATAAGGATACTAAAGACTTCTCATTTTTTCCGACGGTTCCAATAATTGTGACTGGACGAAATTTTGAATTAACTTTTTTTTAAGCTTTATGAACCTAATAAGGAATTTTTGCGTTTATAGATGTTTATCCAATTTCTTTGAAGTCAGGTTGGCAAACTAATGAAAACAAAAAAATTCGAAAATTTTAGTGATTACAGTAACCTCCCTTTTTTTATAAGTGGTGAAGTGGATTGGGGAGGTTAAAATCATCGTTTTTTTCTAAGCCGGTTAAAGCGAGGGGGCAACCACTCACAAAAAATGTACCACGAACTAGGACTAGGCTGGACTATTTAAGGACTAGCAGGACTAAGTTGGACTAATTCTTACTAAATTGAACTAAAACTGACTAGACTGGACCAAAGTGGATTAGCCTGGGACATATTGAACTAAGTTGGGCTAAAGTGAACTTAATTGGACTAAATTGCCGCATGTGGCGCCCAAAATGTGTACTCTACTGCGTCCAAATTTCAAAGATGGGTGCGCTTTACTTCTATTTAGTCCAATTTAGTTCGTTTTGTTCAATTTGTCCTAGTCCACTTTAGTCCAGCCTAGCCTGCTTTAGTCCAGCTTAGTCCAGTCTAGTATGCTATAGTTTAGTCTAGTCCGATTTAGACCACTTCGTATTAGTCCTATCATAGTCGGTCCTAGTCCTAGTCCGTTCTTATACAGGGTGTCCCGTAATTAGGCTACAATATTTTACCATTGCGTTCTACGATCAAAATTAGGACTAAAAGTTTAGTAAACATTTTTCGAAAAATCCATCCTAAGGGAGCTAGGGCCCCTCAAAGGGGGTAAAAAAAATAGTTATTTCTTCAATTTCTGACGAACTGCTTGCGATAGGATCACCAAATTTTGAACTTTGTCGCAGATTTTTGTGCTGAATAAGACTAATGCAATGGTTTTGGCAAAAGTTTCAGGGACGTGCGTGAATGGAGGGATCGCAGACATTTTTGTATCCAACTTTTTTGTACGACACCTTGGGTCAACTGTGAGTACAAATTTGAATTCCCCGTACATTTTTACGTAAAAAAGGTGCTCTAGTTGAAAATCGATAGCTCAAGCCGTTTTCGGGGAAAATCGATTTGAAAGTTGAATTTCGTGGTATAAAAGTGGGTAACTGGCACTCAAAATACGTAAAATAATCAGATGCCGCGTGATCAGCAAAAAACAAACAAGTTTAACCTACTTGCATCTCATATGCTTGAAATTTCAAAGAAAATCACAAGAAAATTGATTTTCCATACTCTATCCCATCAATTTTGCACATTTTCGGCGTGGAAAAAGAACTTCAAATCGATTTTCCTCAAAAACGGTGTGAGCTATCGAGTTTCAACTGGAGCACCTTTTTGCGTAAAAATCTGCAAGGAATTCAAATTTGTGTTCATAATTGACCCAAGATGTCTTACAAAAAAGTCCGATAAAAAAATGTCCGCGGCCCCTCCACTCACGCACGTCCCTGAAGCTTTTGCCAAAAACCATTACATCAGTCTTGTTCAGCACCGAAGGCCAAAGTCCACTTTACAGTTGCTAAAAGGTTTTTCTAATTTCATAATATTATCAAGAGTTGCCTACTATACTTCAAATGATTCTTTCAATTTCCAGCAATTTTACATAATCTTGTACTAGCACTAAACTGTGTCAGACTAACGCAAAATAAATCGGACTAAACTGGACTAAATTAACTAAGCCCTTGACTAAATCGGACTAAACTGGACTAAGTCGGGCTAAACTGGACTAAATAGGACTGAATCAGACTAATGGACTAAAAGCGAACTAAATCGAACTAAAAGCGGACTAAAACCAAGGGTGTACCGCGGACTAACCCAAGTGGTTGCCCACTCGGGTTAAAGGTAAACTAAAATTTAATGTTTTTGAGGTGCTGAGGAGACTTAAATATTTTTATTAACTTGTTTGAAAAATAGTTATTTAGGTAGATGAATCGAAAAATTCACAATTATTCTGCTGTTTAATGACCTCTGTCAAATCATAACGTACAAAACTGGCTTTTCTAGATCTTGTGTGCGCATGTACACTTTTCGCTTTTCTGATGGGTTTTTGGTATGAGCGTCCAGCCTGCAGAACTTTCAAAACCCAAATTTAAAATTAAGGGACGTTTTTGCGCTGGGACACTCTGTATTAGAAAAAGGTGACGCCATTATTTGATATTATGGCATTCACGACCTTTCTGATAAATAAAGTAATTATATGAAAGAAAATCTAATTTTTTATTTGCACCCCGGTGACTCTGAAGAATAAATTTACTAGTCTGGCATAAAATAAAAGTGTAATGGAGACACCTCATGCGACGAACTTTTATTGTTATTGTATGGAGCATATAAAAGGTAAACTTCTTAAAATTGTCCTCTTGAGCTGTGGGAACGACTAAACTTCAGGTGGTCATATTTCATAAACTTTTCTCTACTTCCAGAAAATATCACTCCACAGAATCGTATAATGTTACTCTCAGCCACTCACTGAAACCCATTAAAATTACGAGGTGAAAAATTCTAACAGCAAGGATTTGTTTCAGTAAATCTGGTTTCCTCAACATCAGGCCCCGTGTTCATCAACCCCGACGTCGCTACGGTTGCCTCGCAATCTACAGCAAATCAAGGAAATTACGTCACTCAAACTGTCTATGGCTTCCTTGACTTTACAACCACAATTGGAAATACTGTGATGGTTTTCTCCCCACAGAGCCTGGCAGCTTCGGGTATCAACTGACAATTTAAACGCTCTATTCCTAATTTATGATTTTAGAACCCGCAAAAGATGTTGCATCAAATTCTGTGATTGAAACTAAACCTCCCGAGAAATCTGTGAAACAGGAAGTCGTTATAAATCCCAGCAAAACGGAACCAAAAAAAGTTTCCTCAGTAGTTGAAGTACAACAAAGTCCACCTTTAATCATGTCGAGTAAAGTCGAAGTTAAAGAGGGTCCGTCAAGTCAAGTCAACCTAATTGAAGGGAAGGCCAATAAACCTCCTTCCAGTAAAATTGAAGTGGCAAGCAGTAAGCCGATACAAAACATTATTAGCAAAGTGGAGGTGGTGAGTGGTCCACCAGTAATAGCAAGCAAAGTCGAGATCGTGACCAGCTCAAAAGAACCGATTATGAGTAGCAGTGTAAGTGTTAAGTCCGAGGAGGAGCCAGCCGTGATAATCGGCAATAACGTCGGCGAGCCAGAGTACGATTTTCTTTCCAGACAGCCATCCGAAGTGGTGGAAGAAACGTACAAAGTAATAAACTTAAAACCGAGTTCCAAGTTTCATTTGAAGCCGCGTCCGTCAGCAGAAGCAAAAAACAAAGCGGCTACTAAAAGAGCAGACTCATTACACCCAACGGGATTAGTCACTAAATTGGGAGGAACTGTCGTAAAAGATGGAACAACAACCGTGCACGAGACTAGCGTTATAGGAACTTACATTTCAGGGAAATACGCTCAAGTATTACAGAGTACTTCGCACATACACAACAACCATCAAAAAGCGAAAATTACCCCGTCTCCCACCTTGAGAATTCTTAAAACTGCCGCACCCTCATTAGGTAAAGGAAATAAGCATCATCGTCACTTAGAACCCACTCCCGCGGGCTCCATCAACGAAGAGACCGCTCTACCCGCGGACTCAATCTTACAAAACTCCATTAAATCCACCAGAAAACCATCCGCATCGGGGTCTTTTAAGAACAGATTTAAGAATCGACCCAAAGAAGCGGATGTTGAAGAAGAGAACAATGAAGATGTCGCTCCACATTCCAATTACAAGAAATCACAGAGAGCGAGGTTGCAGCAGAACGCAAGGAATTCCAAGTGAGTTTATTACCAGATTTAAATACCTAACGAAATTTAACTGCAAAAACACGTCTCTAATTTCAATCCAAATAAATGCATCTTTATTGCCTTTTGTGACAATTTTAGTATTTACATGAAAAAAGGGATAGTCTGCACTTGCTCCCGCTGGGTAAGATAATTGCTATCTTAATAGGAGTGTTACTGACATTTAATCGCATTGACATTTGTATTATCTTCAGGTTAACATCAATTTGTGTCTTGACTTTTTCAGCTTCATAATAAAGTATAATAATAGCTGCAAAATCTCGCATAAAAGTGAGCCAATAGAGAGAAAACCTCTGTAAAACTCAAGCAAGCCAATTATTGTTGTATTGATAGCTATATCGTATCTCGTTTCGCATCAACCCCGTTTATTTAAAATTACAAAATTTTTGGATCTCACACTTGTTCTTGACCCGAAATGAGTTACGCCGTGTAGCGCTTTCAGATGCCGTCGAATTCGGCATGACGCATCCACCATATTTTAAACAACCACTGCTTGCAGTATACAGAGTGGTTTTTTTTTCGCTGCTCACCATTGGCATCTCCTAAATGAGTTACGGAGTCGGTTAAATTAGAAAAATGTTGCGCCATTTTTTTTTAATTAAGAACCTGAAGAGAATTCCCCGATATCTTTATTCGTTCCTGAATTTTTCTGAAAAGTCTGAAAATTGTAGAGACACAGACAGACAGACACAGACAGACAGACACAGACAGACAGACACAGACAGACAGACACAGACAGACAGACACAGACAGACAGACACAGACAGACAGACACAGACAGACAGACACAGACAGACAGACACAGACAGACAGACACAGACAGACAGACACAGACAGACAGACACAGACAGACAGACACAGACAGACAGACACAGACAGACAGACACAGACAGACACAGACAGACACAGACAGACACAGACAGACAGACAGACACAGACAGACAGACAGACACAGACAGAGAGACCCAGACAGACAGACACAGACAGACAGACACAGACAGACAGACACAGACAGACAGACACAGACACAGACAGACAGACACAGCCAAACAGACACAGACAGGCAGACACAGACAGACAGACACACAGACAGACATTTTTCAAAAACCACTTTTTCGGATTCCCAAGACCCGGAAACGTAAAGATTTGATGTTTTTGGCGATTCGATTTTTCGATCGATTTTATTAACTTGCTTCGCGAAGCGAGGAAGCTAAAAATTTACTTTTCAGAAATGTAACTAGGAAGCTCTTTTTTTTCTGTTTCCCATATTCAATATGGCGGCCATAAGAGAATCAAAAGTTGACTGTCATGGCTCCAAATCTAGAAAGTCTGGAAAATGTCTGTGAATGCTATTCGATTGACAGCTATCAAAAGTATAAAGGTTCCCCAATCTTTATTTAAATACCATCAATCGTTAGGGAGATATGAATTTCTATTTTGAAATCGAAATTTTCCTATTTTTCAGAATAACTCAGGAACGAATCAGCATATCGGAGAATTCTCTTCAGATTCTTAATTACAAATAAATAGCGCAACTTTTGTCTAATTTAACCAACTCCGTATCTCCTACCATTTAGGAGATGCCAATGGTGAGCAGTGAAAAAGGAACCACCCTGTATACCGAGGAATAAGTTCTACAGAGATGTGTAACGGAATGCCTGTGATAAGCTCTTAAGAATAATTAATTTTAAACTTTAACTTTAACTTTAACTTATTTATTCACCTTAAAACATTACAAATTAAAAATTTCAACATGATTGCCATTTTCATTTCAAGTATTAAAAGAGATATTCCAATTTAAAAGTGGGACAATAATAAAAAAGACCCTGTACATCGGACTCTGAATTGATTGCGGAATTTCGGAATTGACTACAAATTACGGAATTATTTTCGAATTGACAGAATTGAAAAGGAATTATTAATTGAGCTAATTTGGATTAGGTGGAATTAGATGGAATCAATTGGAATTATTTCGAATTGATAGGGAATTAATGTTTTGTTTTATCAACTATTTCTGCCGTTGGAACTTAAGTACGTAGGGTACCTATGTTGTATAAATATTTAACAATTTGATATAAATTGCTCAATTATAATCTAGGGAATAATGATGCAACATCTATTTCAATCAATTTCACGCCAATTCAAAATAATTGCATATTGATTTAAATTAAATTTCAATTAATCCCAGCTAAGTCCAATTAATTCCAATTTGTTCCATTATTTTTTTTCCAATTCCGTCAGTTCCAAAATGATTTCGTAATTCCCAATTCATTCCAATGTACAATGTACAACTAACTCCACTACCACTAGTCATCACCCCCCAGTTTCAGTTTATTAGTGAAGGATTCCAAGGAGATGAAGTAATTAAATTTTTGGAAGTTACCGGGATGCAATTATGAAATAGGATCACTTGCGGTCGGACCACTTGCGACTCGACTGAAAATCGACCCACATGCGACCGGGGCAATTTTTACCTGACGTCGTTCGACCCACATGCGGCTCAAATCGATATCACCTATTTGCGAATAAAAATGAAAACAAATCAATTACTGCAGCTTAACTTTATGGCAGGAAATACCTATCTGCCACGCTATCTTCTGAAATCATTAGAATAACAGAAAGTAGCTACATATTTCATTATTTTATAGTGCAGGGATAATAATAGACTGTTTGATTTTTAACAATTTAAGTTTAAATCTACTGACAGTTTAACGACAATCAAAAATTTCAAAAATAGTCCCTTATGGTAAGTATGTCATAAATTTCCCTGTACCGTAATCCCCCATTGTATTGTATGTATATCAAAATTTGACATCAAATAATCAATATACCTAAATAATAATATGTACATAATTATATTGCAGAAAGGCTAAGACGTCCTCACATATCTATTTTGAGTTGCAGCAAGCCAAAACTTTAACAAAATCAGTTTTTTTGTGGCCAGAAATCTTTAACCCCCCCTTCCAAAACAAAAACTTTAAAGTTAAAGTCGACTTTAAAGGGGGTTTTAACCAACGAAGTAATTGATTTGTTTTCATTTTTATTTGCAAATAGGTGATATCAATTTGAGCCGCATGTGGGTAGAACGACGTCAGGTAAAAATTTCTCCGGTCGCAAATGGGACGATTTTCAGTGAAGTCGCAAGTGGTCCGACACCGCAATGATTATGTTTAAGGTACTTTTAGTCCTATATGCGTTTTGACGTTTCCGTGAAAGTCGTTCTATATTCTTCTCGATTTTCCTTTTCATTGTTTTCCGGTTTGATTCTTTACTGTTACGGTTTTACTTTTACCTTCTATGTTCCTCAAGAATCTCAATCATTTTCATAGCGTTTTTTTTTCTATTTTTTTAAAACGTCCATGTCTCGCTATTGTACGTCATTGCTGGTCTTTTAACTTTTTCATAACTTGCGAATTTACACTATTTGTTTTTGGCATCATAACTCTGACTGTCGGCATGTTAAGTAGGTATACTTATCGTAAGTAATACAAAAAGAACGTTGGAAAAGTCGAAAATATAGCGACTGATGAGACGTGTTACTAAGAAACACCACGAGACGCAACTCATTCAAAACATTTCCAACGTTCGAATTGTATTCGTTGAGACTATACAACGTATGTAATACATACATTGCCAATTTAATGCAGATTAGAAAGAACCAAATTAATGTCTGTCCGGGATCCACACGACCGAGATTCACCCGATTTCCACTGTAATTTGTATAGTATCCAAGGCAAATGGAATATTTTAATTTGTTAGTATTATAAAAGTTGTATAGTCTATTTTAGTTCAATATTTCTTCTTAATATGTTAGATCCGTATTTTATTCTTCAATCTAACGTAAAATATGAATTAGCATGAATGAAGAAGCTATCAATTGAATAAAATTAAGTGAGATTCCATAATACAACTGGTTAGATGTGACGTGAACATTTTCTTATCTTGCTTAGAAATTATTTTTCTAAATATTCTGATTCCGTAAACGTATTTACTTCTTCTTTATGAATAATTATGTCTGAATAATAGTAAAAGAACCACAATTCGGTTTAATGGTTTTCAGCGGACTCTTAGAAATTAAGACTTATCAAGAACTTAAATTTCGTTAATCTTAAATTTCCTTCTCCATTTTAAGAGAGCAAACGTTAGGTGGGTAGTTATGCTACTTATATGCAACATGTTATAACAAACTAATTAAAGTAGAACACTATAATGTGGGTTTAAAAGTATTGTAATAAAAAGGTGAGAATATTTTGAAATTAACTAACTGTATGGCGTTGTTGGTCTGGATATATCTAACTTCCCACCTATACTACGGCAGCTTTGTTTCATTCTTTGAAAAGTTTTCTAAAGTGTTGCCAGTAAAGTTACCTCCTCCTAAATGCAGTTTGCTCTTCTATATAAATCATGAAAGGAAGTTTCTCGTCTTTTTTAAGAATTTGTTTGAAACAAGAGACGTGTTATTTGCGTAACATGAACTGTAAAGTGTTCAAACGTTTGATGAAACAGTAGTTCGAATGATTGAATAGTAATACAGTTCAGGACAGCATGTTGGAAACACGTATCACTAACACGACTTGTAAATAAAATACAGACAAAACACCTCACACAGAACTCACAAAACGGGTCGGAGTAGCAGTAGAAAAAAATCAACTACAACACAACGACCTGTATCTGTACACAGTGAAGAAGTTACGGCGGCGCCTTCCTTCGTATCTGGAAAGCGATATCAGCCAAGAAGAAATAAACAACAACGCGCCAGTAGTTCCAGTTCGGAAGTCGGCAGCAACAGTGGGGGTTACAGTCGAAGAGGCTACAAACCTAAAGTTCAAACATCAACAGTCGAACAGATCACGGCTTCGACTAGTTTGTACAAGTTTAAATTAAATCGGTCTCCAGGCAGATGGCAGTACAAGACAACACCTAAGCCGAGGGTAACTATCAGAAAACAAAACGACGATGATGAAAATAACAACGAGACGACGGCGGCGACGCTGCAAGACGTGTCTCCGGCGCTCAACGACGTCGTTACACCTCAGGCGAGATCCGACGACGTAGACGGTTTGGAAGGTTCTGAATCAATTGCTTCAATTATTGACGATCAGGGTTCGACCGAAAATAAACTCGACAACCCCTTCCCCCTCGAGACTCTTAAGGTTGAAATTTCCACGCCGCCCGATTTTAAAGACATCTACTACGAAATTGCCACCATCAAATCACCCTACACTTTCCAGGTAAATTGATTTTTCCCCCGAGCTTTAGTTTCTACAAGTCATTATGTTTAGGTTGGAAACGTGAAAAACACGAGATACATAACTGTCACGTCCACGTTCGAAAAAAGTCTGGCCACCACGACGGACGCTACGATATCGCCGTCAGGCTCCGAACCGTTAACGGAAAATATTTTAGCCACTTCAAGCAATTATGGCAAGGATAATAATTTCTTGGATTCGAGCGTTGCTACGTTACCGCCAATATATCTGGCATCAGACGTGGAAACTCCGCCCCTGGAAACACTTACGGAGACGTTCAGCACGACTCAGACTATGTTGAAGACACATATTCTACCCGTCGTTCGCAATGGCAACGAAACCGCCACCTCAACCCTTGTACAAACATATCTAGTTACGAGATTAGTCACAGCAACTAAGACACTTCCGCCCATGGATGCGTACCATTTCATTCCCAGCAAAACTTTAAATGAGTTTAACAGCCATTTAGATGAGGCCGGTTCGGAACTCCATCTCGAGTTGGAGTTCGGTGATCAAAACGAACAGGATGAGGACGGCCATTCTAGGCGAAGTTTCCCACCAGATCTTGACTTGGCTAATGTTGGTTCGGACTTTGATCTCTCTGATGTTGATAAATCTAGACTTCCGGAGGGCCATTTGCGGTTGAAGAAGGCTCATGCTCCAGCTGCCAAACCGGCGGTCACCGAACCGTTGCCTACTCCCGGATTAAACCCCGACCAGCTCCAACAGTTGGCACTATTGCGTCTCCTAAACCCCGCCGCTGCCGCTGCACAAGGACAAGTAATAACCACCTCAAGACCAGTGATTAAAGTAGAAACCGTGTACGAATCCCACGTTATTCCAGTCACCAACGGTCCTAACACCATCCTTAGCACTATTTCAAAGATAATCGGAACTGTAACGAAGACAGATTATGAATTTGGCACCAGTACAATCATCCCTCCACTACCCCCAATACCCCAAGTACCTGTAAATCCCCTATTTCCCGGAGCTCAGCCACAGTTTGCGGTTACTTCGTCGCCGGTGGTGCAAAGCACATTCGTGACTCAAACTGACAGTAAGGTTATCAAATTGACTTTCGGGGCTAAGACCGTTTACACCACCATCTTCTCCTCAACAGTCGTCCCGACCTTACTCACCACGTACATGACTACGTCGATCCCTGTGCAACCCACAGCTGCCTTTCCTGGATTCTTTCCAGCTCCTTACCCCGGATATCCATTCGTTGGTTAACGGACAACGCAACGTAAGACATTTTGAAAAAGTGATAGCCAGGGGCACGGCGTTCTCGTGTGAATTTTCATAGACATTCGGAATTTCGACCCCATAGCCTTGTATATAAAGCCACCGACCATTGTTTGTTGTTAAAAGCATGAACTGATGATATTTATCAATCACCTCAATCCATTCTTCCATTAGCACGTAAGATATATTTTGTATATTGTAAATACATATAGATTGATTTTGTATCAAATGTGCAATTTTATGGTAATGTAATTTAATAAATATTTAATAATGATTGAGAGAGATCTTATGCCAACAACGTAAAAAATTTTTGTTACTACTTATTGGGTCAGTTTTTTATTGATTTGTCAGTATTTTTCAAAATTAATGACCACACCTAACTTGACCTGACCTGAGTTGAATTGAGCTTTCTGACAATTTATTACAAAGTAAAGACAAAAAGTTTAATACCATCTGAAGTTATAATGGCACGTCAAAACTTTACTGGTATTCACATAGGTACATCTCACTAATACTAGTGGAAGCGTTAAATAATATAAATCGATGAGCGTAAATTTTTCTTAGTGAGATGTATCTATACAATCTTAAGTTCTATTGTTAATATGGTATAACATTGACCAAATAAATAGTTACATAAAAACACAAAAGAAAGCCTAAGAGACAACATGAAATACCTACCGGGTGTACCTTAAAAAACTAGTGTCATGTCAAGCTGTGGAACTGCAAAACAATCCGACGGTATCTGGTCAATTGTGCGAAACGGATTGTTCGAAACACAATTGTTCGAAAGACAATTGTTCAAAAGACTTTTGTTCGAAAGACAGTTGTTCAAAAGGCAATTGTTTGAAGGGCAGTTGTTCAAAAGGACAATTATTCGAATAAATAATTGTTCGAAGGGACAGTTGTTCGAAAGACAGTTGTTTGAAAGGCAATTCTTCGAACGACAATTGTTCGAAAATAAGACTAATGTACAGTCGGGGACTTCGAAAATGCCCACCCCTGCTGCGACGGTTAACTTGGTCGACAAAGTCAGTCGTCGCGGTGATGTGGTCATTTTCAAAGTCCCAGACTGTAACATCCTTAGTAACAGTTTAACGTGAGCTTAGCCGAAAGCGAGGGTTGGTCCAAATTCTTCGTTGCTAGCGAGTAGACAATCCACGCGTAGGTATACACGAATCCATGCGCATGCGCAAATCCAGGTCAGGTTCTTTCTTTTTCAATTTCCATTCCGGTCTATGCCATTTAAATGTGTTTTCTAGTTAACTGCATTTTTCAAATTTTTGAAATTCTTCTCGCTCATCTGCACACGGTCAATTGTTCGAAAAATAGTTTTTCAAAAAATTGTCTTTCGAACAATATTGTCTTTCGAACAAGTACAAAAGTTCCACAGCCTGACATGACTAGTTTTTTATATATTGTTTGAGAAGAAAGCTCGCATTTTTTTAAATTTTTAATGGAGGATTCGTTTTCGTTTTTGAAGTCCAATAAGATTTCTGTGGCTTGGTGCAAGAAGGGCCAATGTGAAAAAGTGACATATCCAGAAATCCCGTGATTTAAAATTTCTGGTATGAAACCTTAGCTGTTTTGGCATCATTGAGCGGGAATTGAAATTGAATTTTGTCAATTAGGTTACTTCAAATTCAAATTTCGAAAAAATTTTAATACATTGGCCCTTTTTTTTAACGACATTATTCAAATCTTTGAGACATTGGCCGTTTTCAAGCTTAGGAATAGCGGTAATTTAAATCTGAGCTTAAACGTTTCTATTCATTTTACAGATTACAACATCATGTTAAATTTCATTGCCAGAGAAAAGGTATTTCAAGTCATCTCCACATTTTGGTTGGTCTTAATTTAAAAATTTTGTTGATGTAAGTACCGATGTTTACGAATAAAGATAAACGAAGAAGAAAGAAATTTACTTATGATTCTAAAGGTAAGTACACAAAATGAACAAAGAAAATTAACAACAAACAGTACCTAGGTAGGTATTTGGTACCTATTTTTAAAATTAAGCGAGAAAAAGTTGCTGTTCCTCTTCATCCAACATCAAGTCTTCTGCAGATGGACTAGCAGTTAAGGTATTCACAAATTGTTTATAATAATCTTGGCTCGATGGCCGGATATACGGAAATAGTGACTTTAATGACCGTTTGCACCGACGACGTTGCTTAACTTTAAGCGACACTTAAAATGACAAGAATGACGTTTAAACAATGGGAAATATGTCATTCGTGTCGCTTAAGATTAAGCAACGTCGGTGCAAACGGCCATTAATCTTTCAATTTTTCTTCGCTTGCAGGTAGCAACTTAGAATTTAATTGTCGCAACACATGCTTTGTTGTATTTTAACCTCCCCAACCCCATCACAATTTTAAAAAAATGGGAGGTTACTGCAATCACTAAAATTTTCGAATTCGAGATAACACCAGATCTTCACGTTTTGGGGTCTCAGGAACTCAAAAAAGTGGTTTTTAAAATGTGTCTGTGTGTATGTACGTACGTACGTACGTACGTACGTACGTTTGTAATCACGCCACAGCCAAAACTACTAGACCGATTTAGCTGAAATTTGGAACATAGGCATCTCGTAACCTAACTTAGATCTGAAAAGCTTTTGGAGCCAATCGTGCAACCGGAAATGCCATTTTGGCACATCAACTTTTAAATTTTAAATGTAAACTCCCATTTTTCACGTCACCATAAGAAAGACCTTCAAATTTTGCTTCTAAAAGTGTATTGATTCTTAGTGCCCTTTAGACCAAAAATTTAAAAAAAATTGATTTTTATCCGACATTAAAGTCGCGGTACAGCCCAAGCCCCTGAACCGATTTGGCTGAAATTTTGCACATGGAGATTGTATTACACGTCGAAGAGCTGAACAAATTTTGAATTCAATCGGCTCACGGAAAGTGCCGTTTTGGCACACCAATTTCCAAATTTAAAATTATTCCCTCATTTAATCATTAAAAACAAGTTTTTGAAAGATTTATTGTCACCATCAGAAAGGTCCTCAAATTCTGGTTTTAAGTAGGACAAAATTAATTCGCATTTAGCTCTTTTTTATTGTTCAAAAAAGCGAAATTTTATAATAACAGTAAAAATACATTATAGCCCAAATTACTGAATCGATTTGGCTGAAATTTGGTAGATGGAGATCGGGTGACCCGTTGAAGACCTGAAAGGCTTTTGAAAGCAATTGGCTTACGGGAAGTCCTATTTAAGCATATCAACTTAAAATTTTAAATACAAGACCTCATTTTTTATGTCGCCATTAGAAAGGCGATCAAATTCTGGTTCTAAAAATGTATTCACAGTTTCTGCCATTTCAGTGGAAAATAGAGGAAACATTCTTTCTCATTAAAAGGGAGCGGGCTGACAGTGGGTGACATAAATTGGCAGTTATTGTCAAAAAGGTGGCAAAAGATTAACCTTAAAAGGAACATATTGTCAAATGTGATGGGTGATGTCCGAGGTGATGTCGGTACTTGTCAGAAAATTGCGAAATTAGTCACAGACGATAAAGATAAAAAAAATTCTCTTGAATTGACTACTATCTACACAGAATACAAAGATCCACGCGATGGGGAGGTTCCAGCCGCTTCTCTGCTGCATTTTTTTTTCATCGAAGCAGACTTCATTGCGATATTCGTATAAAATTGTTACATTGGCCTTTTTACTACTATAGAAAAATCTGCCATAATGATACATTGGCCCTTCAAAAAATAATATTAGAGCGACTCAGACAAATTTTGATGCATTGTTCTAATACGTTAGTCCTAAATAAGTCGATTTGCATGAAAAACAAAAAATCGTGAAAATGTGCACCAAGTCACAGATTTATCATTTAGAGCCGATTTCATAAAGAAAATTAGCGGCCCTTTTAAGTTAAAGTGGACTTTAAAGGGGATTTTGATCAATCAGGTGCGGCCGTTTTGAAATGTTGCTAGGTAAATGTTTAAAGGACTGTTTAATTTTGATTTTGAAATCGGCCCTTAGCAAGCAGTTTAAGTAAGGTAAGTTGGGGTAACTGGAACGTAGAATCTGACGAGTACAATTTAAAGGATCCACCAATAAATAAACATTGAAAAAACCAATCTATTTTCTTTTAAAACGATGTCACTATATTAGATTTGCCCACGGGTTTGGGATAAATGTAATAACAGAACAGCAGATTATTTCTCATACGTTACTCTAGAAAACTGGCAATCGGCAATTGGTGAGAAGGACAGTTTTTCCTCCGATTTCCTACGATACTACGAATGCAAATGCAGAGCAAATTGCGATGCAGATATTTCCCCATGACACCATTTTTAAAGGAGCAAATATATCACCCACCGATTTAAATAAAAACAAGTAAGCAAACAAACAAAAATTTACATTTTGACTTACCTACGTGCCAATTTTCAAATTGGAGTTGGATTTCAGAAGCCCATTAACACGATCAGACAAATTCGTCTGCTGCACTCCCTTTCTAACCTAAAAAATTACTTTGTAAGGAGGGGTTCATAATCTTCAGGCTAGATGGAGCATCAAAAATCTGATTACCTATTTAATTTAAACGCTTTTCCGCTCAAATTGTAGATTGTTATAAACTGTAACAAAAAACTTCATTAAATTTAAAACATAATTTGGACTCATGGCCATAGCTATACTTAATAAAACTGACAACCTATGTAATAATAATAATGTTGCTACCACTGTCTTAAAAGGTTATGTCGAGGCTTATGCTTTACTTTCAGCAGTTCCAAAGAACCTCAAAGTATGAACTACTGGATCACTTTCCACGGAACAGCAAATCATATCCAGGGCGTCAGAACTGGGCTCTACAAAATGCCGAAAGTTGTCTGGTTGAGAAGACGTCACAGGTCTATATATATTGAGACGTTTCTTGTAAATATTCTCCATCGCCTCTAATTAGGGTAGAATATCAATTTACAAAACCTAAAAACAACCTTATTCTAAAAAACAGTAAAATCCTTTAAGAAAAACAAAAAAGAAATTATCCCCCTGTAAACAAGAAACAAAGATGCTCAAAGATTTCCCTAATCCCCTAACAACAGAATCAATTCCTTATAATTAGACCCCCTAAAAAATCTAAAAACCCCTAAAAGAATTGACCAATTTTCAAGAACTTAAAAGCATTACACAATTTAAGCCCTTCTTTATAAACTTTATCCCCCCCTCAGGCCCAAAGTTAACCTAAAATTAAAATATTCTGAAAAAATCCCAAGCACATAATTTAAGTTTCTCTATACTCCAGGAATTAACAAACCCACTTATTTTTACTATACGGAAGATAGCACACAACTAGAAAATACCCCCCACCTTTTTTTTTTCTTTCCGCGCCCCCGCACCCCCGCCGGATCTAAAAATTTCCTTAACATAGAAATTGATTTAAACACAATTATTTACGTTACTCAAGATAGGATATTATTAAAATTCAAGGGTATTATCAATCAAAATTAAATGTAGCTAATAGGGAAATATTTTTACTAAGAATTATCTATCTAAACATTAGTGTAGTGGGGTTTCTAGTGCTAGTGAATTTTTCCACGGAGGTTGTCCAGTGTTTCCATAGTCTAATTAGGGTGTCTTTTGTTTAAAATTTTAGAGTTGATATGACTAAATGGCATTTCCCGTGGACCAATTGCTCCCAAAAGCCTTTGATTACGTCAACGGGTTCATGTACCAAATCGGTCTAGTAGTTTTGGCTATGGCGTGTTTACAAACGTATACGTACACACACAGACACATTTTTAAATTAACTTTTTTGGGTTCATGAAACCTCAGAACGTATAGATCCGGTCTTATCTCGAATTCGAAAATTTTAGTGATTGCACTAACCTCCCTTTCTTAAGTGGTGAAGTGGAGCGGGGAGGTTAAAAAATACTCACGCCCTGAGAAATGCGAAATCACCAGGCCAAGAGACTCTGGAGGTTTCACAATGCTGAAGATGGGTGTAAAGTGTTACACAGAGTTGCACCTATGTCGTAAGTTAATAATAAAATTAACAGTTTGATTTCCTGGCTTGTGAAATATTGAAAATAATTCATGTGCAATAAAGTTCATGAGAGTTTACGAGAATAAAATTTAAAAAAAATTGGAAAAGATCGTATTAGGCGCAGCGCTACAACAATACAGCCCAAATCCCAAGACCGAGTTGGCTGAAATTTTGCACGAGATTTTATTACCCGTTGAAAACTTTGGAAACAATCAAAACACGACAAATGCCCTTCTGGAACATCAATTTTCTGAATTTTAAGTTATTCTCATTTAGTAATCGAAACAAATTTTTGAAAAATATTGTCAAATTCCAGTTCTAAATAAGACAAAATCCATTCACATTTAGTGCCCCTTTCGTAAAAAAATTTTGTAAGAACATTTAAAACACAGTACAGCCCAAACTACTTGACTGATTTGGCTGAAATTTGATACATAGACATACCCGCTGAAGAGCTGAATTTTTTTTGGAAGCAATCGGACCAAGTGTGATTTTGGCATATGAACTTTAAAATTGTAACACGGAAATCAAAAAAACCCACGCAATGGGGAGGTTTGCTATTCTTATTCAAGGAATTTTATCACCGAACCGAGTCCAATACATTTCCACCGGGTTACTGTATATTTTTTAATTAATACATAATGGAAATTTAGTAGGTAGGTACCTAGCATTAGGAAATTAACCATAATTATTCTATCCTTTAAGAACGCATTTTTTAACTTCGGTTACACTGATGAACGCGTGGAGCCTGGTAAAATTTAGCTGGAAGCCTGCTCCGCCCAAAGATAGAATTTTACATAAAAACTTGGAATTGTAATGTGATGTACTGCAATAAGAGAGAAAAACTTTATCCATTTCCGGAGACTTTTAGGAATTAATACGGTGAAGTTGGATTGTAGATAAGGGTTTCTATCGAGATATTACCCTCAGGCCAACTAAAATAATCCGACTTGATATTCGAGCCCAGAATTTCCAACCGAAAACAAATAAACATTTCCGGTTGTGTGTTTCCACATTTTTATCACTCCCGAAACTCTTATGCACTTTGTAATCCGGGACTGAGTTTCTGCTTGTTTATCCTACGATGCGGTATTGATTGACTCTAGAAAGAGCAGTTTGAGAATAATGAGATAGCTTGGGGGAACCATTAGGGAAGAAACTGTCGCATTCTTGATTTCATCGACTCCCTTATTCTTATCTCTAGTCGAAGAGATAAGCAGTTTGGTTCGCCTATTGATTTTTATTTCCCACTTTGATACGTCCCTAATGCAACAAATTTAAACATCATTTTGAGCGATTTATACCTGCTTTAAGGGGTAGGTAAGCGAAATAAGGAAATAGCTATATTTTTTAAAAGACTAATGACCCAGATGTCTTACTCAAAAAGCTCTTACAATGAACGCTGCAGTGCTATATGTCACTTAAAATAAACTTGAAGTGATTTTGAATGCACTCCCAAGGAAATGGTCTATTCCGTTAAGGAATGAATCGTTTTTCTAGTCCCACAGCTGTGACGTATTGATTTCTACTTACCACGCTATCGATGAAAAATACTTGAATTTCCTCATGTTCTATAAATTTAGAAATTTAGGATTGTTATAACTTAGAAGCGAGCTGACTTTTCAATTATGTACGTAATTTTCCAGTAACTACCTAAAAGAAGTTCAGTTGTTGTTAACTTGTTATTTTTCTTTCAACCTGCTATTTCAGAGGGAAAAAGCTACCAGTTTTTAACAATAGAGCGTGTTATAAATGGATAAATCAGCAATGTTTTTAGTTTATTATTGTAGGATTCAAAGAAAAAGTTGTTCATTAAGTTCGAACATGTATCCTTTTCCGTTGTTATTTTGAATCAATAGGAGGAATAGTATATTATCAATGAATGTGACGTAAATCAGCCGAGGGAGCAATAATTATTACACACGAATACTATGCTTCATCAACGTGAGATGAGAAGAGAACTACGAAAATGGAAAAGAAGGAAAACGAAAAGGGAAGAATACATAAAGGCCAAAGCAAAATACAAGAAAAAACGCAAGGAGAGGAAGAGACAAATGAAGGAAGAAGAGGAACAAAAGATAAGAAGTATAACGACCGAAAAAGAAGCATGGAAATACATAAATCAAGAGAGGAGAAAAAGGAGAGACGGTGGAGAAGAGGAGATCGAGATGGCGGAATGGAGAAGGCACTTTATAGAGTTACTAGAAGGAGAAGAAGAAAGGGCGAGTGAAAGAAGGGACAGTTAGGAGGAGGGGGAAATGATAAGAATGATAAGAAATGCAGGGAGATATATGAAGAGAAAAAGGTTGGAAATAAATGTGGAAAAAACAAAGATGATGGTTTTTGGGAAAGGGAGAGGAAGGGCAAAAGAAAGTGATTGGAAGCGGAATGAAAGAAAAATAGAGCATGAGAGGGAATTCAATTACTTGGGGTACGTATTTAATAAGAGGAATACATACAGAGCGCATGTAAGAGAGTTGGTTAAAAAAGCAAATAAGATGATTTGGAGAATTGGAGAGAGAGAAATCTGGGGGTGGGAAGAACAAGAGGAGGTGGAGAGAGAGCAGGATAAGTACATAAAATGGGTGCTGGGAGTAGATAGGGAGACACCCGGATACATAATAAGGGAAGAAGCGAAAAGGAGTAAGTTAAGAATGGAGACAGGGAAAAGGGAGGTAAAATATGAGGACAGAATGGAAGAAAGAGGAGAGTGTAAGATATTATAAGAGTGCTGGAAAGAGAAAAAGAGAGAGAAAGAAAAAAGGAAGGAAAGGCAAAGAAATTACGAGACGAACGGATACGTAAGGGAGGATATAGAAAGACGCAGGGAACAGGGGAGATGGATGAATGGAGCGATGTGGGAAAGAGATAGAGACATAGATGTACAGGAAAGAAGAACAAAAATCAGAGAATCAAGATATAACGCAAAATATGAGAATATAATAAGTGAAGGGTTACCAAGTTACTTGAAGAGGGAGAGTGGGAAAGAAAAAAGAATGATAGCGAGATTCAGATGCGGGAATGAGGAGAGAGAAAACAAGTTCTGGCTGAAGGAGGAAGAGAGAAAGTGCAGAGTATATGGAGAGGAGAGAGAGACCACCTGCTGAAAGAGTGTGTGGGAATGAGAGAGGAGGAAAGTGAGGGAAAGAGTATTCTGAACGAATGGGGATAGAATGGATGAAGGAAGTCGCGAGAGCGAGAGAAAGAAGGGGGGGAGAAGAGAAAGCAGAAGGCAACCGAGAGAGAAAGAAGTAGCCGAAGAAGAAGGAACAAAAAAAACTAGACCAAAATATGTAAATATGTAAATATTAAATTAGAATGTAAAAGGGCAGGGCTCATTACAGACCAAAAGGTGATAATAAAGTTTTCTAATCTACTATGCTTCATCCACGACTTCTAAAGCGAAAAATGAGTCCATTCTGTAACATCCGTGAATAAACAATAATCAAAATAATAAAGAAAGCAAACTGAATGGAATGATATTCCAGATTTTCAAAATGAAATTCCCTCGCCTTGTCGGAGTGCATCCAGATCCAGGTAACGTGACCTGAATCGGTTCACCCTTTTCTTTAATCCGGATAATTTCCATAGGGGTCGAAACTTCAGAGAACTTGATTTAAAAGACAAAGTTTCTGATTTATGGCCCTCCAGAAACAATACCTTACAATATCGAAGTCGTCCGAAAATTTAAGCAAACTTTGCGTATTCCAGGAAAACTATGACACGTAATATCAAAAGGAATATTACCGCGCGTCTAAATATTGAAAAAGTTTTCCTGTCAACGCCGTCGTCGCGAATTTTTGATGCGTTCGCTGCCGCCGTAAACAAACGGGAAACAGATCTGAATTATATACAATTCAGTGAGGTCTTTCCTTGCAATTTTTATGAAACTGAAATGAATAAAACAGGATTCGCTTAACATGGATTTTTTGCAATGGTATCTGTACAATTTTTGAGTCATTAACTGTTATGCCTTTTTAAAGCTATTTTCAAATTATGGTGGATGAACATTTTTAATTAAGGCCACTAGCCTACAAAGAGTTTTTTGATAACAGCTGGCGTCGATAGAGTTGTGAATCCGGAATTGTATACAGTTTTCATTTACATTTTTGATTAACCAGAACTACCAATCAAAACAGATTACGAGATAAATTGCAATCCATATAAACTTGAGCTTTGACCCATAAATACATTGCACAAAATTTGACGTAGTAGTATGCTAATATCATGAATTGGACAAAGGTACAATATGATAAAAGTTTTGTTTGCTGGGATCTTAATCTGGATGATAAAGGGAGTCTTGTGTGAGTTTAGCTGATCAGTATTCCGATCACACCTGAAATGTCTGGACTCCCTCTGTATTTCGAAAGGTTTTCCCGTAATTAAAATAAATCAACGTTTGAAAGCTTGCTAATAACGTACGCTTCAATAAACGGAAGATACTGAATAATGAACTTTAAAAATTTTCCAATTTGCCGCGAGTTTCCTCTAGTTTTCCAGATTTCAACTTGGTTTTACTTTCCGTCTTTTTGTTCAACTGACAATGAAATTAAAGATATTGATTGAAAAAGTTTGGGGCGCGCTGCCGAACTCACAATATCGACCTCGGTTTTACATGTAACTTAAATTGGGTTTGAGCAAATAATCCAACAAATTATCGCCGAAATGCAGCACCGCTCGTGGGCTCGTTATCGACTAATTATTATGGCATCGGGGGTTCGTAAACAGACCAATTTAGTGATTCCTCATTATACCATCTGGATCAGGATCAGGTACGGAGTAATATTCTACAGAATTTTAACCGACGTTGTATAAATGAATAATAATAATAATAATGAATACAAAAACTTTTGCTGCTTTATAATAATTCTCTAGATCGCGAGAGCATTTCGTCACTTTGGCACCCGCTATGGCAACACTGCAAAAAAGATACGGTCAGATATCATACGAGACTGGGGTAACACAAGCTGCACTATCAGATCACTTAGGATTGTACCGTACGTTTCATTCCAGGCGCCGTATAGGGAAATAACACGGGAAAAGTGTTTTTATTTTTTGTTTGCTCCTGAAACTGGTTCCGGCCAAATCTGAGTGATACGGTCAATGAGCCTCAGTGTCCTCTACGCATTAAAAAAAAAATGGTCCTGAAATGCCCCCTTGTTAAAACGGGAGGACCGGTTGAAAATTGGAATTTTAAATTTCGCGGGCGTCAATTCAGCGCTGTTTGACAGCTCCGAAAACTAAACTTCCAGGAGCGGCTTTCACAATTTCTTGAGTTTTCGCTAACGTCATTTACTTACTTTTTTGGAATTTCTACAAATTATTGAGTGAATTCTGAGACGAAATAAACCGGCGCATTTTTGCAATAGTCCCAGAGAGTCTTGGTGTAAGAAACTTTACTAAAGAAAAGACCCTATGAAGGTAACCTCAAAAATTTTGTGTTTGGCTCCATTTGGCTCTTCGCTACAACCAGGCCGCATTTATTAACATTTTAATTCTCGAGGTAAGTCTCTGTTTATAGTTAAATTAGTCTTAATCGTTGTTTTGCTTCAGTTATGATTATTTTCACAGGAATATCACAGACTACGAGAAGGGTTGGTTGAATGAGGAAATGGCCAATATTCAGTTACCATGAACCTGGGTACCAAATTCTGTTAAAGAATAACAATATGGAGAGCCACTAAGGGCTAGGTAGCACAGAAGGAAGGCGAAGGTCTTGCTTAAAAGTTGGTGTGTCGACAGACCTTACGAGTCACAGCCAAGACAAGTATGGTTCTGATATTTAAGGTGGATACGCCTTACCAAGCACCTGTAAGGCTGATGGAAATGGCACCTGCAGTCTCCACTCCAAGGCCTGGAAGCTGGTGGTGATGGCCTTGCCTAGACTAGAGGCTTCGGCTGTGCCGAGAAATCTGTTGCAGGAGTTACCATACCCTGCTTGTCCCCTGGGACAAGATGTGCCTTTGCCCCAACAGTTATTTAACCGCGGAGTGCGTGTTTGGAGTGTGGATGAAAATATGTAACTGGCTTGCCAAATTTTAACTGTTTTATTCTAAAAATGTTAATAATTAATAAAATAGCATACCTAGGTCTTATGGGCCTTATTTTCTAGAAATTTTAGTTGATAATTCACAATTTAATGTTGAAATTTTGAATAAATTCTTGAATAATCAAATTAGCGATTTTATGACCGCTACATGCTGTACCGACTGCTCATAAATGAAACAATATAATTATTGTCATTACAATATCTCTTGAAGATAAACACATCAAAAATAAGCTGCTGCAAAATTTTTATTATTTACTTACTATTTATTTTATTTGTTATTAGACTGGACTGTAAGGTGAGAAAGTAATAAAGTTCCTCGGGAGGATTCAATTTACAAAACAAATATAGCAAAACATAATTAAGGGGGCGGTGGTAGGTTGCAAAATGTTCATGAATATTGGCCATTTCCTCATTCGACCAACCCTTCTCGCAGTCTGTGATTCCAGTGAAAATATTCATAACTGAAGCAAAACAACGATTAAGACAGATTTAACTATAAACAGAGACTTACCTCGAGAATTAAAATGTTAATAAATGCGGCCTGGTTGTAGCGAAGGGCCAAAGACAAAATTTTTGTGAGGTTACCTTCATAGTGTCTTTCCTTTAGTAAAGTTTCTGACACCAAGACTCTCTGGGAGTATTGCAAAAATGCGCCGGTTTATTTCGTCTCAGAATTCACTCAATAATTTGTAGAAATTCCAAAAAAGTAATTAAATGACGTTATCGAAAACTCAAGAAATTGTGAAAGCCGCTCCTGGAAGTTTAGTTTTCGGAGATGTCAAACAGCGCTGAATTGACGCCCGCGAAATTTAAAATTCCAATTTTCAACCGGTCCTCCCATTTTAACAAGGGGGCATTTCGGGGCCATTTTTTTTTTCATGCGTAGAGGACACTGAGGCCCATTGACCGTATCACTCAGATTTGGCCGGAACCAGTTTCAGGAGCAAACAAAAAATAAAAACACTTTTCCCGTGTTATTTCCCTATACGGCGCCTGGAATGAAACGTACGGTACATAACATTTCCTCAAAAAGGGCCTAGCAGAGACAAGCGTCTAGCCCCCAGGACGCAACTAACGACGATTATGCGCACTGCGGATTTTTACAAACGTCAAGTCATATGTCAAACCAAGGATGTTGTACGATCGTGGTTGTACGTATTTGTGTGATTCATTCAAGATTCATTAGTGTAATAGTGTCATCTTGGCAGTAAAGGTACCTAATGCATATTCTTATGTAGCCTTTATGAATTCTGTTTGATTTTCAGTATATCGCCATGGAAACAACAAATACTTGTGGGAAGTGTAAACGCGGGTTTCGTTATTTATCTGGCCTTAAAGAACATGTTAAAAGACTTCACCCAAAAGAAGTAGACTATTTGGATAGTTTGCAAAAGAGAAAACAAAAAAACTACGCGCATCCCTGCAACCAATGCCACAAAAATTTTATGCACCACCGCAATTTAAAAGTGCATCTAAAAACTCATGGGATTCATACCACAGCCTCAGTGACAAAATCAAAGGATCAGCAGAAATGTGTTATGTGTGATTACAGCTCTAACAGACAAAGCATTTTAACTCACTATACAACAAACCACGATATTTTAATAAAAAAAAACAAAATGTTTTTTGCTACTACCCGAGACTTTTGTCTTTGGAAGGATGAACTTGAACAAAAAACAAACTCCAAATTTGTTATAGAATCATCCAAGGTACGAGAGAAACATGTGCATAAAATCTTCGTATGTCATCGTTCGGGAACTTATGTACCTGAAGGTACAGGTTCACGTCATTTAAAAATTCAAGGAACTTGCAAGATTGGAGGCTTTTGTCCGGCTGGAATTAAAGTGAAACATTTGTCTGATGACCGGTATGAAGTGGAAATTACTGAAACTCACGTTGGACATCAAAATGAAATTGCACATTTAAATCTCACCAAGTGTGAAAGAGATTCCTTGGCGAACAAGGTCGCTTTGAAAATTTCTTTTGACCATATTCTAGATGAAGTAAGAGATTCTATTTATGACTCTGATTTGAAGCGCCTACATTTGCTTACAAAAAAGGACTTATATAATATTGAGCAATGCTACAATTTGTCTTCTTCAGCTGCAAGACATGCCAATGATTTTATAAGTGTGGAAACTTGGATAAAAGATATGCAGGAAAAAGGAGATGCAATTTTATTTTACAAGCCTCAAGGTGTGGTACTGGAAGAATGGCCTGCACTGAAAGAAAATGACTTCGTATTGGTTATAATGACTGCAGCTCAGATGGAGATGTTTAAGAAATACGGTTCAGATTGCATTTGCATAGATGGAACTCATGGGACTAATAGCTACGATTTCGAGTTGATTACCTTGCTTCTACTTGATGATATCAGACAGGGTTTTCCTTGTAGTTTTCTGATTTCAAACAGGAGTGACTGTGAAGTTTTATCTATATTTTTCCACTACATAAAAACCCAAATAGGGTCACAAATATGTCCCGAAATATTCATGTCTGATATGGCAGATGGTTTTTTTAATGCATGGATGAAAATTATGTTGGCACCAAAATTAAGGTAAGTTCGGGGCTGTGTTGACTAATACTTTTTGAACCTATAATTTTTAGACTCTACTGTACATGGCACGTAGACCAGGCTTGGCGGAAAAATTTATCCAAAATTAAATGTAATGAAAAACAGGTAAGAGTTTGAATTTATAAATGGGCATGTTAAACTTAACGGGTCTAAGTCACATTTTCTTTGTTGAGATTGACTTATCTAGATTCTGTATGTCTTTTTTCTTTAAAAAGTGACTTACCCCACTGTAACTTTAACCCATTCAAATAATACAGGAAATATTACTACAAGCAAACAAAATATTCAGGCAATTTTTTATAGGTGGCGGTTTATAAGCAGTTGCGTGTAATTCTTGAAGAACGTGACGTGGCGGCCTTTAACATCATGTATGCTACATTTTACAATCAACTCCAAGAAGATGCTGATACTGTCGACTTTGCCCAATATTTTAAAAACAATTACATGAAAAATACACAATGTTGGGCCTATTGTCACAGATTAGGAGCTGGACTGAATACCAACATGCATCTAGAAAGGATGCATCGATCACTTAAATATACATATTTAAAAGGAAAACGTGTAAAGAGGCTGGATAAAGGAATTAATGCTATCATGCGCATGGTTCGAGACAAATGTATTGACAGATTAATAATATTACACAAGGGAAAACTTTCCAAAAAACTTCAAATTATCCGAACTCGTCACGCAAGTAGTGTTGGTCTAGACATTAATTTAATCACACCTTATGAAAATGGATGGAACGTACCTGCGACAAAAATGACTGAACTGTATTCAGTACAAAAATTGAAAGACTCTTGTGACTGCAAATTGCGCTGCACTGACTGCAAATCTTGCCTTCACCAATTTAGTTGTTCCTGTATCGACTCCACCATTAAATACAACATGTGCAAACATATACACCTTGTCTGTACATATCTTCAAAAACAAAATGTCTCCATCCATCCGGCAGCTGTGATAGGTAATATTTGTTTATTATCTTATACAAAATTGATATTCCACCTTGTTTAATCAGAATATACCCACATATAGGGTGTCCCGAAATTAGTGGTCAAAACTTTACCAGTAGATTCTTCTATGACAAATATGAAAAGAGTCCCTATGAACATATGTCGAAAAATAAAGTCCAAATGGAGCTAAGGCCCCTTAAAAGGGCCACTTTGAAAGTGAAAGTGTTTTTTACTAAATACCTTCAAAGCGGTTAAAGACAGCAACGTGAAATTTGGTACCTTTACTAAGTTTTTGATCCTGAATTTACAGCTGTTGATTTGTAAGTAGTTTTTTCTCGAATTTGAAAATAAGTAAAAATGGTACCTACTCTTGTTTGACATCGAAAAAAATGGCTTTTCGTTGGTTCAGGGCTCCAAAATTTGTGACAAAAGACATCAAAATATCGTAAACAAATTCATGGAACGGTTCTTTACTTCATTCTAGAAAGAAGAATGCTTCCTAAGGGAGCTATTAGAGTCCTTCAAACAACATGCTTTCTAAGATCCCATTTGATACCAAATTTCACGTTGCTATATTTAACCGTTTTGAAGATATTTAGAAAAAAATACTTTCACTTTCAAAATGGCCCTTTTAAGGGGCCTTAGCTCCCTTTGGACTTATTTTTCGACATATGTTCATAGGGACTTTTTTCATATTTTTCACAGAAGAACATACTGGTAAAGTTTTGACCACTAATTTCGGGACATCCTGTATACTGTTCAAGAAATTAAATTAAACAAGTGCAGATTACCTGAATGCGTATCCAGTTTCCTGCACTTGTGCTGCGGTATATGTATAGCCCATATAAAAGTAATTATCTACAAATCTTCATCATTATAGGATGTTTGCATTTTCTACTACTGGGGAATATGGAATATACTGAAAAGGTAAAAAATAAATTGTAGCCTTATTTTAAGCCCATATGGTTTTGGGTGAAGGAGTAACTGGTTGTGGGTTTTATAACTTATTGTTACACAAGTACCTAATGTATGTCAAGTATTTAATGTTTGTATCTACAGGTGAAAATGACGATGAAAATACGTTGATGGTGGTTGATACTCCACCTGACGATGCGGAGTCGCGAGCTATTTTGGAAGAAGTGAGCACAAAACCAGCACCATCAGATTTGAAACTACGAAGAGTTGCAGCACGTCTGACTGAACTTGCAGAAAATATCAAAGTAATGAACTCTGAAGAACTGGATGTGGTGGAAAAGTCCTTAGCGCCTATAAAATCAAATTTGGAAGCTCTTGCTATTCGAAACACTGCTCACCTACGAAATGTTACCAACACAGTTCCACACAATAAAAAAATCGATCAACAGCGCCGATTTATTTCTACAAAAAAGAAAAATAAGTCCAAGAGAACTCCGACTGGAAGACCAAACCATAAGGAATCCTTAGAAATAGCCGTAAGCTTAATTAAGCCTTTTTAATATAGGTACATAATTGTATTTTTTTGAAATAAAATATATACATCATGATAATTTTTTTTTAATATTATATTATCTATTTCAGTTCCCCATATTATGTGGTAGACAATTCTTATAAATTAATTATTTTGATTCAATTTTAACCTGAAATATAGACGAACAATACATTACGCCTTTCTGTTATTAATATTTGCTTCAGGAATTAAACTAAAACAGATCTCAGTAACAATAAAGAGAATACTGGCTGTGGATATAATCGTTGTAAGTCGTCAGGGCGCAGCACCATGAAAGTTTGGCGGCAGATCAAAGGGCCGCCAAATTACGATAAATGTCTTAAAATAATTCACTTCAACGCCATGCCCCAGTCTCATTTTCTTTACATTTACAATGGATAACGACAACAAGATCCTCGATTTGACATATATGACTTGACATTTGTAAAAATCCGCAGTGCGCATAATCGTCGTTAGTTGCGTCCTGGGGGCTAGACGCTTGTCTAGCAGAGCTGCTGCTCCTTCTCAGCAGCGTATATTAAATAATACAAACGTACAGAATTTTAAGGAAGCAGTCAGTAAGGTTGACTTTAGTATCTTTAAATCACAACCCCTGAATATTAACGAAGCCTGCGACTTCCTCACAAATACCCTAGAGAGCCTAGTGGAACTTCACATTCCCAAAAGGACAGTGAATCAAAAGAGAAAGCCAATAAAATAGCTAAATGACAATTTACGTAATATTAGAAACCTGGTACAGGCCACTAAAGTAATAGCTGATGTATCCCAAAATCCAATTGACATACGAGCCCACAAAATTATATTAAATGAGTACCAACATCAGATAAAACATAGCAAGCAAATAGCTTACGGAAATTACATAATCGGAGCAGAAAACAAGTCCAGGGCAACCTGGGAAATAATAAATGAAAACAGAAACAAAGTGCCTAAGGCACCCACTCCCTCAAATATATCAACTAGCGAATTTAACGACTATTTTGTCTCAGTGGCTGAGAAGGTGGCGAGTACTCTCCCATCGACTGATGCTGAGCCTCACTCTTTCCTAAACAAAATGAAATCTCCAACAAACTCATTTTTCCTATCACCTATTAATTCAGATATACTATTAAAAGCTATCAATTCTCTAAAAAACAAAAGTTCATTCGATGCATACAACCTTAATATCACTGTCATCAAATTGATATATGACTTAATCGAAAACCTCTTATTAGAACTGATAAATGCCTGTTTCTCACAAGGAGTATTCCCCACAGCTCTCAAGAAAACCAGAGTCATTCCCGTCCACAAAAAGGGGGACCAAAATACACCTGCCAACTTCCGACCTATATCCATTATTCCAATCCTAGGGAAAATAATCGAAGCTGTGGTCAAAGACCAATTATTGTCCTTCTTCACTAAAAATAGCCTCCTTAGTGAATACCAATTTGGATTCCTACCAGGAAAAAGTACCACACAGGCAGTTACAGGCATATTAAACGAAATCCTACAGAGTTTTGAGAGGGGGAAGCACTCACTCGTCTTATGCTTCGACCTGAGCAAGGCGTTTGATTGCGTCCCGCACAATATTCTACTCGAAAAACTCAATTATTACGGTGTGAGGGGTACTACCCTGGACTTCTTTCACTCATACTTAACTGAGAGGAGGCAATACGTGACCACAAACACCAGCCCCCCGTCAGACTACAAAATGATTAAGCATGGCATACCACAAGGGTCTATTCTAGGACCCTTGTTATTTATCATAGACGTAAATGACTTAGACAATGTAATCATGTTCGCAGATGACACGACAACAGTAGTTTCAAACTCGGACATACACCGCCTAAAAACAACAGCCAAAGAAAGAGAAACACAAATCTGTAAATGGTTTGTAGCAAATAAGTTTGCAGTAAACCAAAATAAGACCCAGTCTTTACTTCTATCCACAAACCCAGGACTACTCAGTGGTGAATCTATACAAATACTAGGGATAACGCTAGATGATAAGTTAAACTGGGGAGAACAGGTATACAAGACAAGAGCCAAATTAGCTCGCACACTCTTCCAACTTAGATCACTAAAACACGTAGTGACCGAAGACATCTTAAAGACCGTGTATTATGCGTTATTCCAGTCTCATCTGCTACACGGGTTGTTGCTGTGGGGCGGTAGCGGTTCGGCTCGGTCGATTTTTACAATGCAAAAGAAAGCCATTAGAATTATGGTAGGAATAGGTCAGAGAGAGTCCTGTCGCCCTTGGTTCAAGTCTATGGGGATTTTGCCACTGCCTTGTTTGTACCTGTGGGTGGTTCTCCGGGAGCTTCACAGGAACAGGGAGAAAATGCCAAAGTTTGCTGACTGCCACGAACACGGTACTCGGCACTGCGGCGATATTAAACCCAGCAGGTTAATGTACACTAAAACTATAAAAAATACGCCCAACATTACTCTTTACAATATTATGCCGTCTCACTGGAAGAGCTTGTCGCCAAAAATGTTCAAACAGACAATTTCAAAGTACCTGTTGGAAAACTGCTTTTACGATGTTGACGAGTACATCGGCGCCGTCAGGGAACAAAGCAGGAAGTATTTTTAATTATTGTATAATGTTCTGTTTTTATTACTAAATTATTTTTGTGACTGCCACCATTTTGAATGTATATCAACACATATATTCATGTAAACAGTGTGGAAATAAACTTACTTACTTACTTACTTACTATCACTATCAGGTGCGAAAGAGATGGGATGTTTCGTACTTACATTTATTTTCAAAAATCTCCATCTTGATATTATTCACAATATCACAATGAATGGAAAACACTGGACAAATTCGGAAGAAAAATGCACTAGAAAACACCAAGTGCTCTTTGGCTTTGATAATGAGCACTTGGTGTTCGAAACGCGTTACGTGGGCAAATCAAGTTTTTCGGTATAGTGTTTTCTAGTCATAGTACATTATTCTATCAAAAACATAACTAAAAGTTTCACGGTATGTCCTGTGTCATGAGACTCCAAATGGTTTCTTCCAGAATATTACCTATACTCTGAATTATCTTGTTGCTGGAATATTGCGCTGAAAGAGCATCAGGACAATATTTTTTGTCCACGTGCTGTAAAACTAAAAAAATTTGCATCTGTAAATACGTAAAAATTATAGGAAATTACCAATATGGATTTAGAAAGGAAAAGTTATCAATAGACGCCATACGCGTAGTAAGGCAAATAATGGAAAAAACGTACGAACATAATATTGACACGCACATTTTGTTTGCTGACTTTAAACAAGCCTTTGATACATTGAGAAGAAGGAAGATGTTGGAAGACCTAAGAAATAGCGAAATACCCGAAAAATTTATTAGAATAATTGAGATGACAATGAGGGACTCACAAGCAATTGTTAATATAGGAAAAGAAATGACAGAAAAAAATCATGTAAAGAAAGGCGTAAGGCAAGGCGACGCTCTGTCAGCGGTATTATTTATAACATCGTTAGATCGCATTATTAAAAGGTAACAAATGGAGGGACAATAAATAAAAATGCAGTTCAAATAATAGCGTATGCAGACGCCATAACAATTGTAGCACGAGACAAAACGGATCTAGAAAAAATCTTTCAAGAAATTGCGTCTGAAGCAAAACAAAAGGGTTCAGAGATAAATAAAGAGAAGACAAAATATATGCATTGCAGCAGATACAAGAAAACACAATTAGCAGGAATGGAGAGTAATGGATATCTTTTTGAAGAAGTTAAAGCGTTTAAGTACCTCGAAGTGTTTATTAGTAGAACAAACGAAAGGATAGAGTGCAAGCAGAGACTACAGCTGGAAATAGAGCCTTCCATAGAAACAAAAAAATGCTTAAAGACAAGAAACTCGGCAGAACCACGAAGATGAAGATCTATAAAACAACCATAAGGCCCGTCGTAATGTACGCAGCAGAAACGATGTGTTCGACAAAAAAAGAAGAGGAACAGCTAAAAATTTTTGAGAGAAGGATAGTTAGAAGTATAGTAGGACCAAAGGTTGAAAATGGGAATGAGATAAGGAGCTGGATGAACCATGAAATAGAAAAATGGATGAAAAACGATAACATAGTGAGAGCAATAAAAGCACAGTGTATAAGATGGTACGGGGAAGGAGAGACAAAGAAAATCCGGTAAGAGTGATGACAGATTGGACCCCGGCAGAGCCCAGAGCACGAGGAAGGACGAAAATAGAATGGAAAGAACAAGTTGAAAATGATATAAGAGCGATGAAAATAGAAAACTGGAGAGGGAAAATAGAAGACAGAAAAGTTTGGAGGAGAATAGTGGAAATAGCTAAAACGCATCAAAAGTTATAGAGGGAAGAGGCACAATCAGAAAATATGGACTGATCCGCCATGTGATAACAGGATTTAAAAATTGTAAAAACGCTGTAAACTTCTTCGGGAGTGTAGGTAAAGCTTTATAATATAATAAGCAGGTCTCTAGTTCACAAAGTGGACAAAATTTTTGTAAAGGTTCTGTAAAATTTAATTTTCTTTAATTACCATCTCAAGATCCAACCATCTTGCCTCACGTGAGGTACCTAATAAATGAAAACGAAGTTAGCAACAAAAATTAGGGCCGGTTTTTTCATCTCATGTTAACTTTAACATGAGGTTTGTCACCATTGTGACAACAATTTGTTTCTATGGAACATGAGGTGAAAAAACCGGCCCTTATGCCCATTTGCACCGGCTCCTGTTAAAATTAATTTTCAGATTAAGTCCATAGAAACGATTGTTTCCATAGGAAAGAACTGTCACTTAACTTTAAATGGAACAGGTGCAAATGGGGGTTAGCCTTTAAACTTTGAAAGGCGGTGTTGACTAAGGTCACTGGATTTCTCTCTTTGGAGAGGTACGGCAATCTACCGGAAGTGTGGACAAATATGAAAAGGACGGAAACAGCATTTTAAATTGGGGTTGGGGGGGTTAGGGGGTGCGTTGTAAAATTTCATAAAAGACGAATTTAAGTGTCCCCCTCGAAATAAAAATCGACCTGTTCGAGAGCTTTTTCCTCAATTGAGTCATCAGAGAGGAGAGGAGAAAATCTGGATAACCTCTTTTCAGTGGGCCATCCTGTTTGGAGATCGGCGCAAGATAAGGAGATAGAGAGTTTAACAAAAGTATTTCATTTTATCAATGGCGCAATTTCGAATAAAATTGTGTACGTTCTGACTCACCTTTATCCATAGGCATTATGACATTCCAAAGATCCTTCGTTGTAAATAACCTTAATAAAATCTAAAGGCATACCTGCCTTAAGAACATATCGCTGCCGCTTCCATGAATCCCAGAGTAAATCCGGTGGTAAAACATTTCCCAAAAATAGTGATGATTATTGGGAGATTTCGTTTCGCATTTCCCGCAATAGCAAATGATTCAGGTGTTTTGTTTGAATTCAGATAATAACGTGTGATAATCTTATCATGAAGCAAATAGAAGATATGATTAACCCAAAAAAATCAGTATGCAAGTCTCATTGAAAAGCGTTAGAACAAAGTTTCGTTGTTTTCGTAAGTGGTGAGAAAATGGCAGGAAAAGGTGACGGTGAGGGTGAAGGAAACGTGATTAAATTGGAGAATCAAATAGCCGTGATCAAATATGTGATTATGTTTACGAATATAATACAATGGGTGAGTGTTCTATTTTACAATTTAATTATCTGTAGCAATGCGCTGCTGTGAAATTCCCGCACTGCATTATTGGAGATTCAAAATTCTATTTCGCAGCGAAATAAGCTGCCCGAATTTATTGACTTTGTAACATGTTCCCATGTAAAAATGCGAGAAATGGGTTTGGCATTGTGATGAACAAACTCGTTATCTTACAGCGATAAGAGGTGAGGTATTATGTGCGCGTCGGGTCGATTTTAATTAAAACCCATAAATAAAATAAATTTTCCAGTAAAAGCGATAATAAGCATGCAATGTAGTTAAGCAAGAAATTCACCTAATGCAATCTTTATAAACGACGACCAAAACGCGGTCCCCATTTGCATACCCAAGCGTTATCCACGAAGCTGGAAATTAAAAATACCCAAGAGCACATTATACTAATTGGTCTTACGCGGATCTCTCGAGCTGAAATTTCAAATTTTCGTGTATGATATATATTTTAAAGGGCTGCTTTAGTCGCAACAACCCCACGAAATCCAGTCATATATCAAAGAGCCCAGGCGGTTGGATCGCTTCCTTCTTTTTGCACCGCAGCCCTTAAGGGACCGGGCTTATGTCGCTATAAATGTCGCTTCTCCGAGTAATACAGTCCAGCTCCAATACATCCTCCCGTCTGTTTAACATGAATTTTGCCAGAACAAGGGATGTTAGGGATGTACACACTCTGACAATTAGAACGGAATTGCCAACGGAATAGTTGCCGATACACAATTATGCAATTATGCTATTTTGTATTGATCAATAAGCCTTGGGCTAAGAAATTTAGCCTTCGGCCTTCCAATGCCAATAGAGGCCACGTGACTTCATTATCTCCACGGATGACTAAATCTCATTCTTTCCATATGGACGTCAACATCGAAAAGCTTTGAAAGGTTAGCCATGGACTTTTAAAAGGGCACGCCTCTGGTCCAAATGAAAATCTTAACCGAAATCAGGGATGCACGCGGTTGTCGGTCATTGATGCTGTCGTGCGCATTGTGCTTGGCGCTCATTTACTAAAAATGGCACTAAGGTTTTCGATCCGGCAATGCAACAGCTATCGAATCCGATAATGATAATATGCACTTTTGCTAAGAAAAATTCAAAAATGAGCCTTTTTGTCCCTAAAATGGAAATTTTCTAAAAAATTGCACTAAGGTTTTTGATCCGGCAATACAACAGCTGTCGAATCCGATAGTAAGAATAAGATTTTTTGTAAAATAAATTGAAACAAGCGCCCTTTTGCCACCATAATGAAATTTTTCGAAAAAATGGCACTAAGGTTTTCGACTTTAAAAAAATCAGCTCTCAAATTCGGTAATAAAAATATACAGTTATGCATATGTTTTTTTCACGGCACCATTTTTTGGCCAAAACGGCACAAGTGTGAATACATTTTTAGAAGAATTACTCGAAGAGCATTCTCATGGTAACGCGAAAAATGGGGGCTTGCATTAAAATTTTTAAAGTTGATTTGCCAAAAAGGCACTTTCCGTGGACCGATGTCACCCAAAATCCAATCAGCACCTACAAATTGCCCACTGAATATGTTTGCCAAATTTAATTTCGAAACCTTCAGTAATTTGAGCTCCAGCGTGATCACAGACAGACATACAGACATTTTTTCAAAAACTACTTTTTTGGGTTCCCAGGTCCCTAAAACGTAAAGATTTCATGCTTTTGGCGATTCGATTTTTTTGAATTTTCCGATCGATTCCAGTAACTGCCTCGCGCTGCGTAGAAGTTAATAAAAAACCACTTTTATCACAAATAACTATTTCAGAATCCCTGCAAATCGATTTTCCTGTAAACTTTTTGACATAAGTCAAAAAATATGACAGTTAGCTTTACGTAACTAAGGTCGAATTAACTCACAATTGAGTGGCGGTTCCAACCGTAAAAGAAAAAAAAGTCATTTCCATTTAAGATAATGAAAATGGCTTCCACTTCCGGTATAACCGGAAGTGATAGGAAGATGAAAATATTTTCTTCTCGCACTACGTGATCGAAAATGGTAAGGCTCTAAATCGCAACGTTATCGTAAAGCTGGTTCGGCAGTTATGTAGGTACCGATCCCGCACTGTTGACTCACCCTGTATATATTATTATTTATAATTTTCGAGTTATTTCAAGGAAACAGACTTTTTGCGTATACACGTCTTTGATTATGTTTCTGTGCGAATATTATTTTGTTTATATACAGGGTCTTTCACGAAGACTCTCGGTTAGACGTATCTCGGAAAGTTTTGATATCTGGTTCGCAAAAATTTGTATACCGGGGTTTTTGAATATTCTAAATTCAACGAAAATATTTTCCAGATGGCGGCACTTCTGTTTATACCGAAAGTAGATGTCAACTTCATTATTTTAAATGGAACACCCCTATTTTTAATTTAGATTCTAATTCTGCATGAAATTCTGGGAATTTTGATATAAAACACCCTATAGTCAAATTTGACCGTTTTTGATTTCCAGAGACCGAAACGTTACTGAATTTAAAAGTTAATATCTTCAAAATAAAAGATGGTATTGCCTTCAAATTTTCAGAGCAAAGAAACATACCCTCATGCTAAGTGATTTAGGGCGCATCGCCCAAAAAATCAGTTTGGGGGGGTTTAAATGCAGGGGCGTTCGTCCGCTTATAAAAAACAACTGAAACTCAATTTTTTCAAATGGAATGGATATCTTTTCATTAGACAAGTCGATAGCAAATTTAATTCTCTATCTGCCTATGTATGATGTTCCTATACCCATCTCTGACAGTTTTAAATTAATTGACATGTTTTTCCTTTTTCGATGTTCTTTTCGAGAAATCGTTTATTTTAAAATGAAAGGTGGCTAAGAGCAGACTGAGATACCAACTTAGAAAACAAAAAAGTAACTATTTATTGAGCAAAATAAAACAGTTCATCTTTGGTACTTTGGTAGCGATGAATGTACAATTTTATTACGCCCAATAAATTATTATTATTGTCATTATTACTTTAAAACAGATTTTTTGGGCATGAGGGTATGTTTCTTTGCTCTGAAAATTTGAAGTCAATGCCATCTTTTGTTTAGAAGATATTAATTTTTAAGTTCAGTAGCGTTTCTGTGTCTGGAAATAGAAAAAAATTTTTATCTCCGAAACGGTCAAATATATGTGCTTTATGTCAAAATTCCCAGAATTTCATGCAGAATTAGAATTTACATTAAAAATAGGGGTGTTCTATTTAAAATAATGAAGTTGTCATCTACTTCCGGTATAAACGGAAGTACCGCCATCTGAAATTATTTTCGTTGAATTTCAAATATTCAAAAACCTCGGAATACCAATTTTCGTGAATCGGATATCACAAACATTCCGAAATACGTCTAACCAAGGGTCTTCGAGAAAGACCCTGTATACAAGGGGTGAATATAACGGGTGTCCTAAAAAAAACCGAACGAAATATTTTTGGGGACAACTCATCCATTTTTTAACCGATTTGGATGAACGTGGACTTAAATTAAAGCTAAACAATCAGGCTATCGATTCATTCAAGAGACCACGACAGATGGCGCTGCCGTAGTAGCCTTAGCCATGCTTGTTTTAAAGGCTTACTTTAGGTGCATGGGGATTGGTCAGTTAACAACCAATGGTTATGAGATAAAAATAACCTTGAAGCACGTTTACTTTTCTTCAAAAATCTGCTTTCAGAAGTTCGTTATGATTCACGAATTAATTTTCTGGGATTTTTTAAAAATAATATGTTTTCCCTTATTTTCACGCCTAATGATCATAACTGAAGTAACAGTGATGCATTTTCAGCTTAATTTTCAGTAATAGAAGATTTAATTGAATGAAAAACACAAGCGGAAGCGAATCGGAGGAAATTTAAAGGTTATTGCTGAGAATTAAGCTCTTGTTGTTTCATTGTTAGGTACTTTAGTCATGGTCATTCTGCATATGAAAAAATGTGAAAACATATTTTTTAAATAATCACAGAAAGTCAATGCGTGAACCAAATTAACTTCTGAAAAAAGATTCTTGAAGAAAAATGAACGTCCTTCAAAGCCATGCGAGTCTCATAACGACTGATTGATAATTGACCAATCCCCAAGCCCCTGAAATGAACCTTTGGGACAAGTATCACTAAGAGAACTATTGCAGCACCATATGTCGTAATTTCCTAGACAGTTCGAAAGCCTGATTCCTTGGCTTCAATTTAAGGCCAGGTTCATCCAAATCGGATAAGAAATGCACGAGTTACTACCAAAAATATTTCGTTCGGTTTTTTTTAGGACACCCGTTATTTCGAATTTTGCTTTTTATAATAGAGGAGGGTTCGTTGGGATCACCGTCACACGAATTTGAGAATAGTGAAGCAAGAGCGGTAATTTCCCTTCAATTATGTCACTCCTATTGTAGATGACTGCCAGCTATTTTCCCGCCCTTCTAATTTCCGCAGCAGGCAATTTCTTGTTTTCCCCTTAACCAAGCGCACGTTGCTTAACGCAATAAAATCGTCGAAGGAAATCGAGTCTCGCAGGAAAAATGGCCCAGCAGAGAGCGTTGAAGAGCCATTCCGTCCGACACAAAAGGAATCGCGTGCCTTATTAATAGCTGATGAGCCACCTTCATTTGAATCTGGAATCACTATCGCATGCAAAAACAGAGTTGGAAGCGCTATTGCCCCAAGTTTAATATACAAGATAAGCGCTCCAGAACGCCGATTAACAGTTGGAAAATGTTTTTGGTCGATTGGCCCGAGGCCTAATAGATTATTCACAAACGAAGCAATATTTTACGGACCAAACCACCAGCTCTGTGGGTTTCAGCCTCCACTTTAATTTGACACGTTTGTGTTACGGCCTGTTGTGGCACGGAAAGGAATTGGACTTTAAGTAGAAATTATGACGCCTTTTAAAGGGTGGAACTGTCGTAGAATTGTCAAATAAAAGTTGTGATTGAATTGCCAATAAAGTTTGAAATTGTAAGAATTTTCTTACAGCCGAATAACACGACAAGCGGTAATTGAAAACGCTATATTCCGGTTTATTTATTTGCCTCTATGCGAACTAAAATTTTGTTCGTCGCACTCAAAACAATTTCTAGACATGCAATTTTTATTCTTTTAGTCACCTGACGGCTATGCTTGATATGGATGTTTTTTAACAATTACCTGCAGATAGTTCAGAAACATAGCTGAGAAACTTGAGAATTTTATTCGCCTTTGAGCAGCCTCCAGTTATTAAAATTGAGGATTTAAAACCTGCCCCTAATGCATTTTAGAAAATTAAACCAACTTTGGTTTTGTTTGGAATGGTACTGAAAAATTCTAGACCTAGAGCCATAAACCTACACCCCTACGCCGCTACACTTACCTACCCACAGTCTTGAAACGTTGGTTTTCAGATAACTCAGTTATAGCAGCGACCAAATTATAGTAAGGGCCTCAGCCAGCGGCAATTAGCATCCCGCTGCCACTATCCTCTTGTTTGCGACAGACTAAACAACCCCATGGTAATCATCTTTTATGGCATTTTTACGTACCAAATTTCAGTCAAAGCGATTCAGCAATTTGGGTTGTAGCGTGTTATTTAATGTCCCTTCGATGTTCAAAAGTGTGAATACATTTTTAGATATAGAATTTGAAGGCCTTTCATGTGCTGATAAGAGAAACTGGCGTCCATCGTTAAAATTTCACAGTTGATATGCCAAAAACGCACTTCCGACTTGCGAGGATTGGCAAAAAAGTTAACCTGGCTCATCCGAAGGCCAACACTGATCTTCATACCAAATTTCATTTAAATCCGTTTGGTAGTTTTGGACACTGATTTCACCTTCCTGCGTGATTTCACCAGATTTCACCATGATTACACGTGGTGATTTCACTTTATTTCCCTTGATCACACCTGGTTTTCCTTGATTTCGCCCGATTTCACCACCATGATTTCACCTAGCTTGTACATTGATTTCACCCATAGATTTGCCCCTCGCTCACATACGTACGTACATACACAGAAATTTTCGAAAAATCACTTTTTCTTGAACCTATCATGATGATGTCAGTATTACCTGTACCTATACGACTCGCTGCCAGTAATTCCTCCTGCAGGATGGAGCAGGAAATAAAAGAAATAATTAACCCAAACGGAGCGTTCCTGCTAAAGGTCACCCGCTGAGAGAGGAGTATTAGCGGAATCCCTTGTAATTTAAAAAAAAACTGACGATTTCGGAGGGATTCAAGCAGGTTTTGGTAAGCAAAAGCAGGATCTTCCTACTCCAGATCATCCCTGATAGGGATTTCCTGAAGCAGTCCTGCTTTAAATTTTTGTAATTCCGTAAGTTTTGACTGGATTGGAGAGATATTGCTCTATTGCTCCATATCTGATGAAGGAAACGTCGTGCCAATGACAGCATTGTTATTCTTTTCAGTAGGATTACGGCGGGAAAGCCTAACTCATTTGTATATACTTACGAGGCAACATGTTGAGTATAAAATAATTAAATAAATTATTAGGTTAAAATAAACATTGAATCCTGTACTACTTACTTGCTTATGGCAATCATTAATTAAAAATATTTAGGTACTATCGCAAGTCATACCTACTTACTAAACAAATATTTACGAGAGGAGCAATCAAGATAATTTTCTCAGCGAAACAGGTTACCTATGCGTGCCGTTTCAAAATCATCAGCAGACTGAAGGGGCTCAGTAATAAAACTAATTACAGAGGATAACACGTGTTAACAACAAAACTTCTGAACATTTTAGGGGTGTTTCAAACTCACTCCATCCCTATTTATTACACATTAAACAAGGTCAGACCAACGTAATTTATTAGAAGGTAAACGGGGTCGTTTTTTATTCGGGTCCAAATAAATTACTTTCTTGGCTTGAATTGCAGAGCATGTGTGGCTGCTTCCAGTAATTATTTCTAGCATTATGCAGGATGGTTCAGTCCACCAAGGAATCGATCGATGTAATATCGCGCCATCTATTGCTTGCTCACTTCGTTACCCCTTTCTCACAGTCTGATGCACCCCTCATCGATGGCGAGTATTTGCAAGCTATCAAGTTACGGGCCCTTAATATCGTCATCCTAGACGCTTTTACGATGTGACTCGCAAGGAAAGGACGTCCTCCATATCTGAAATATCATATCGAAACCGGGTGTGCTATTCGTGTCACGCACACTCACGAACTCGCCCTCGGATGTTTATTGTATCAATTTCACGTAAGCTGGCTGGCTATGGACCTGTCGACTGCTCAGGGCATTTCCCAAATGAGAGAGGATGAGCTGAACGTCAAAAAGGTATTGGGGTTTATGGAGATATCCAGGGATCAAATGACTTTTGATAGCCGCAGTATTGATGAAACTCTCCGCCTCTAACGAAACAACTAAGTCTGGGAATTTAATGCCAGCCACTTTCGGAAACAATTACTTAATTGATGGGTTTCATCATTTCTTGGTGTCGAACAATTTATTTATTACTATAAAGCTTTACACTCCCGAAGAAGTTTACAGCGTTTTTACAATTTTTGAATCCTGTTATCACATGGCGGATCAATCCATATTTTCTGCTTGTGCCTCTTCCCTCTATAACTTTTGGTGCGTTTTAGCTATTTCCACTATTCTCCTCCAAACTTTTCTGTCTTCTATTTTCCCTCTCCAGTTTTCTATTTTCATCGCTTTTATATCATTTTCAACTTGTTCTTTCCATCCTATTTTCGGCCTTCCTCGGGCTCAGGGCTCTGCGGGGTTTTCTGGGTTTTCTTTGTCTCTCCTTCCTATGTGCTCGTACCATCTTATACGCTGTGCTTTTATTGCTCTCACTATGTTATCGTTCTTCATCCATTTTTCTATTTCATGGTTCATCCAGCTCCTTATCTCATTCCCATTTTCAACCATCGGTCCTACTATACTTCTAACTATCCTTCTCTCAAAAATTTTTAGCTTTTCCTCTTCTTTTTTTGTCAAACACATCGTTTCTGCTGCTAACATTACGACGGGCCTTATAGTTGTTTTATAGATCTTCATCTTCGTGGTTCTGCTGAGTCTCTTGTCTTTAAGCAATTTTTTGTTTCTATAGAAGGCTCTATTTCCGGCTTGTAGTATCTGCTTGCACTCTATCCTTTCGTTTGTTGTACTAATAAACACTCCGAGGTACTTAAAGGCTTCAACTTCTTCAAAAAGATATCCATTACTCTCCATTCCTCCTAATTGTGGCTTCTTGTTTCTGCTGCAATGCATATATTTTGTCTTCTCTTTATTTATCTCTAAACCCCTTTGTTTTGCTTCAGACTCAATTTCTTGAAAGATTTTTCCTAGGTCCCTTTTGTCTCGTGCTACAATTGTTACGTCGTCTGCATACGCTATTATTTGAATTGCATTTTTATTTATTGTCCCTCCATTTGTTACCTTTTTAATAATGGTATCTAACGATGTTATAAATAATACCGCTGACAGAGCGTCGCCTTGCCTTACGCCTTTCTTTACATGAATTTTTTCTGTCATTTCCTTTCCTGTATTAACAATTGCTTGTGAGTGCCTCATTGTCATCTCTATTATTCTAATCAATTTTTCGGGTATTTCGCTATTTCTTAGGTCTTCCAACATCTTTCTTCTTCTCAATGTATCAAAGGCTTGTTTGAAGTCAACAAACAAAATGTGCGTGTCAATATTATGTTCGTACGTTTTTTCCATTATTTGCGTTAGTACGTCTATGGCGTCTATTGTCGACTTTTCCTTCCTAAATCCATATTGGTAATTTCCTATAATTTTTTCCGTATGCTGTGTTAGTCGCTCTTTTATTATTCTAGTCATTACTTTATATTCCACATTCAATAACGTTATGCCTCGGTAGTTTTTTCATAACGACTGGTCTTGTTTTGGTATTGGCACTATTATCCCTGTCTTCCATTCCTCCGGCATTGCTTCTTCCCTCCAAATATTCAATAGTGATTCATACATCTTTTCGTACAACGCCTCTCCACTAAATTTTATTAATTCTCCACATATGCCATCGCTACCTGCTGCTTTTCTATTCTTTAACTGTTTTATACTTTTTACCACTTCTTCGTATCTCAGCCCTTCGTACTCTTCTTCACCTTCTGTTGCCCACGTTATTTCCGTTTGTTGATTCGCTATATCTGATTCTGTGTATAATTCTGTAAAGTGCGATTTCCAGTCATCTTCCTGAATAATTGCCATTGTCTTCGTTTTTCTTTTCCTCATTTTTAGGTAAGTGTAAGTGTAAAAAGGTATTGGGGTTTATGGAGATATCAGGGATCAAATGACTCTTGATAGCCGCAGTATTGATGAAACTCTGCCTCTAACGAAACAACTAAGTTTGGGAATTTAATGCCAGCCACTTTCGGAAACAATTACTTAATTGATGGCTTTCATTATTCCTTGGTGTCGAACAATTGACTTACGCTATATTCCGGACAATGATAGTTAACCAGAGTGGAACGTTTTTTTCACAGCTAAATGGATAGCTAAGACGATTACAATGCATGCAAAAGTTCAGCTTGAGTTGCGGCTACTGCATTATTCAACGACTCCTTTACCTACTTAGCAAATAAAATAATAAGTAAATGGAAATGCTAAGTCAGAGTCGTATCGATTCCTGGCGTTGTGTTTCTTGAAACACGAAAAATAGTCGCTTCCTACCAGTAAAAAGAATTCCTAGAAATTTCGTATCATGAGTTTTATTAAAACAGGAAAAGTTTGAGAAATAAAATAGAACTAGAACAGTCTGCATATTATTAATTTATGAGTATGGCGTACTAAAATATCATCTGCAACAGATTCCAAGCCGAAGCATTTTGAAAGGCACTTTGTTTCCCTCGCTCCCAAATCAGCAACAGAACTTACGAAAAAATTGTGATATTTAAATTAAATTTTAACCCCAATTGAAACTGAAGACATACTCTAATACCCTGAATTTAATGAATTTCCTACGTCTCTCATCTACAATTACACAGTAGGCAGCGTTTCTGCTGTGATCAGAGATGGTGAATATAACAATTAGGGTTGGGCAAGTTAGTATGCAGTAAAGATGAAGCATATATACACTTAAATGTTCCGTAAAATTCCTCAAATATAGCATAAGCCCTAATATACAGGCTGTCCGAAAATTAGAGGATGATATCTTAAGGGCGTATTCTACGATCAAAAATATGAAGAAAATTTTTAATAAATATGATGGAGCTAGGGCCCCTGAAAGCGGGGTAACTTTGAAAGTGGTTTTTTCTAAATTTCTTCAAAACGATTAAAAATAACAACGTAAAATTGAGCATCTTTAGAAAGTTTTTGATGCTGAATTCACTACCGTGGTAAAATTTTTAAAGTTTTGATCATAAGCGTGTACAGGGGGGCTTAGGACTTTTGCTCAAATAATTTTTGTAAGTTGTTTTTTCTCAAATTAGCATCAGAATCTGAATGGTTGAATTTTTGTTCGTAAAAATGGTGCTCTTTTTCGAAGTCGCTAGCATGCACCGTTTTCGAATAAATTGACCCTAGTGGTTTTAGAGCACGAAAATTTGTCACAGATTTTATTTAGTTATTTACTAAATTATCAAAAATGAGTTCAGGGGTTGATTCCCTGTGATGTTTTAGGAAGAAAAGTTCGTATGGACATATGGCGGACAACGCTTTCTAAGGGAGGTATATGGGGTACTGAAGAACTTGATAAATAAACTAAAATCTTCTACGACAGATTTTCGCGCTCTAAAACGACTAGGGTCAATTTATTCGAAAACGGTGCGTCCTAGCGATTTCAAACAAGAGCATCATTTTTGTGTAGAAAGCTTCAGATGTTTAGATTCTGCTGTCAGATTTGAGGAAAAACGATTTACAAAAATGTTTGAGCGAAGTTAGTCCTAAGCCCCCCCTGTATGGGACGCTTATGATTCAAACTTTAGAATTTTCTCCACGGTAGTGAATTCAGCATCAAATACCTACTAAAGATACCCAGTTTCACGATGTTATCTTTAACCGTTTTGAAAAAATTAGAAAAAAAACACATTCAAAAAGTTCCTTTAAGGGGGGCCTAGCTCCCTTAGGGGGCATTTTTCAACCCATGTTTATTAAAACTTTTCTTCGTCTTTTTGATCGCAGAATACGCCCTTAAGATATTACCTCTAATTTCCGGACACCCTGTATGCCGTAAAAAAAAGTAAAAGTAATCATTTTTTCTATTGGGGGTTTCTTTATAATATGTCAATGAAATAACATTGATTCTGAATATACACTTTCTTACCAAATTATGTACATATGCAATCATACATGGCTATATGGAAAAATATTAATAGGTACAAAATACTTAATACACAAGAAGCTTAGAAATTTTTTATAACCAAATCACTAAGTTTCTTGCTTATTTTGTTGCATATGGGACTTTTATTCATATATTTGATTCAATATGAAAATTTTCGATTAGTGACAAAGAGTCCGTGAGAAGCAAATTCTGTTCATGCAACTGTATGCTGTAATGTACCCAAATATACCGTAACGTATGCTGCAGGCCGTGAAACCTTGATAAATTCTATATAATGCAAAATAAATTTAAGTTTTTATGAAATAATTTAGGAAAAACATGCAAACATGCTTTTGCCCAACCCTAATAATAATATACCTAATAATTGATTGGATTTAATCTGTTCAAGAAATGTTGAATCTCTTTTATTGCTACTGATGCCTCTGATTTCGACAATAACCTCGTATCTCCTTCCCTAAAACAACATGCAACATCCCCAAAAGAAAACAAATTCTCCATTGCTATTCTTTTCAGTAAATGGGGAACAGGAAACAGGAACCAGCGAAATACACCGTTTGTAATTACATTTTAATTATGTTAATCTACAGCTGTAATTGAGCCCAATTTAGGCTATAGCATCTAAAACAAATAAGGTCTTCAAATTAAAAACATAATTGAGACCAATAGCCTCTCGTGTGTACCGTTATGATCTTGCACTACCGGATAGCCTCGTGGCTAATGGCTAATGATTAATAATTAATTGATTAAGAGAAGTCAGAATAAAGAATAAGAGCCGTAGGTCGAGAGCCAAGACTTTATCTCCTGACTGTACCAGAACAACAAAATTGCCCTACCCTAAGACATAAGTTCTTTCTTGAAAGGGGTGCACTAAGGGCGTGCTATTTGTCTTCTCTAACGCCAAAATTATCTATAACGGTCAAGTATAAGTCAAGACATAAGTTCTTTCTTGAAAGGGGTGCACTAAGGGGTGTGTGATTTGTCTTCTCTAACGCCAAAATTATCTATATAACGGTCAAGTATGATGTTTGTGGTCCGGCTATCGATTGTCCCCTCGAAAACAAAATTCCTGCCTTTGCAAAAATTCCTTTTGACGTCAGTTCTAAATTTAGACGTGGAAGGATTTCCAGAAGGTCGATAAGTAAGGCAGCGCTTAAGAAAATATCAAATTTGTGAGCTGATGAGGGTACGAGATAATGTAAGCATTTATCTGCTCGTGATGTTGAGCGACATGAGCAAAATGGATCATGTGGAGAGGCAGTTTGTAACGACGAGGCGAGGTAAAGTAGCGATTCTTGGCAATATTTTTTACGTAAAGTGGAAGAGGGATGGTAATTTGGAAAAGACGAACTTGTCATTTCTCCTTGGCAAACTTGTTTTCTGGGATGTTGGCTGTGATCATCCCGAAGCAGAGATATTTCTGATGGCATTTGCTTCAATCAAATGTTTCAGTCGAGGCTTTCCATTATTTCGTTTTTTCTCCTCCAATTGTTCGAGACCCGCTTCATTGAATATAAGTCTGGAGCGTCTCCCGTTGTTTGTCCCTTATTTACTTTTTTAATGATGCAGATGGACATGCGGAAAAATTGTTTATTACTGTCCTTATTATTTTACGTTTATGCATTAAACAACAAAACTCGACGGTCAGACGAACCCAGTCCATAATTAAAATTTAAATTATTCAATAAATTATTCTGGATTGATACAACTTCCAGAATACTGGCAGCTGCATAAATGATTTACAACTGAATAATATTTAAAGTATTTCAGTAAATATTTAATTTGGTTGGAGCTACCGTATTTTTAACAGAAAAAGTAAACTTCCCTCCCTTGAGGAATCCGTAATGAAAATCATCGTCTCTGCGTTAGTTGGTAAACTTTCCCAGTTAAATATGTGCACACGTTCATTTATGTTTGTCGTTTCGAATTTATCAATTTAGAATTGTCGCCACAGTTAATTTTGCCTTTTAGTAGCAGCGAAAACAACAAAAAGTCCTTTTAGGCGTAAAATGTAAATGGGCGTTTTGAGTGCAGCGCTGTTAAAATGTTTCGCTAAATCCTTCATCAAAATTGAATTCTGCTGTGTAAAAATATATTGTTTAATGTAACAACTAACTGCTAGCTATCAAAATATTTCTTGTGCATTGTTGTTGAGGAGCAAATATGCGTCAATAAATGGAGTTGGAAACAGTCTTAGATTGTTACGTTCAATGCAGTGAAGAAAAGTGGACAGAATATTTGTCACCACAATTCCCTCTTGATGAGATTATATTCAATTGTCAATTTTGTCGGACTGCCAGTGGCGCAAGCAGTTTGTATTATATTTCGTTTCGTAAAAAACTGTAGGAGAAGTGACGGTTTCAGGATAAATAAGAGGTTATAAAATCTGAGGAAAGCAGCCCATAAATCCGTTTCACGAAGGCAATAAGAGAATTATGAAATATTGTATGAGGGTTTGCGTTGTCGTTAGGTAACGATTCACTAGGCAATTGCTAATTATTAAATAAACAGTTACGTAGTATTAATACAGGGTGGTCCAGCGAAAAGTTTCCACCCCTAATATCACGTGAACGGAACGAAATATAAAAATTCCTCAACGCAACCCCTAACCCCCACTAACTCCAACTTCAAAATCTCAAATCGTAACTGCCAATCCAACGATGTAAAAATTTTTGAGATTTGGTCAACCCCAGGACCTTCTTCGGTCAAATTTTAAATTACATTAGGGCCTTTCGTGAAAGGGCTTGAATTTCTCTCTAAACCAATGCAAGAATTTTTTAAATTCATCTACTCGTTCAAAAGTTATATTGAAGAATATGAGCTGGTTCTGGGCCTACATATCCCCCAAGTTTACCCCTGTAACTTTTGAACGAGTCGATGGATTTCAAAAATGTTTGCGTCGGTTTAGAGAGAATTTCAAACCCTTTCAAACGAAGGGCCCTAATGTAATTTAAAACTTGACCATTAAGGGCGCTGGAATTAAAATCTCAAAAATTCTTACAGCGTTGGATTGACAATGAAAGTAGCTTTAAAGTGATGCATCACAAGTCGGTTTTGCCATTTGAATTTTTGAAGTGGGGGTTAGTAGGGGTTAGGGGATGTGTTGAAAAATCACCAAGGACGAATTTAGATGCCCCCTCAAAATAAAAATCGACACAAGGTAGTTTCAAAGTATTGTTCCACAAAATTTACTTACTGTTTAGGACGCGTTTCGGAGTGTTACTCTGTCTTCGGCCAGAAAAGAAATTAACACAAAATACAAAACAGTTGCCTGGAAAATGAAAAAACATTTGGGTCAAAGAAATAACGTTTTTTTTTCGTTTTCCAGGCAACTATTTTGTATTTTGTGTTAATTTCTTTTCTAGCTGAAGATGGAGTAACACTCCGAAACGCGTCCTAAACAGTAAGTAAATTTTGTGGAAAAATACTTTGAAAGTTGTTGTTTAGAGCGACCCAAGGTTCGAACTTCGGTTTGTCAGCACCCGGATTACGAGGATTGTTAACAGTTACTCAAATAATCTTGACTTTTTTGGTGTATCCTTAGAAAAATTTAAGCTATCATTGTCTAAAATTTTCATTGTGTAAATCTGTTTGTTTTTTTTTGTGATACTTATTACTTTTTATTTATTGTAAATGCTATGGGCGTTAATAAATATTATTATTATTATTGAAACTACCTAGTGTTCCTCTTTGAAAATGGAGCAAGCTTTCAACAAAAATCGACCTGTTCGAGCTAATTTTTATATTTCGTTCCGTTCACGAGATATTCGGGGTGGAAACTTTTGTTGGACCAGCCTGTACAACTTACATCAAACACAACAGTTTTGGCGAAAACAACAGACAACAGAAAACAAAACTTACGAAGATTGGAAAGTAGCGAGTTTTTGCTTAGAGGAATTGCAAAATAATTGCGAACTGAAGTTCAGACCAACATAACACTTCGAATGCAGTTCTAATTTTAGCGCAGACATATAGCACTTTATTGGACGAAATAATTCCATTTTGCTTCGGGATATAGAACAGGCTAATTTTTTCAAGATTCTATATCCTCCAAAAAAGTTCGATAGAGCAACATAATGCCGCGAGATCTAATTGATTGATGGCTAAATTCAAAGTGTGAGTGAAGTTCACCTAACTACACCTTTTCCAGTTGCAGTTCAGAAAGCGTCAATTGAATTTCAGAATTCGTCAGTTGCAGATCAGATTAGTCAGTTCAAATTCAGAAAGCGTCAATTGAATTTCAGATTGGTCAGTCAATTTTCCGAAAACATCAATTGAAATTTATAACTCCTCAATTGTAGTTCAGAAAACATAATTCGAATTTCAGAATGCATTATTAATTCAGTTGCTTCGACATTCTGAACTACAATTGACGAATTCTGAACTACAATTGACGTATTCTGAAATTCATTCGATTATCCTGAAATACAATTGACGCATTCTGAAATTCAAATGACTAATCGGAACTACATTTGACGCTTTCTGAATTTCAATTGATTAATCAGTTCAAATTCAGAAAGCGTCAACTGTATTTCAGAATAGTCACATTAATTTCAGAATGCGTTAAAGGAATTTCAGATTGATCAGTCGATTTTCCGAAAACAACAATTGAAATTCAGAATTCGTCAATTGTAGTTCAGAAGACATAATTTGTATTTCAGAATGCATTATTCATTCAGTTGCCTCGGCATTCTGAACTACAATTCACGAGTTCTGAACTACAATTAACGTATTTTGAAATTCATTTGACTATTATGAAATACAATTGACGCATTCTGAAATTTATTTGACTAATCTGAATTACATTTGAGGCTTTCTGAATTTCAATTGATTAATCTGAACACCATTTGTCGGATTCTGAAATTCAATTGACGCTTTCTGAACTACATCTGGAAAAGGTGTATAAATGATTTCGATGTCACTTTTTGACAATAAAGCAACAGAAGACAGAAACTTAACGGTCTTGATTTTGCTTATTGAATCAAAATATTAATTTCCTCATTCTCAATGATCGGCAATTCTGCGTGTGAAAACGTGAATATTAATTTAGGAAGGAAAAGCCAACAATAGACGCCATACTAAGGCAAATAATGGAAAAAACGTATGAACATAATATTGACACGCACATTTTTTTGTTGACTTTAAACAAGCCTTTGATACATTGAGAAGAAGGAAGATGTTGGAAGACCTAAGAAATAGCGAAATACCCGAAAAATTGATTAGAATAATAGAGATGACAGTAAGGGACTCGCAAGCAATTGTTAATACAGGAAAGGAAATGACAGAAAAAATGCATGTAAAGAGAGGCGTAAGGCAAGGCGACGCTCTGTCAGCGGTATATTTATAACATCGTTAGATCTCATTATTAAAAAAGTAACAAATGGAGGGACAATGAATAAAAAAGCAATTCAAATAATAGCATATGCAGACGACGTAACAATTGTAGCACGAGACAAAAGGGATCTAGGAAAAATCTTTCAAGAAATTGAGTCTGAAGCAAAACAAAGGGGTTTAGAGATAAATAAAGAGAAGACAAAATATATGCATTGCAGCAGAAACAAGAAGACACAATTAGCAGAAATGGAGAGTAATGGATATCTTTTTGAAGAAGTTGAAGCGTTTAAGTACCTCGGAGTGTTTATTAGTAGAACAAACGAAAGGATAGAGTGCAAGCAGAGACTACAATAGAGCCTTCCATAGAAACAAAAAATTGCTTAAAGACAAGAAACTCAGCAGAATCACGAAGATGAAGATCTATAAAACAACTATAAGGCCCGTCATAATGTACGCAGCAGAAACGATGTGTTTGACAAAAAAAGAAGAGGAACAGCTAAAAATTTTTGAGAGAAGGATAGTTAGAAGTATAGTAGGACCGAAGATTGAAAATGGGAATGAGATAAGGAGCTGGATGAACCATGAAATAGAAAAATGGATGAAGAACGATAACGTAGTGAGAGCAATAAAAGCACAGCGTATAAGATGATACGGGCACATAAGAAGGAGAGACAAACAAAACCCTGTAAGAGTGATGACAGATTGGACCCCCACAGAGCCCAGAGCACAAGGAAGGCCGAAAATAGGATGGAAAGAACAAGTTGAAAATGATATAAGAGCGATGAAAATATAAAACTGGAGAGGGAAAATAGAAGACAGAAAAGTTTGGAGGAGAATAGTGGAAATAGCTAAAACGCACAAAAAGTTATAGAGGGAAGAGGCACAAGCAGAAAATATGGACTGATCCGCCATGTGATAACAGGATTTAAAAAGTGTAAAAACGCTGTAAACTTCTTCGGGAGTGTAAAGCTTTATAATAATAATATAATCTGAACTACATTTGTCGGATTCTGCAATTCAATTGACGCTTTCTGAACTAGGTACATCTGAAAAAGGTGTGGAAATAATTTCGATATGTCACTTTTTGACAATAAAGCAACAGAAGAGAAAAACGTAACGTTTTTGATTTTGCTTATTGAATCAGTTTAGCTAACTTAACTGATTATTCACTCAAATTTGTTTCTTATTATGCATAGGCCCAATAATGTTAATGATAAGTGGGTTGAAAGACAGCAAGGCGGAGTTCGCAATATTTCAATTTCCTCATTCTCAATTGATCGGCAATTCTGCGTGTGAAAACGTGAGTGCTGGAGTACAAAGAAAGGGTTGTGCGAGGAATCCCCTCGGGAGTGTGGTGACGTCGACAATCAGGCTAACCTTATCAGGAGCCTTCCTCTTCACGCAAGGACGCGATGAAACCGGCATTGTCATATGTCAACAGCGACACACTCGATTTATCTTTCGTATATTTCACCCAGGGGGTTAGAATCGTGACATTCCATGTCTGTGCCGCATTGAGAAAGTGATGACCTCAGCTTCCGAACGATCCCGGGAATGTAATTGTATCCACGTCTGATCATCGGAGGTTCAACTTAAAACAAATATTGCTGGAATGAGGAAGGTGCGACTGGCTTTGTTTACAATGGGCATGGATGACGCAAAACAAGAAGATCGGCTGCTTTTATCAATCTTCTCGGTCGTAACGAGGCAACGGCCCGTTCTCTCGCTATTACGTACTTCCCTCTGCTCTAATGGCTCAGTTGTTTTAGACTGTAACCCCTGTGTCGCCCTGTTCTGTATTTCCTACTATATCTTAATTCCTTCCTCCTTCCTCCATTCCTTCTCATTAAGTCCGCTGGGGTTGAGGTGCAAGCCCGAATATCAACTTTACGGATCTGCAACGCAAATCGTTCAACTATTTTACATCGCCGCCCCCGAAATTTGCAGATTTATAAAAGCAACAGTCGCTGATCGTTATCCCACCCCTTAATGAATAAATCTTTTAATTCTTGCGTCTTAAAATAATTTATTTATCGCAAACTCCATCTCATTTGGAAGGAAGGATACAGAGTTTAACGGATTTAGGACGCTAACTCGTTTTACCCTTAGAGCTTTCAGACATTAATGGGGTACGTGTCGGAATTGTGCACGCCGTCACTTTTTCTCGCCGTCTTAAACCCGACGGGTTTAGCCCCGTTTCGGTCAACGCCGCGAGGACTTAAAACATCAATGCGAGTAAAGTAAACCCCTTCTAATTAATATTTTTTGGGCCGTAAATACACGAACTCCAATATTTGAGGGTTGGTATCCCAAATATTTTCTTCATACCAATAAATCGCGTTAAATTGCGGACGCAGGGCCCGAATGGAATGCGAGAGAATAAAATATATCCAAATTTAACAAAGCGGCTTCGGTGTTATTATCAATCCGGAAGGGATCTAGTCGATATTGGGACACTGGACGTGTGTCCATCAATCATAAAAGATTTCATTTGGGGAAAAAATTACGGCTGACGGCCGGCTCATACAATATGGTGGTGCTGACGTTGCTGCTTGCATGGTCCTGTAAGATTAAGTGTCGCAGCTTTTTTTAATTCTAACCGGTCAACTCGTGGATCGATTAGCTCAACATCATTTACCACCAGACATTTTTATGAAATTCGCGTGGTTTTTTCGGCACATTGCTGTCTTTTATTTTTTTGATTATAAACATTAGGCCTTCTCCGTGATGAACAAAAACGTCTTATTTAATAGAAATTTATCTGACGATAGCCGTATTTAATATCACTAGTGCTGCTAGGGCCTCTACTCTACAATATAATTTAATTTTTTCAGAATTTTATTACGATTTTGATACCCACTCGTGCTCTGTCCTTTGATATTTGGTTATAATTGAATCCAGCTGTAGGTTTCAGGTCGTGCATCCAACGCAATGTGGGCGTGATCTTTGTCTTTTGCCCATCCACCTCCCAACCCACGGATTTCATTTGTGAATGACACTACTTCATTAATGAATGTTTCATGGCCTCTGCTCCCGTTTTTCTAAAATAAAACAATAAAGCTTCTGTCCATTGTTCAGGCTTGCAAGCATTTATTATAAAATTTATGTGAAACTACCCAGTCAACAATTCTGTGATAATTATGTTTCAGCGATATAGCGCTGAAGAAACCAAAAGTATGTAGCATAGTTACATACAAGCTTAGTTGCAGTTACATCACAAAATGAAACGTTCACTGACAACATTAATAGACTATAGTTGTTACGTTAGCTTGTAATATTTCATAGTTATTAACAAACCAACGTATCTAACATGTGAGTGCGTGACGGTTATGTTACGTTACAATGTTGCATAGATAGAAAGTTCTGCAGATGTCACATTATTATATTCTGGACACAATGCCTATGTGATATAGCCCTGAGATGTTAGTTCTATATTTCGAAATGATATCGCATGGAGGGACTTTTAAAAGTCCCACAGGACATGTCTTAAAGATTCAGTTCCACGATAGTAGATGGCGTGCGCTGGTATCACTAATACCCTGTATGACGCACTGAACGAGATATAAACCCTCGGCACTTTTCGCTGTTTATTCAACCTCGTGTTTGACGACACGTTGGAAAACTACAATGGCCGTCGATTGGTGGTCGAGTTAAGATTTGGAAGAAGTGGTACAGACACACTACTGAGGTACCTACAGTTGTCTCTGAAGGTACCCACCTAGAAGGTTTCATTATGGATTCCTTTCGTCCTCTTTTGAAAAAAGACAACTACCAATTATATACCTCCATTATAACAATTTATTTAGGGCAAATTACACATCAGAATTACAGAATGTATTCTGTTCATGCGAGGTCACAAAGAGAGATATCCAGCACATTTCCTAGTTACATCTATGCAATGTAACTAAGTGATGTTTATGCGACGTTATACAAAGTGGTCGAGTAGCGGACGCACATGTGCCTTACATAGTACATCGCTGTGACAAATTATGTTAGCAGTGTTATGTAACTGTTACATGCTCAAAACGTAACAGTGTTGACTGGGTAGTCTCTTTATTCTATGGAACGCGGTTTTACTATTTATTTTAAAATTATGCCTAATGTTGTATCAGCATCATAACATTTGGATACATCCTCAATTAAAACAATACCAAGATTGCAGAAAAACATGTTACATAGGAGATTGTATTTAATAAGTCAATGTAGTACTTCAGTTACATTTGTCTTAAAACGAACAACATTTTGCAATATGCGATTGTTGCCTTAATTATGTAAATATTTGTTTTCCATTAGAATTACTTTTACAACATGCATGTGTTGTTTTCAGTCAGATTCGAGTACATTGTTTCATTTCTTTCTTCACATAGGTAATTGCAATGTATTTACCATTACGATGTTTCAGTTTGCCGTTTTGTTCCTTAAAAACAATGCCCTAATGTTTTCAAAAGCAATACCGTAACGTTTTAAAAAACTATACCCGAGATGTTTTCAAAAACAATACTCGAATGTTTTCAAAAACAATGCCATAACGTTTTAAAACACATAACCAATAGCATTACGTTTTAAAAACAATACCCTAATGTTTTCAAATACAATACCCCATTGTTTTGAAAAGCAATACCCGCATGTTGCAAAACATAGGCGAACCTGTGTCGCTCCAATGAATTCCTTAGATTTGAGTTTAAATTTGACAGCGCGCGACCTGAACTAGAGGATTCTATTGGTCCGTGACTTCAAAAATGTCACCAGATCTAGGGAATTTATTGAAGCGACACAGGCTCGCCAATTAAGTTCTTTAAAACGTTACCCTAATGTTTTCAAAAACAATACCCTAATGTTTTAAAAAACAATTTCATAACGTTTTAAAAAGCAATGTCATAACGTTTTAAAAAACAATATCCTAATGTTTTAAAAAACAATACCATAATGTTTTAAAAAGCAACGCCATAACGTTTTAAAAAACAATACCCTGATGTTTTAAAAAACAATATCCTCATGTTATTGCAAAAATACATTATTGCGATCATTGTGAAAACCGAAGTGAACCTGAAAAGCTCAATCCCAATAATTGCAAACAATGTGCCATAGTAAATCTACTTCCCATAACATCACTTATTTAATTTGCAAAAGTTTCCATGTATACCTTTTATCAAACTACAACTAAAGGAGATAATTACAGCAACATGCCTATTGTAAAGATCTGCGGCGTTTCCTTTTAGGAACGAAAATGTTTCGTCAATCGTCCACAAATTAGATAATTGATATAAAAATTTCTTGTAATTTTTACATTAATTGTGTTGCAAAATTGTGATTAAAAATGTTGGAAATATGACGTGAACCAGAAATTGAGATAATTTAATTCAAGAAATTCTTGCCGTAATTGTCTGAATATTACAATATTGACAAAGGTTTTAATTTTTGCCATACTTATTCGTTTGACCTGTTACAATATGCGTGAACGGTTTCAAGTAAGTTGCATTTTTTCAACAACAAAATGTTGCTTTTGTTTATTTATGTCTTTACAATAACGGTGTTGTTTTGAACTTTGCAACACTCGGGTATTGTTTTAAACTACTAGATGGTGTGTCGCATCAATGAATTCCCTAGATTTGAATTTAAATTTGACAGCGCGCGACCTGAACTAGAGGATTCTATTGGTCCGTGACTTCAAAAATGTCACCAGATCTAGGGAATTTCTTAATACGATACAGGTTCGCCAATTCATTTATTTAAGCAATACTCCCATGTTGCTAAAATGAAATCGGAGCACGCATATTGTAAAATTGTAAACATCACTGGTACTGTACGAAATCAACTGAATTAAAATAACACTCATATTATAATTACGGTGTGTTAAGACAACTGAAGTACACATTGACTTATTAAATACAATCTCCTAAGTAACCGGTTTTGCAGTTGTCTTGGTATTGTTTTAATTGAGGATACATACAACTGTTATGATGCTGATACAACATTATGCATAATTTTAGAATAAATAGTAAAACCGCGTTCCATATTATTCCATTTCATTAATTTGTGAGCGGCTCTACTTCGGATTTCCTGATATCCGTATGTCCGATTTAAAATTCGAGTTTTGCCTGATAATAGCCCAACGTAATATCATTAGTACTACTTATACAGATATTTACAATATTTTCTAGGGGCGTATCACCTAAAGACTAGCAGGAACGCAATACAAGTTCTGTCTTTATACTTCTTCAGGTTTTAGGATTTTATTTAATATTTGATAATTGAAATTTGCTCGATAATCAAATAATTTTTTTTGTTAACCTTTTTAGCACTGGGACTGTTGCCATACCTCAGCTGAACAATAAAGAAACGTAACCTCATATTGGCTTCCCAATTAGTTTAGGTAGATAGTTTCACAAAATGAAAATTTTTAATATATTAATTTGGGATAGGCTGCCGAAGGATTTTCCATTGCACTAATATGCAAAACGTACATTTAAAATTTAATTTGACCCTGTCACTAACGAAAGTTGGAAAACAACGGTAGATGATTTTTTTTCGGGAAATTGCATATATGAAACTACCGCAATCAGTTGCATTACTCCTCGCTAATGGGGCTCAATAAATATTTGCCACATCTCTCAGACTGATCAATGGTTTGGTGCGGACATAAATTGCGTTCTATGATGATGTTATGCCAACAGAAACAGATTAACCGATCAATCCGCACAGTGGGACGTAACCTTTGCTGTAAATACCTTGAGATAACTCTCCATGGCTGATTTCCCCCGACTGGATGTCCATTAAAGCAAACAAAAGCAAAAAAACATTCCTGTCGAGCTGATGTGTTGTCAATCCATCGTCACATTACCATGGCAGTCTACTCTCATTTTTCACTCGGCACGACGTAGTCTGCTTATTTTACCTCTGAGCGGAATGCTGATGCGGCAAGTTTTCGTCAGTAATACCCACCATTTTAATCAAAGAAAAGCGTTGCGTCAGCACTGTTTCTAAAAGCAAATAAAAAACAATTTGTAGCGATTTATAATTCCTTGCATTTCTCCTAAATTAACTTGCCACGGTGAATTAACAAACAAAACGTGCCGGAAATTGAAAATTTGCTGTTTGCTCAGATACCCACTTCTGCCTTTTAAACCGCAAAACGGTGTAATTAAATTCCAACGATTTCGCGTGTAACCAGTTGGCAAGTGACCCTAAATGTGAGAGCTTGTTCTGTTCCAGTCCTCCTCGTTCAACCAACATACCGGACATGCATGACACTCAAAAGGCTTTACGATCAATTTGCTCAGCCGCAATATACAATCCACTCATAATTCGAGTTCTATGCAGGTTTTTCTTATTTCAGCGGATGTTGCGGTTTACATATTTTCCATTATCTCACGTCCCCAAACGATGTTCTCAAAGCATAGTCCTGTAGTGTCGTGTTTGCAAAGCTCTGGCTTGTTTACTCCCTTAATGTAGAGCCTCGAGCTCACCGGACATCATCTCATATTCCTTCCGATTTTCAGATCAATTCCCCGGAGAGATGTTCCATGAAGCACATATTACCTAATTCCACAGTCAAGACCACAATTTTCGTGGGATGAAACCATCGTGAAATTGAATTACGGAAAGTTTTTCAAGTTTGCAGGCACCTAAGAATTGCTAGTAAAATTGTACTTTGGGATAAATTCCAACATGAAAATAACATTTCTTCAGGGTTTTTGAGAGATGAAGCCTTAAGGCAATTACACCCCTTATTAACAAGTAAATTTTAAACTAACCTCTCTTGGTTGTGTGATCATTTAGACACAGCTGAACGTTTGGAGGATTTAGGTTGCGTTTCAACTATACACACACTCAGACATTTTTTAAAAAACACATTTTATGATCCTGGGATTTCCAAACGTGATCTGGATTCTGATGTTTCAATTTCGAATTTTGGAGTGATTGCAAGTTTCCATTTTTATATTGTTTGTGGGGAAGTTAAAATAAAGTAGAATAGAGGAAAGTAGCGCAAAATGATTACCAAAACGGATGAATTGCTGTAAAATCGAAGCAAATGCTTCGTTCACTCTGAATTTTTTATGGAAGAAAGATGCTACCCTTGGTAGCATATACGATTTTTATTGAATCAAATTTGAAAAATAAAATAATATTTACCGCAAGCGTTCACAAACGCATTATAAACTTAAAGAAACTTTTGATGCCTTCCTATGCTCTTAGTCGTAAATATCTAAAAATAATATAGGTAAATAAATGGATCAAGAAAAATTTACAGCGAGGGTAAAATGATCCCAGCGAGCGCTTGTAAAATGATCCCGGGAACAAGCGTGTGTACAGGTTCTTTTTTATTAATGTTCACATTTTAATTTAGCATATCTCCTTTATTACTTGAGATAATTTTGAGATAAGTTCTATCCTGGACCTTATTCTCAACGATCACTATCGGATCTTCATCAGCGCTTCTTTTTAAATGGGACACCCGGTATAAATTTTCATATGGATCGACAGTGATTTTTTTTCTGATTTCATTTATAGAGAATGGTTGATCCTGTTGATAGCTGGTGTTGATATGGATATGGGTGAAAATTAATTATTTTTGTGACTATAACTATGCAGTGAACGTCTGAATATTCTAAGAAAATTTTGACCTTTTTAATATAATAGTAACTTATTTATTCACCTTAAAACATCATAAATTTCTCCTAGGTTCGGAATTATTTAATTTTAACCTCCCCACTCCACTTCACAATTAAAAAAAAAGGGAGGTTACTGCAATCACTAAAATTTTCGAATTCGAGATAAGACGGGATCTATACGTTTTGAGGTCTCAGGAGCCCAAAAAAGTGGTTTTTAAAATGTGTCTGTATGTATGTACGTACGTTCGTACGTACGTACGTTCGTACGTACGTTCGTACGTTCGTAAACACGCCACAGCCCAAACTACTCGACAGATTTAGCTGAAATTTGGTACGTGTGCATGTGATAACCCAACTTAGATCTGAAAAGCTTTTGGAGCCAATCGAGCAACTAGAAATGCCATTTTGGCACATCAACTTTTAAATTTTAAATGCAAACCCCCACTTTTTACCTCACGATAGAAAAGGCCTTCAAATTCTGCTTCTAAAAATGTATTAATTTTTAGTGCCCTTTTGATCAAAAATTGAAAAAAAAATGATTTTTATCCGACTTTAAAATCGCGGTACAGCTCAAGCCCCTGAACAGATTTGGCTGAAATTTTGCACACGGGGATTGTATTGCACGTCGAAGAGCTGAACAAATTTTGGATCCAATCGGCCCACGGAAACTGCCGTTTTGGCACACTAATTTGTAACTTTAAAATTATTCACTCATTTAACCATCCAGAACAAGTTTTTGAAAGATTTATTGTCACCATCAGAAAGGTCTTCAAATTCTGGTTTTAAGTAAAACAACATTCGTTCGCATTTACTGCTCTTTGGGTCAAAAAATCGAAATTTCATAATAACACTAAAAATACATTATAGCCCAAATTAGCGAATCGATTTGGCTGAAATTTGGTACATGGAGATTGGGTGACCCGCTGAAGACCTGAAAGGCTTGTGGAAGCAATTGGTCCACGGGAAGTGCCATTTAGGCAAATCAACTTTAAATTTTAAAAACAAAGGTCTCCTTTTTTATGTCGCCATTAGAAAGACGATCAAATTCTCGTTCTAAAAATGAATTCAGTTTCTGCCATTTCAGTGGAAAATAGAGAAAAAAATATTTTTCATTAAAAGGGAGCAGGCTGACAGTGGATGACATAAAGTATCAGTTATTGTCAAAAGGGTGGCAAACTGTTAACCTTAAAAGGAACATATTGTCAAATGTGATGGGTGATGTCGGTATTTGTCAGAAAATTGCGAAATTAGTCACAGACAATAAGCTTAAAAAAATTCTGTCGAATTGACTACTATCTACACAGAATACAAAGATCCACGCGATGGGGAGGTTCCAGCCGCTTCTCTGCTGCATTTTTTTTTTCTCGGAAACTGTCGACCCCAGGTGTCAACTAACCTATATCAGTGAAATGAGAAAAAAATTCACTATCGATTCGTGCTAAAATATACAGGGTGTCCCATTTAAAAACAGCAAGTTGTATCGAAAGATCCGACGGTGATCGTTGAGAGTAAGGCCCAGAATAAAACTTGGGAGTACAGTCTACCATCCCGTTTTTAGTTCAATCGAATATATCTCAAGTAGGTAATAAAGGAGATATGACATTTTAGAATGTAGACAATAATAAAAAACATCCTGTATAACACAAATCATTATATTTGCGAACCATGCAATCCAAACTTTTACAAAATTTTCTTTCATTCAGCACTGCATTTGAAACGTGAAAGGTGCTAAATAAAATATCTACAGTAAGTTGAAATAGCGCTTACCGCTTACTTTAGATAAATCTTCATAATTTTGAAAAACGTCAACACTTCTGTCCAATAACAATTTCGCGGATATGTGTCATGAGACACTTTACCGACGTAGAACTACTTTTTCAATAATTTTGTGAGATGGCACCACTCTTATTTATTTTGAAGGGGTGGGGGAACATTTGACCTCCCTGTGTCTTGAAAACTGAGTACTTTAAGACCTAATATGTCCACACGAAGTTTTCGTTTTCGAATAAGGCGAAGAGTCAGCCTCCGAAGTTTGTGGCTTACTTAGGGAACACCCCATATAATGCAATAGTGCAAATAATCGTCCTATGCACTGAAGAGGAACAATAAAGTCATGTAAAACATTAATTTTCTGTAATATTCCCGTTAGTGTTGTAAAGCTGAAATATTTCAAATAAATTTCATTTCATTGAAATATTTCACACCCCTTGAAATATTTCATGAAACTTATTTTAAAAAACGCGCGCAAAATGAGTCGACATGACATGTGAATGACATTCCGCCCACCACCGAGGTTCGTATAACTTCAAAAATGGGGAAATTTTCCAAAAAATATAATAATTCTGTGCTTCGCAGATGAGCACATACCTAAAGATTTGGAGATATCTGCAAAGGCTATTATTTTATTCAAAGATTTTTTTCATTTCTTTTGTTAATATGCCTAACATTGCTCTAAATTTTGTCGATTTTCTTATATAATTAAAAAGTAAAGTGTTGAAACGTACGTGTGGGTTGTACCTACTTAAATTTGTAACTAAAAAATAAATTCTTATAAATTTTTAAACTCGACCAAAGTTAGAATATCTTTCATATTTAATGAAATATTTCGTGAAACATTTCATGAAATATTTCAACAAAATAAGTTTCATAAAATTTTTACAACACTAATTCCCGTCACTCCTCATTAATTAATGTGTTGCAGAAGAAATTAATTAGAGGTTTGTCGTGGCTTATGTTTCTCTCGAAAAAGCGAAATTGACATTATTGCCGATATCAAAATAATAACCTCCCCAACCCAACAATAAAAAAAATGGGACGTTGTGTACTGCAATCACTAAAATTTTCGAATTCGAGGATAAACCGGATCTATAATACGTTTTGGGGTCTCAGGAGCAAAAAAATGTGGTGGGTGTGCGCGTACGTACGTTTGCAGACATGCTACAGCCCAAACTGCTTGACCGATTTGATTGAAATTTGGCACATACCTAGGCATCTCGTAACCTAGCTTTTGGAGGCAATCGTGCAACCGAAAATGCCATTTTCCTGTCAGTATTAGAAAAGCCTTTAAATTCTGCTTCTAAAGATGTATTCACTTTTAGTGCTTTAGTGCTGAATAATTTTAAAGTTACAAATTGGTGTGCCAAAACGGCAGTTTCCGTGGGCCGATTGAATCCAAAATTCGTTCAGCTCTTCGACGTGCAATACAATCCCCGTGAGCAAAATTTCAGCCAAATCGGTTCAGGGGCTTGGGCTGTACCGCGATTTTAAAGTCGGATAAAAATCTTTAAAATTTAAAAGTTGATGTGCCAAAATGGCATTTCTAGTTGCACGATTAGCTCCAAAAGCTTTTCAGATCTAAGTTGGGTTATCACATGCACACGTACCAAATTCCAGCTAAATCTGTCGAGTAGTTTGGGCTGTGGCGTGTTTACGAACGTACGTACGTACGTACGTACGTACATACATACAGACACATTTTAAAAACCACTTTTTTGGACTCCTGAGACCTCAAAACGTATAGATCCGGTATTATCTCGAATTCGAAAACTTTAGTGATTGCAGTAACCTCCCTTTTTTTTTAAATGGTGAAGTGGAGTGGGGAGGTTAAAATACGATACAGTGCAAACTTCGGGACCGATTTTGTTGGAGGAAATCGACCCACGGCAAGTTTTTGAAAAATTTATTGTCACCATCACAAAGGGCTTCAAATTCTGGTTTTAAATAAAACAAAATTAATTGGAATTTAGTGCCCTTTGGGTAAAAAAATAAAAATCTTGGAAACAATTGTTAGTCTACGGCATTAGGCATATCGGCTTTAAAATTTGAACTACAAGGTCTCATTTTTGTAATTGCAAAATCATTAAATTCTGGTTCTAAAAATATATTTACAGTTCCTACCATTTCGGCGGAAAATAATGAAAATTCTCATTCTCGTTTAAAACTTCCGGACTGACCTTAAAGGAACATCTCGAGGAACAGTAAACTTAAAAATATAAATTTTTCAAAAATTGGTCTAATTGATAGTTTATAGCATTCTATAAATGTTGCCGTAAATAAAATTGCCCCAAAGAACTTCAATTCGTTGCTAGAATCGGTTTGAGTGAGGCGCGTGACGTCATTTGCGATACAGTTGCCCGCTCGTGCTATTTCAAAAATTGTTGCATTGGTTTACAGAGGATTTCGTACTCTTTAAAATGATGCATCACAAAAGGTCCAAATGTAATTTAAAACTTTACTGTTGATCTGGTTGGAAGGTAGACGGATATTAAAAATATTTACAGCATTAAATTGGAACTGAAATTAGCTTTCAAATGCAAGTAAGGGGTTGCCGCTTGAAATTAGGAAATGCTTTAATGCAGCGCCAATGCTTTCCAAGTGGAAGCACACGCGGCTTATCACATATGACGTCATGACGGATCTTTGCGGCGCTGTTTGGAGTTGAAAATAAAATAATTCTCTTTTTGCGGGCATGTTAGCGCTCGTTTTCAGTAATCTTGTTCTTTTATGCAATAAAAAATACATGGGTAGTTTACTGTGCCTTTAAATGGGGCTATTTGCCAGAAAGTGTGAGATCAGTCACAATGACGAGCGGTCTAAAAATTTTCGTGTTCAATTGGCGGCTACCTACACGGAGATCACAGACACACGCGATGGGTAGGTTCCAGCCGTTTCTCTGCTGCCCATTTTTTATTCAGCGAAAAGACGTTCCAATTCTTCGCCATCGTATATTTATCATTTTCTTCTGCAGTCGCTGATTCTCAGCCTCGGCGGGTGAATATTACAGAATATATTCATACCTTCTTTTAGTTTCTTCTGCGGAGCCTGATAAATATTACTAAGCGGAATTTGGGTAAAAAGCAAAAATTTTCATATTTCTGAGAAATATTTGCATGGGATATGTATGTGAATAGCTTTCTAGAAAAGAGATCTCGATGGCATAGCATTCACTGGTGTGTAAATATACATCTGTAGTTCGCTCTAGGAGAAGCAATTCACTTCATATTACTGCAGGTTCAATAGAGTCCTCTTCCGACAATTCTTGAGATTAACTGGCAGTCGAGGGCCGAGGATATCGATGGATAATTAGGGGTGGTTTTGGCAATGAACACGTATCAGCGTTTAAGATCAAAGATGGTAGGCTATTGTGCTGGGGAACGAAGCGATTACTGCAGTAATTACTGTACGCCGTAATAAAGTGTGGTCATCGAGGGTAAATGAGGCGTGCTATCGCGACATCAGACTAGACGTACCGTTTGGCCACAGCATCTATCAGAGTGGAAGCCGTTATCGACTTGGAAACCAAAGCTGTTGGCCGATACATCAATCCGGACGTTCCTAAATCTAATCTCTCTGAAACACCACGCGCAATGTACGACTGCCTCCGTCTTCCATGAATGTTTGATTTGGGTAGACGCGTCTCTATCACGTTTCAATGGTTTCCTGCTGCCTAATTGCGTGTTGCGGATCTGATTAGTTGGGATTCGATACAATTTTTCGCTAAAAATTTGTTGTGACCGAGCTGGGGGGCTGATCACTAGTGGAATTAGTTGTACATCCGATTTGGAATTAATTCCAGAATTATTCTGGAATTTAAAAGGAATTGATGGAATTAGTTGGAGTATGCCGGAACTAGTTGGAATTAGTTGGAACTAGTTGGAATTGACTGGAATTATTATGGAATTATTTGGAATTGATTGGAATTACTCGCGGCTGGAACCTCCCTACTGATAAATAACGAATGACCAAAATGGGGTTGTAGAGAACATGGAAGGGAAGGGGGGAGAATTTTTCTCTTCGGGAATGTGTTGGGGGTAGTTAGGAGGTAAACATACTAAAAGTCCCCGCCCCTACCCCGTCCGCTTCAGGGGGGAGGGTGGTGGAAAAGTCAATTTTTTTGTTTTATCGCTTATAACTCGAAAATGGTGCGTCGTAGCAAAAAAATCCTTGTATACAAATGAAAGCCTATAAAATTTTCTACAACTCTGCCCTTACACATTATCAAGGAAAAACGCACCGTTTTCGAGATATCCGCTCTCAAAAGACGGCAATTGTCAAAACAAACTTGCTTCTAATTCCTCAGTCTTTGACTTTGCAGAAAAGTCGTCAGGAAGAAAGTTTTAGAGCGTTAAATTAGGTTTTTAAAAATGTAACTAGCATGAACTTTTTTGAAAAAACATCAGTTTTTTTGATTACATTTTTGAAAAGCTAATTTTTTACGTGTCCGATGGTGTTTTTTAACAATTTGGCTACCTTAAGAGAATAAAAAGTTGACTACCGTTACTCAAAATCTAGAAGTCCTAAAAAATTTCTGACGATGCCATTGACAGCTGTCAATAATATAAAAGCTCCAAGTGAAATTTAAATAATGCAATATTTCTCTAATTTAACCGACTTCGTACCTCTTACCGTTTAGAAGATGCCAGTGGTGAGCAGTGAAAAAGGAACCACCCTGTATATATATTTTCTTGAAGCAAATTTAACGCTCTAAAACTTTCTCCCTGACGACTTTTCTGCAAAACCAAAGACTGAGGAATTAGAAGCAAAAGTTTGCTTTGACAATTGCCGATATTTGAGAGCGGATATCTCGAAAACGATGCATTTTTCCTTAATAATGTATAATAGCAGAGTTGTAGAAAATATTATAACCTTTCATTTTTATATAAGGATTTTTTCGCTACGACGCACCATTTTCGAGTTATAAGCGAAAATACAAGAAAAGGGACCTTTCCACCCCCTCCCCCCCTGAAGCGGACGGGGTAGGGGCGGAGTCTTTTGGTATGTTTACCTCCTAACTACCCCCAACACATTCCCGAAGAGAAAAATTCTCCCCCCTTCCATGTTCTCTACAACTACTTCGTTGCCTGGACTATACAGGGTGGTCGTTTTATCTTGAGACTGGCAAATATCTCGGAAAGGAAGCATTTTAGAAAAAAATGTTTTGTATAATAGTTTTATGACTTCGAGGGTGAAAATAGATTGCATCAACGCCATTTTGATTCAAGGTCATTCTCAAGGTCATAAGAAGGTAAACTTAATTTTTTTAAATAAAAACCTGCATTTTTTATTACAGATTCTTATTCTTCGTAAAATAACAAGCAACTCTTATCTAAACTAAACTAAAAAAAAATAAGTTGACCTTCATTTAACCTTGAAAATCACCTTGAATCAAAATGGCCTTGATGCCATCTATTTCCCCCCTCGAAGTCATAAAACTTTTATACAAAACATTTTTTTCTAAAATGCTTCCTTTTCGAGATATTTGCCAGTCTCAAGATAAAACGACCATCCTGTATACAATCCTACTTCCTGTTATTATACAGGTTCCTGTAATAGTGCGTCGGGCTTTCATAGCGCCTAAACCATCCGAGTTAATAATTTCGTTCAGGTACATGCTTAAACTATTAATGAAGATGCATTTCAGTAAAATATTTTTAATTATACAGGATGGTCCGAAAAATTTTGAGGAGGAAAAGTCGTCTTTTTTTTAATGGAATGCCCGGTATATTTTAGCATATTTGCAACCCCCTTAAGAGCCTTTATTCATCCCTAAAATATTACGGCTTTCGAACCTCTGGTATGGGCGTAAAAAAATATTTTCACAAAAAATGGGAGTTTACATCATTCTGCTTAAAAATTCCCCATTTACGCAGGTCCAGTTTTTATAAGAAAATAAGACGAGGGCCTTGTTGTAGAGGCTCGAAGAAAACTCTGATTTAATTTTAGTTGTCACCCTATGTACAGGCTGTTCAAAATCCATTTTCAAAATTTGAGAAATTTGAAGTTGTTTTTCTCAACTTTTTCAAATGGAACACCCTGTATATTTTTAACTAGTGTAATGTAGAATTTACAAGCGAATATTTTTTGTTAAATGAACATATTGGTTATTTTCATCCGTTTTCGAGTTATTCGGAAAAATTACAAGTTTTCTTGTATGCAGACAATTTTAACTTCTAAAATTGCAACATAAGGACGCAAGCTAATACTGCATAGTACTATGAACAATACACTATCACTAGAAACACCCCACTACACCGAAACACTTGATTTACACTGCTGACGCGTTTCGAACACAATGTGCTCATTATCAAGCCGAAGCTTAAATTTTAGCTTCGGCTTGATAATGAGCACATTGTGTTCGAAACGCGTCAGCAGTGTAAATCAAGTGTTTCGGTGTAGTGGGGTGTTTCTAGTGATAGTGCATTTTTCCACCGAAGTTGTCCAGTGTTTCCATAGTACTATGAACAACTTAATTTGTTCATGAAGACATTTCCACTACCCTTCCTTAACAACTTCATTTGATATTTTGGTATTTTTGTTTCTAGGAGTAGGCAAATTATTTTTATACTAATAGTTAAAGGTAATAGAAATGTCTTTTCAACAACCAATTAAATGGTTCATGAACCAAAATAGAGAACATTTTGAACATTTATTTTTTTAAGTACTTAACAATAGCAAGAAAATTTGAAATATTTGCAAATAACTCGAAAACGGATGAAAATAACCAATATGTTTGAAAGGACAAAAAACGTTCCTTTATGAATTCTCCATTACGCTAGCTAAAAATATACAGGGTGTCCATTTGAAAAAGTTGAGAAAAATGGCTTCAAAATTCTCAAATTTTGAAAATATATTTTGAACACCCTGTACATAGCGTAACAACTAAAATTGAATCAGAGCTATTTTCAAGCCTCTGCAATAAGGTCTTCATCTTATTTTCTTATAGAAACTGTACCTGCGTAAATGGGGGGTTTTTAAGCTGAATGATGTAAATTCACACTTTTTTTGAAAATATTTTTTTACTCCCAAACCAGAGGTTCAAGAGCCGTAATATTTTAGGGATGAATAAAGGCTCCTATGGGGGTTGCAAATATGCTAAAATATATCGGGCATTCCATTTAAAAAAAGACGACTTTTAGTTCCTTTTTCACTCCTCACTATTGCTATCTTCTAAACGGTAAAAGATACGAAGTCGGTTAAATTAGAAAAAAATTATTGCGCTATTTCTTGTTGATTAAGAATCTGAAGACAATTTCCCGATATATTGATTCCTACCTAAGTTATCCCGATAAATCTGAAAATTGCGATTTTAAATTAAATTAAATATCTCCATAAGGATTGATGCTATTTAAATGAAGCTTCGGAATTTCAAGTTGGATTGCGGCGGTGCAAAATTGTGTCGCAATTCAAAGTCTGCGACGCAACTCAACTTGAAATTGGCCCCTTTATATTTTTGAAAGTTTTGATTTTGAGCAACGCCAGCCAACTTTTGATTCTCTTATGGACGCCATATTGAATTTTCATTGGATATCATGGATATCATTGGATACAGAAAAAAATTTCCTTTTCAAAAATTTAACCAATATGGACTTTTTGGAAAAAGATTAAAAATTTTACAATTTGTACGGACAACAGCTGTCAAAAATATAAACGCTGGATTTAACCAGCGTCAACCGATCGAGAAACATTAATTTTTCTTCAAAATCGCAACATTTTTCGGAATAACTCGGGAACGTATCAAGATATCGTGGAATTCTCTTCAGATTCTTAATCGCCAAGAGATGGCGGAATTTAACTGCTTCGTATCTCTTACCGTTTAGGAAAAGCCAATGGTGCATGAGCGGGGAAAAAGGAACCATCCTGTAGATATAAGTTAAATTTAGGTTGGTACTATTTTTTAAATAGAAAAATAAAAGACGTTCTTTCCCAATCCTGCAGAATATTATTTTCCATTTCAAATAAAACCCATCAAACATCAAACAATATAAATCGGTTTGCAAACTGACTTATACCATATACCTTATACCTTGTAGTCTCCAGCTTGATGTACAAAAAGATGATTAAGTTCTAATTTTAAAAATTATAAAATGCTAAATTTGAAATTGTCCTTAACTGGTCAACTACTGGGCAGGTGACCCTACAATATTTTATTTTCAAACGAAAAAAGACAAAATTTTCTACTAACGTCTGTTCGCCAGGTCAAACCTTCTGAAGCACATCAAGTCATAAAAATTAAGAAAAGTACCTTGGTTTGGCTCTTACGAAAAAAACCAGAAAGACTATATCTACAGATCGACTTCGGCGATACATTAATTAATTCTTCTTAACTTAATAATAATTAAAATGTCTCCGTTTTGAAAGTTTTGTATAGAGTAGGTACCTAATGACCCCTGACAGTACCTCCATGCCTGAAAATTTAAGACTTAGGTATTTTCGTGTCTAGTATTACAAGAAAGAATTAATTTGGCACTAAATAATGGAAGTATATACAGGGTGGTTGTTTTTTCACTGCTTACCATTGGGATCTCCTAAACGGTAAAAGATACGGAGTCGGTTAAATTAGAGAAAAGTTGCACTATTTTTTGGTGATTAAGGATCTGAAGAAAATTCTCCGGTATCTTGATTCGTTCCTGAATTATCCCGAAAAATCTGTTAAAAATATAAAAGTTCAAAGTTTCAATTAAATAACATCACTCGTAAGAAAGATATGAACTTTTCTTGAAAGTCGCATTTTTCAGTTTTTTCCCCAGTTTTTTCGGGATAACTCAAGAACGAATCAAGATATCGGGAAATTCTCCTCAGATTCTTAATCGACACGAAATAGTGCAACTTTTCTCTAATTTAACCGACCTCCTACCTCTTACGTTTGGGAGATGGCAATGGCGAGCAGTGAAAAGGGAACCGCCCTGTATTGGAAAAAAAGTAAATTAGCTAATGGAATTGATGGAATTAATCGGGAATTGATGGAATTACTCTGGAATTGATCTGGAATTGACGGAATTAAGGGAATTATAATGGAATTAGAGGGGAGTTAATAGAATTGGAATTAATTGTACACAACTTTTGTGAGTGATCAGCCCCCAGACCGGGCAGCTGCGAAATGACGATATAAAACGGTCAATTTTGATTATTAATTGATAGCCGGCAGGGCGAAAATATTTGCCAGACTCCAATTTATGTTAAAGCAACATTTCTCCCGAATTTGAACAAACATCGATTGCGTATTTTACGGGCGATTTCTTTTTACGACAAAGTCTAATAAAGAACTTTCATATATGTTTCTCTTTCAGATGCTCGGCGCCAGCATATTTGCTCTAGCCCTATGGCTACGCTTTGAGCCCAACATCGGAGACTGGTTGGAAAGACTCAACGCCAATCAGTTCTACATCGGTATCTATGTTCTAATTGTGGCTGCTATTATAATCATGGTTGTTTCCTTCCTGGGATGCCTAAGCGCTCTTCAAGAAAACGCCTTCTTCCTCCTACTGGTAAGTGGAATTGATTCAATCGCTTATTTTGCTTCGTGCCAGACTTTATATTGGAATGTTGTTTGCAAGAGGAACAAGTTTCGTCCAATATTCCCTATAATATTACCTAATGCAAGGGAGAACTTCGTTTCGTACATATAAGAGAGCAGTCAAGCGACGCCAACTAAGACGTTTGTCTTGTTTGTTCTATCCGGCGGGTACAAACTTCTCCAGCGTTGTTTTGTGTTCTTAACTCCGCTTTGTCAAGATAAGAATTCTCAAGCAATTTACAATATTTCTGGTCTTCCTCTGGAAATTCGGAGGCGTATCTCCGCGTGCTTTCCGCAAACTCAGCCACTGGAATTGCGGACCGCTCAAATTATCCATTATTTGTATGCCAACTTCAAATTTACCTGGGGGCGTCTCTTTGTGCTTCCAGTAAACATCAATGAGGCAGAACTTCAGAAGGAAATTAAGTATGGATAATAAAATTTTTCTCATTAATACTTTTTTAAACGAATCTTGCATTTTGGAATTGATTGTGCTTTTAACTCTCTTTAACGCCTTTGAATATCTTCTGGTTGATATACAGGGTGACTCACTGAAAAGGGGCACTCAGATTTTCTCCTCTCTGACTCGAGTGGGCAAAAATCGGTCGAACAGGTCGATTTTTATTTGGAGGGGGACACTTAAATCGAGCTTGGTGAAATTTTACAACGCACCTCCTAACCCCCGCGATTCATAACTTTAAAATTTCAAACGGCAACCCTCCACTTTATGATACATCGATTTTTTATATCCCTTCACCCCCTATGCGCAAATTTTAGATCACATTAAGGCCCCTTGTGATACATTATTTTGAAGAGTATGAAATCCTCTAAAAACTGGTACAAGAACTTTTCAAAGCTATTCACTCGTTCAAAAGTTACACTGAAGAACATGCATTGGTATTGAGCCAAGAAATAATCATTTGTTTTTGCTGTAACTTTTGAAGTTGGGAATGGATTTCAAAAATTCTAGCATGAGCTTTCAAAAGAGGGTGTTAGGATGTGTAAGAAATGATTGCAGCATTGGATTCGTAATGAAATTAGCATTCGAAATAAAAATCGACCTGTTCGAGGAATTTTTCCTCAAGGGAGTCAGTGAGGACAAAATTTGGATATCCCCTTTTCAGTGGGCCACCCTGTATTGATAAAAACTTGATCCTTTGTTTTTAGCTTCAAGTGTAATGCTTCAACAAGCTCGAATGTATTATATCGAAAGCAAGAAACTATGCACGAAACATATTTTACTTGAAAATTTCAAAACTAAAAAGATTGTTATATCTGGCAATACCAGTAAAATTTAGCTTCTGTGATTTTTTAATGCTTGTTATGTGTGAAACCTTGACCGATGCAAAATTATCGATAACATGATATACACGAGTCGTATTTTGCAGATTATTGCACCCAAAAATAAGCCAGCCACAGTCTACGAATTATCGTTGTGGTGTTACCTACCGATTTGGTGTATCGCTTTTAGTTAGTTTTAGTGCAATAATCATAATTTCAATTTTTTTGAGCCGTTCTGTAATGAACAAATGCTCTATATTTACAAATTCTGTGAAAAAGCACAAGTTTCTACCGCCTCTAGTCCCAATTTTTTTAAATTTCTAGTTTTTTTATGCAGTTTGCTATTTTAAGCACTTAAAGGCAAGGTTTTACCTCTGCAAGTAAAACCGATAGTCCCATAACATTTCTATATAGGAACTGGGTGATATCACGCTCGTCGTTTTCTGTTAAAATTTTTTTCTCACGCTTAGCCGCACTTATTCAATGTTATGTTTCCTGAGATATGGGCGCACGTAAACATTGCTTATTTTTGATGATGTTTGTAATTTTTTTCTGACCCCTTCCGAATGGTTTAAAAAACAATCGCTATTTGTGCACTATCTGTCGTCTTTTGCCCACGTGTGAGTAAAAATTGTATGCTAAAAAACTGATAAATGAGTCCGCAGGTTCAAAATACGAGAGCGCTTTTTCGACGTTTTTCGCAGAGGTTACTTAATGGGGTTAAGAGGATAAAATTGGCATCAGCAATAAAACTCGGAAACATGTCTATTGTTTCAATAGTGTCGGCTTCGACAGTAGAAAAATTGGAGGCCTCATTTCGTCTGCCATACCTATTTAGCTACAGCAATTTCCAAATATGAAATACCTATGCATAAAAATTTCAAATTTTAATCGGTCAAACATTTTACGTTACATTTAGTTTTAATAAAATATGAAGCACGGTTTTGACATAATTTTAATAATTTCACAAAATAACGTACACTGCGTGACAACAAAGCCCTTAATAATATTTAATTTACGTGAATTAAGCGTCGCTATTGTAGTGACAAATTACGAGCTCAATAATCATCCATATTTCCTGTAAATGAGATTTAAACCTATGCGAATATCCTGTTAAATTCGCATTTGGGTGAGCTTCAGGAAAATAAAACATCTCCAACTGATAGCGCTCAAATGGATGTAACAGGAATGAATGTAATCTATTAATAATTATTGAATGTCACCAGCAGAGCGTTTGCGCTGCGACATAGATCATGCACAGCACATTTATTTGTACAGAATTTACAAGTTTCTGATTCATTAATCGTGTTCCGGGATGTTTCAGGTCGAGTATTTAATATTCATGAATTTTCAAGATGTCAATTTTATTTACCTTGTAATCAGTTTAGCCTGGTCAAAATGTATGCCGACGTAAATTGCTTACTTGAATTAGAATTTCAGATTCGTTTCTAATTTAATAACTGTTGAACAAAGCTTTGAAAAATTATAGTAATTTATAATTTTTGAATAATTCCCTTCAAAGCAGGAATTTAAAGCAGGCCACTTGTTGCCAATCTTTGTTGATTTTTCCAAATCCTGCTTGCTCCGGACCACATACATCATTACTTGTTTTGACACCACTTAAACCCGAGACATTATTTAACGGACCGACGATATCAGTTGGAATTATGTTAGATTTACAGCTTCGCAATTTGTTGAGTGTAATTAACATCTCGAGCTGCAGTTTATCATTCGAACGGGTCTAATTAATCCTCACTTTAATAGAGCCGGTGTCTTCGGAAAAGATTTAGAAAGTGTTCGCTGGCAAAGTTGTCGACAAAAGTGTATTGTTCTGTCGTTGTGGGGACCCCGGACTCGATACAGGGTTCTTCACTCAACCCCAGCCGCAACCGGATCTATAACACTATTCCCCAGGCGTGCTGTAATCGCCTCTGTCTCTCGTATTTTAATAGACTTCTAACTCAATACCAAGAATAAAGCCAGGATGAATCCTTAACACGCGGTCCTGAGTGTTGGACCCTGAATTTCTCACGCTAATCTCTAACCCATCCGTTTTCTGTTATTTTAAAGTTGTTCCAACTGTATATTTTGCAAATGGCTGAACGGGTATTATTTCGGAATCAGACAGGAATAATTAATTTACAATAAATACAGTAAACTCTTTCTTAAAGGGGGATTTAAGTGAATATAAAAGTTGTAGAGAATTTTTTTCTAAGAATTATGGCGAAAAAATTAATGTGCTACTACCAATAATAACCGAGATACAGCAAATTTGATGTTTATTCTATAACGGTGTGACGTCATCGGGGCATAGAAGCACGGACGCCCGCCCGCGTGTTTGGTCTTTACGTGCAGAGCTGGGTAAAATACTTTTCAAAAGTAGTTAACTACTAACTACTAACTACTTCATCAAAAAGAAGTTATAACTACTAAGTAATTAACTTCTCGTTGGAAAAAGTAGTTAGAATAATGAGTACTCAAGAATACAAATGAGTATTTTTTTTAACTACTTCTTAAAATGCAAGTGAAACTCGAAGACTTTAAGCCAAGGAAAAAAGAGCTTTAATCGGAGAGAAAGAAAAAGAGAAAGGGTGTGTTTTTCAAAAATATTTATTTTTCGCCGATTTCTTCGGTGTTTTTGAAAATCTAGAGTGATCATGACTGCACTTCAGGTCAAGTATGATAATTATTTGTAACTCAGAAGAATTCGTAATTCTGAATCCGTTGAACAAAAAATGGTTTTTATTTAAAAAGTAAAAATAATGGCTATCTCCGATTAGCACGCGTGCGATATTAAGTAAATTCTTCGAATAACTTTTGTTCCTGATTTCTCCGAGTTTTGTAAAAGGGTAATTAAAGAAGTAGTTAACTACTGCCAAAATATTAGGTATACTCAACTACTAACTACTTTTAGGAGAAAGTAGTTAAAATAGTATTTTAAAATACTATTTTAACTACTTGGTAGTTAACTACTCCCCAGCTGTCTACGTGCAGTTTAAATGTGGTTTAAATTCGAACAACATGGCTTGCGGGTTTGAGCCTACATTTTTCACTAAGAAAATGGAAAAGCTGGAAGCTGAGAAGAGGAAACAGCTCCTAGATGCTGATAAATTTGTGAATAGAAGCAACAATACGTACTGGTGTCTTTATAACAATTGTTGTAAAACAGCGAATGATTGGGAATGTTTTTGTTGCCAAGAAAGCACTCTGAGGGTGGGTTCTATAAAACATTTAATCCTGTCTTAAGTTAATTCTTCAAAAATTCTATAAGAACAAATTATTGGCAACAATTGTTTCTATGGTATCGTAGCGGGCTTATCGTTAAGTCTAGGAATAAATAACGAGTGGTCCAAAACTTTTCCGATCTAGTAGCCCTTGACTTGAGAGACGTAGGGCGTAGACTGTGGTAATTACATGGAAACGTCACTGTCAGATTTCGCTTTGAATGATAATTTCAGCAGTCTATGCTCTACGTCTATCATGTAAGGGCTACTAGATCGAAAAAGTTTTTGTTCACACGTTATTTTATACAACCCCTAAGGGGTGAAAATGACTGCAAACATGATTGCTTATTGTAAGCTGTTGTATTTTCGATTCGGAAAAATATGAAATGTGAAGGAAGTTCCCTCCCGTTACAACAGGACAATATACCCGTGAAAAACGCTCGATTAAAGCAACTCGAAATTAACACAAACAAAAGTGATTCATCGAACGAAGCACAGGCAGATCTTTTGAGGCCGAATTTACTATTAAAACGAAGGAAAGGGCCACGGAGGGATAAATAAACCAAGCGGAATGAACGGCAAAACTGCATTGTTTGTATGGGAGGCGCGCGTTGCATTGACCCGATGACGTCATCAAGTTTACAATCTACAGTTCAAGCGGCTGTAGCTCAAAAACCATTTGCGATAAAAAAAATTGTCATAACCATTGTTCTTAGAATTTTCTACACTTTTTATTTAGGTAAAGTTGTTTTTTTGCTTAAGTCCCCCTGGACACCTCAGAACAACGGATACCTGCGTTAAACGGGCAGTTTTGTGGCACCGAACTAGGCAGGAAAGTAATCTACCGAAGCGCTGGAGGGCCTGTATAGCTTTTTTTTTATTTAGCAATTTAACGTCGTCTCAACAACATAGGCCATTGGCGTCGATGACGGTTACAGTGTCACAGGAGATTTATTAACTTATTTCATTTTAAAAACTTGACTGTTTTGGACATCTCCCATGGGTCTGCTGCTAGGGCCGTTTTCCTGTCCACTTTTTCTTCCTTCGTGTACTTTGTGCAGGTGAATCCGTGTGTATAGCTTTTTTTAAGGCCGACTAACAGGCGACCTTAGACTTTACTAACAGGCCAATAACTCTACTAACAGATGAGTTTAAACACGAATAACAGGCGAGTTTAAGCGCGTGGGTTTCGTGACGTACTCTCTTGGGGGTAAGTCGTAAACCTAGGGGGAGCACCTACCGAAATCTGTTTAACTAAGACTGAAACCCTGGGGGACACCTCGCGAAGCCTGATATAACTTCTATACCTCGGGGGCACCTCCCCAGACCTGTTGGGGAAAGTCCGAAACCCCGGGAGGTACCCCTGAAGCCTGATAAGGTCCGCCCGAAACCTTCGAGGGTAAGTTCTAAACATCGAGGGACACCTCCCGAAACCACGTCGAGAAAGATGTGTGCTTAAGCTCTTTTATTACTCTATTTAAACTCATCTGTTAGTCGTCGCATTACTGAAAGTCGGGGTGTCCTTCCAAAGCGGTTTAACACCCAGAGGGTGCAGGGGCTTATGTCTTTCCGTGGCACTTTTGATGATTGAAGCAAGGTCCAGGTGGAAAAGTTCCTATGGGGACCAAATGATAATACACCCATGAGCAGAAATGGGACACCCATGGTAACTTCCAAATGGGTATCGATGGGTACGTTCTTATGGTCATCTAACCAGATGGAGGTGCACATGGGTGTCCCATTACTGCACATGGGTAGGTTCCCATGGTCATGTAACCAGATGCAGGTGCACATGGGTGTCCCATTTCTGCCCATGGCATGAGTATGTATGTGTCCAGATGCACGCACATATGGGCTCCTTTGCTATGCCATGGACACCCATGGGCACATTTATGTGCACGTGCACATGGTTGCTTCCGTTCTACCCATGGGTATATCCGAAACCGTTTCAATCCACTTGGCAACCTATAAATAATCAGATGCTGCAACACCCAAAATGAAAAGAGTTAAATCAGAACTCGATGCACTACATAAAATATTCAGCTCAAATGATGAAATATGTTTGTGGTAAATCTCAACGGCTATGTTCAGTTCTCCTATACGAGACCGGACTGTTCTTCCACACAGCCCTTGCCAAAACATAAATAAAACACGTTTGGCAAAGTGGAACAAAAATGTCAAGAATTTTGAAAAAATGAAGCGATACTTTACAGAAATAAACAGCAAAACACTGTAATGACTTATGAGAATATTAATCTTGATTTTACTTAAATAGAAATAGCTGATGATTGTACTGAGAGTAAATAATCTGACATGTACTTTTTAAAGAGAGAGATGGACATGTTACGAAAGGGAGGAGGAATTTTGTTCACTATATGAGCGATACTGTACCATCAGTTATTAACATTTCAGAAGTACAGTCCCATGACACCCCATTTAGCACGTTCACATCAAAAATGTTTCTTAAAGGAGGATTCGATTCAAGAAATCGATATTGAGGTTATGGCTGATTCTAGGAAACGAGCGTCTGAGTCCAATGGTGTCAGAATTTAAAAATTCTTTACGGTTTTGAAGATATTCAGAAAAAACAGCGAGAAAGATGACGTCATCTTTCCACGATTTCCTGCCCATCTTGAAAATATTTCCAGACGCCACACAGTGGATCAACTAATAAATCTAGCAGGTCAAAATTCAGAAAACACAATTCTCAAATTACTGTTCGCTAACCCCCTAAAATCCATGTAAACTAGTCTAAATAAATGTTTGAAAAGTATCACATTAAAGATCCATTGCATTTTTGACTTAATCAAGTGTCAAAATGGTGTTTGCGCCTCATTTTCTATGTAATTCGAATTGTTCTTTTTTATGAGCTGCGAAAAATTTTGTTTGCGTTTGTGTATTATCGCATTTTGTTTTCTGAGACTGTGTGAACTTGCGAGCGTTCATAATGCACCCTTTATTTCGTCAGATCATTTGCAGGAATCTAGTTATGAACGATTGATAAGATAAAATTTTAAATGTGGTATTCTTTATTCATGTTTATTATTGGCAGAAATTCGTGTCTAGGATCTACGGAGTTGAACTATTGGCGTTACCCTCGGTATTAGCGAAATTAAAATAATTGAGATTAAAATATAGGTATGTAGGTACTTTCTTTCCAATAAGGGTCATATTCCATGTGCGATTATTCGCATATTTTCTTGCGATAGGTATATCGCGATTTCTAGGGTATTCCAACTAGATACTGACGGATTGCACTAAAGAATTCAGTAAAACTCCTCAAAAATAGCGATATATCTCAGAAAAGTTGCGATATATCGCACCTTTATACATAATATACCTAAGCACCTACAGTGTGCCCTGTTTTAGACAAATACCGTGTCACATTTTGGTTACTTTTAGGAGTGGGAATATAAATTTTTATACTGCTGATGAGGTTATGAGATGCATCTTTTGAGGTGCACTCGAGTGCAAGTGAATGTTAACGATTTGTCAAAACAAGTGGCCTGTAGAGGTGTCAGTCTGCCCCTGGGCCAGTAGTCGGCAGAGACATAAATTTGCACTAAAAATGAATTAACTCCCATAAACGTAATTTTTGCTTTAAAGGGAATAGTCTAAGGACCGTTCTCATAATCAAAATTCAAAAGTAAAGTGTCCTTTAAATATTTGTCTAATTTCATAATAAAAGTTAAAGGTCCTTTAAAGTTAAAGTCGACTTTAAAGGGGATTTTGACCAATCAGGAGCAACCTTTCTGGAATGTTGCTAAGCAAATATTTAAAGGACACTTTAATTTTGATTATGAAATTGGCCCTAACATTTCAAAAGGGCTGCTCCGGATTGGTCAAAATGACCCTTAAAGTTTAAATTCGACATTAACTTTAAAGGACCTTTAACTTTTATTATGAAATTGACCCTAACTTCTCGGGGATTTTTGTATAGGTATAGGGGCTGGCCCTAAAACTGGTTCACTTTCATATAATTTTTGGTGTTTGTGAGAACTGAACCAACTCATTTGAGCTTCAAATACCTCTGAGTCACTCGTGTTATCTATCGGTCATGTCCCAAATCCTGATGTCATTTAAGCGTCAAAAATTAACAATACATGAACCTATAACATCACCTACGATTAATTTCAGCACCAAATTAACTACAAAGCGCCTGAATTTAATCAAAGAATGAAATACTCACTCCTGCAATGAACAAGAAAAAGGGCGATCGAAAAGAACTGACTTCAAAAGTGCCTGGCATTAAGCAACAGAAACCTGGAAGAGAAATTGAAACAATTGTGTGCATGTGAAAAATGTGGCAGTGTAGTTTCCAGCGGAATTTAAAATAATAGATTTAAAACTCGAGTAAGACAACAATGCGGTGGAAATAAGATTAGAATGGTGTTTCCGGATGAGCGCGGCACTATCTCGTTACAATTGGAGATCGCGCAAACATATCGTGAGTGTTGTGGGACTGGCAGGAGCGTTCGTAGTCATTTAAGGCATTAGCAGAATTTCGCTGATATGTAATTAAATTAATGATGCGAATTATAGAGGCACGGTTTGGAACCTTAACAGAGGATTGCGAGCACATCTGAGGCAACACGCGTTCTCCAATCCCAGATGCGTATAAACTGAAAACACGCGCGACATCTGGGTCAGGATTAATGTAGCGACAATGCGGTCGTAATATATTCGAATCTAAGACGAAAGACCTATTTATCACCTGGCAATGTCGGTTCTCCATGCAGTCGCGATAATTCCTGACGTAATGGATCAGTTGGTAGGTTCCACTTTAAGGTATCTGTAACGCACCTGGGATCACACCATCCTTCTCCGAGTTTGCACCTCGGGACTCGATCCCGTGGGATTTTGGAGACTCAGATATGTGGCATTCGCACAACCCCAGGCTTCCTTTCTTATACCGTAAACACATAAAATGTAGTGGCTCCTCCGCACGTTCGCCATATAATACAATAAACGAAAATAAGCGGTTAAATGATGGGGCGCTAGAAAATCCTCAGGAAACTTAACGAACGAAACAAGTATCACAAATTCCGAAAAACTTGAAATTATTGCTTAATGAAGATTTGGGGGATACGAATGGCCTCTTTAATGGAATTAGATTTGATCTGGGCAGGAAAGGCGGCGACGCTTCGAATTTTTGCAGCATTAAAGAATGAGTTATGGCCAGCCAGTAATATAAAACATGAGAAAGCATTATGCGTAAATTGAACCGAACCATAAATTTAAAATTACCAAAAACGCTCTGTAGAAACTGCTGAAGCAGAACATAAAATGCTATAAATGATGCGGACACTTGAGAGTTTTTAAATCTTCCAGAGGCGTCTAATGTTATTTTTCAAGAATCATAAAAGCTTTTTGTGCCTGCGGGAAATTAGATTACAGCGAACGCTCTACGAGAACTGGGTGCATGATCCCCGATATCGACACAACGCCACAAGTTAATTATGGCGAAGTGGCAAATGTCCGACTTGAGTGTATGTCACTTATATTGTTGCCATGTTGTTACGGAAACGGTACCGCCGCCGTATACATCTCCTCTGATTACTCCGGTTTATTAGATAAAGTTGCCGAGACAGTCTCGCATCCACTTAGCAAATGCCTTTGTACCCAACTATGTCCTCTAAAAATTAAATTTCCTTAATTACACCCTATTCTTCATCTTTATTAATTACTTCGTCTTATCTAAATGGTCACGTTTAACCGTCACACGACCATTAACCAGAAAAATCCTCACAAACACCACTATATTAACGCAATTAAACATCCCCAGCAAAAATTAAGCCAGGAAATTATTACATCTTCATGTCACATGATACCACTAGCACAAATTTTGCTTGGGAAAGATAGCTCAAAAGTGATGAAACGGATTGCTGAAATAATACCCAAATTGTGAAATACATAACGGTTTGCCTTTTATGGGTGTATTCCAAAATTATTCAGAACTAATCGAAAAAGGGGCTGATGACGTATGTAGGAAAGAAATTAGCAGATGAATTAGCAGCATATTGACTACAGTGCGAAAAATAGATAAAAAATAGATAATAGTTACAATCCATAGAGCTCATATCAGCTTTTGCCGCAATTGATAGAATAACTATGTTCCATTAATCCCCATTTGCATCGGTTCCATTAAAAAATAAACCCTAGAAACGAGGATGCAAGAAAAGACGTAAAAGAAAAATTCTTCCAGGAACTACAAAAAGAAATAGACGACACAAATAGAACGGTGATAATTATGGGAGACCGTAATGGTAGGGTAGGAAATAGAAACCAGGGAATAGAGAGGTGTCTGGGAAAACAAGGAGAAAAAATTAAGAACGTAAACGGAGAAAGAATTTTATACTTTTGCATAGAAAACGAATTAGTGGTGGCCAACACGCATTTTAAACATAAAGAAGTACATAAATTCACTAGAGAAGTAATAAGTAGAAAAGAAAAATCAATAACTGATTACTTTCTGGTCGACAGAAACACATGGAGAAAACTCAAAAGATGTTAGAGTAAGAAGAGGGCCAGAAATAGGGAGCGATCACTATCTGGTAATTATGCAATTGAAAATGGAACCAGATAAAGCAGAAGAAAAAAGTAAAAGAAAAGTAGTAAATAAAAAGATCAGATGTCACAGGCTAAGAGAAACCCAAACTAAAGAAACATACTAAAATATACTGGATCCAACCATAAAGAAAGTAAATACAGATGGAACAATAGAAAAGATGTGGAAGAATTATAAAGAGGCTATATTGACAGCAGCGGAGATGAGTTGCGGGATGAGTTGTGAGAATTACGAACAGAAAGTGGAAAGGAACACTGGTGGACAGATAAAATAAGAGACGCAGTAAAGAGGAAAAAAGGAAAATGGAAGATATACCTACAAACAAGGGAACAAAACGACTACAAGGAATACAAAAGAGAAAGGAAAGAATCAAAAAGCTAGTAAGAGAGGAAAAAGGAAAATCATGGTCAGATTTCGGAAATAAAATGGAGAACGCATACAAAGATAACTTTTCGGAACAATAAGAAAAGCGAGACAAAATAAAGTGGCAACAATAAACAATATTAAAGATGATAATGGGGAAGTTTTGAGGGACGAAGACGATATCATGGACAAATCGTGGCAATATTTCAAGACCTTACTGGATGGAAAAGAAGTAGAAAATTCGAAGGAGAAGACAGAAGAGGAAAAGGTTGAAGAAGAGGAGTACGTAACGAAAGAAGAAGAACAGAGAGCTGTAAGAAACATGAAATCAGGCAAAGCCCCAGGGGCGGATCAATTAACCTCAGACATGCTAAAAGCTGGAACAGAAAAAGCTCTAGAAACGTTAAAGAAAATAATAAATAAAGTAATAGTAACAGGAAAAGTACCAGAAGATTGGCTAATAGGAATAATAGTACCTATCCACAAGAAAGGAGACATAAAGGACTGTAATAATTATAGGGGAATTACCCTGCTCAGTTCAGTGGCGAAAGTATACGCGAGGATACTAGACAAAAGGATAAGAGAGCAAATAGAAGAAACTTTAGAAGACACAGTATGGGTTCAGATCAAACAGAGGAGTTACAGACGCTCATTTTATTCTAAGGCAAATAAGTGAGAAAACCATAAGAGAAGCTGGAGAAATATATCTATGTTTCGTAGATCTGGACAAAGCCTTTGACAGGATAAATAGAGAAGATATTTGGAGAGCACTGAATGAGAGAGGAGTAGACAAAATCTTAATCGGAGGGGTAAAAAGCCCGTACAAAGGAACGAAAAACTTCGTAAGATCTAGACACGAAAAATCAAGCTTATTTGAAACAACGAAAGGAGTGAAACAGGGATGTATACTGAGCCCACAACTATTTGCCTTAGTCCTAGATGAAGCAATTAAGGAAGCAAAAGAAAATGTGAAACAATACCAAATAGGACACAGGAGAATGAAAGAAGTAAAGATATCAGAAATATGCTACGCTGACGATATAGACAAGGATGATAAAACACTTAACGAAAACATAGTAAGATACAACCGAAGTTTGAGCAACAAAAGCATGAAGACAAACACGAACAATGATAATAAGCATAAAATCTTTGAGATGGCAATGTAAAAATATTGTAAACGCGCTTCCACCTTTAGACAAGATTCAATTATGATGGCAGTTGTCAATTGCCCTCATAATGACATCATTGGTAGATTTCATTATCAAGTTTTGTCGAACTTGGAATTCCGTTTGCAATGAAACAATAACAAAACCTGACTCACACTGTCCGGGTGTATTTTAGATTACGATTTCGCAATATGCACCTACATCTTATTCATTCACTATTGACGTGAGAGATCGTGAAGATATGAATAATTTTTTGCTAAAAAAGCAAGTTTTGCAAGAGATTGAACTGCACATAAGTCAGTGCAAAGGTTGTGGATAGATCTGTCATGTATTGGTCAGAAATAAACAGCAGATTCCTCGCCTTTACAGTCCAAGAAAGATCACAGCTCAGTCAATGGAAAATGAACAACATTTGCAGTGAAACCTCCCTTAACGGACACCTCTTAACACCGGACACCTCCTTGTAGCAGACAATTGTTAGGGCCCCGAAGCTTCTTCATGGGAAATGTACAATCAATAACCTCTTAACAACGGACCCTCTTCATAACGGACGCGGAAAGTACAATTTATGTTATTTTTGAAAAATGACCTGTAATTTTGCGTCTCAACGGACGTGAAAGGTCGTTAGATTTACACCCATCCCCCGCAGGGTGGTTTGCTACCTGATCGCATCTATACAATGAACCATTTTTGAATCTCTACTACATGACCGGAATTAGGGAGTTTTGAATCTCGACTACATAACCGTAATTAGGGGCATAAAGGGGGACAATTCAAATTACTAAACAGTGTTAGTTTGCATTTTCAAGCAAAATAATATGGCGCCTGATTCCTTAAAACGAAAATTTTTAACCGTTAAAGAAAAAATGTATAAAATAAAGCGAATATTTTTCCCAACAACGCACATCTCCCATCAACGGACACTTTCGTCGCTTTCATCGGTGTCCGTTAAGGAGAGGTTTCACTCGAGTTTCACTGTACCTAACATTTTTTCAGTAGAGAAAACACATCACTCTCAATAAGTTTATCACTGGTTGCAGTGCGTGTGCCTTAGTCATTTTTAAAACTCCGCTAAAAATTGTAACAGAAGCATCTTAAATGCGAAATTACCTAATGTAGGTACGTGTAAGCTACGACACACGTTTTGCAGGATCTTATTTGTTATTCCAACGTTACGTATAAGATAACTGTCAACGTCAAATAAACGCTGAGCTTTGACGCATTAATCGATCGCTGGTATAACGTCCATATTAGGATTAGGATGTCGAATTTGTAACATTTATTCCAATGCTCTAAGTTGAAACCTTAATCGCGTAATAGTACCTAATTTGACGTTTATTCAACGTACGTGTGTTCATAAGTTCCGATTGGATTTTGGTGGGTTTTGTTAAATAGTTATTTATCCCTTCGAATAAAAATAAACTCACTGTTAACCACGCATATCGTACACTATTTTTTCTACAAACACTATTAAAAGCAAAAGTTTTCAAATTATTAATTGAAAATGTCCATGAAATTCACTGTACATAATTTTTAACACCAGTGTTAAAAGTAAATGACTTTTAATACTGGTAAAACGCCATTTTTAACAATTGTCAACAAACGTTAAAACTACTGTTTTTAATAGCGTTTGTAGAAAAAACATTATAAAAGTGAAAATATAAGTAGTGCCACCGCGACCAGTAGAAAACAACAATTTACGTAACCTGTACGATATCCAGTATACCGGGTGATTCAGTTTGGTATTCGCACCCCTGTAACTTTTTTATTTGAATAGATAAAAATATATAAAATCATATATATCTGTAAATCGCATGACAAACTCTATTAAATGGCGATATTGAATCGTCTCTACGATACGATGACACACAGGGTGGGTAATTTTTCGATGCTCACCATTGGGATCTCCTAAACGGTGTTGGCGAAATTACAAAAAAGTTGCGTTATTTCTTGGCGATTAAGAATCTGAAGAGAATTCCCCGATATTTTGATTCGTTCATGAATTATCACAAAAAATCTGAAAATTACCAATTTAAAGAAAAATTAAATCTTCCTAACGATTGATGTTATTTAAATGAAACTTGGAACTTTTATATTTTTGACAGCTGTCAATTGAGTGGCATTGACAGAAATTTTCTAGACCTTGACAGGAAATTTAAAAAATATGTCGTCAAATTATTTTTTCCTCGAATTTTTTCTAGTGAAAGTGTAAACTTTTTTTACATAATTGAATGTAGAAAAAATATGTTTTCAGGAATCCGCTAAAAATGTACAGCTTGTCATTAAAAAAAAACAGTTGACAATCGTCATTTTGACATATGTCATCATAGAGACGACTTAATGTCGCCATTTAATAGAGCTAGTCATGCAATTTACAAATATATATGGTTTTATATATTTGCCTCTTCAAATAAAAAAGTTACAAAGGGGCGAATACCAAACTGAATCACCCTGTGTATTTGTAAATTAATAAGATTTATTAACGAAAATAAAATCGGAAGGGCTGTTTAGTTTTTTCCTGATAAGTGATAACCAATTGTGAAAAGAGCAGGTGAACCTTTCAAAATTTTCCTTGGAAATGCAAATGCGAGACCGACCCCTTTAAATTAAATTCTTGCCGAACCGAAAATGGGTATGGAAATCCATCTTTAATCCGGAAACTATAATTAAAGGAATTAAGACGATTAAATCTGTAAAGACGATTATAATAATTTCCATGAGCCAGGTTGAGGGAGGCGCATTTTGGTTGCCTGCCGCAGCTCTCAACATCAACCATTTAATTGCGGCCGCCGCCGTTTTCAAAGCGGTCCCAAACTTCAAAGTGAAAAACATTTCAGCTTAATCGATTTCTCTTGACGCCTCGCCACTTAAACTTCTCTAGGACTTGCGCCTCGGCATTTCCGGTGCGTGTATTTAACATAACAAATCACTATCGAGTTGTTAAACTCGCTATTGTCTCTATTAAACTTCCTGAGTTCGATTCCATTAAAAACTCTCGACGTAATTACTAAGGGAGTTGCTTCCCCGAGGGCGTAGACGGAATTGTCACGAGCCGCCACTGCATAAGTTTAATAAAGTTGAAAATAAAGCTTCTCACTGGCGGTAATAAACAATGACGGGATCGCTGGTGTAACGTAACTAATGGTACTGGAATATGAAGCCTGCTCCTGCTCCTTTTTACGCCCGAGAATTAACAAAATAAGTTTCAATTAAAGCTTCAGGCACTTCTATTTTCCATCTGAGCGAACTGGAGAGCTTTCCATTAGGTCGCCGTTTTCGCCATAACTATCATCCTGGTTAGAGACACAATTACATCGGTCTGTAACGATGTTACCTTCCATATCAGCTGTCTCGTGACCTACAACATTAGGCTCTCTGATGCCAACCATCTCGTTATGTGAAATTCACTGCTGCTCTCCTCTCCTGATACGGTACAATTACACTCCACTTAATGTTATTGTCGTTTGCTGGCATGAGAAATGGGAATTTGATGACGCGACCGATGAAAACCACCAACTTCTTCTTTTAACCAAGAAATTTTACTCATATTAGTCATATTCCAAGTATCATTTACATGTGCCTCCCACTATGCAAATTTAATTCAATTTCGTTCCGTTCTATTACACGTTTCGCGTGACACTTATCTCTGATTTTATCAGGTGAGGTTAAAAAATAAACAGTCCTATGACAGACTTTCCCTTTATGACAAATTAACCGGAATAAACTTTGTTTTCGTTAAGGCTAGCCCGGCGCCTCCACCAATTTCACCACTCTTGAAGGACATCGGAGGCATCGAGTAACATCGTTGGTTTACAAAACCGCCTGGTGGTGATGTCTCGGATCTTAACACGTTGTAATTTTTATAAAGGAACGATTATTTAGGCAACAATAGATATTTATTTTATTAGGAGTTTAAGTAACACATTATGCGACGGAGTGTGGAAGTTTAAACGCCGCGCCGAGCGGAGCGAGGCGAATTAAATCCATACGAGTCACATAATGTCGCTTAAACTCCGAAGAAAATACATTTTATTTTCAAACGAAAAAATCTAAAATTTTCTACTCACGTCTGTTGCGCGTCACTTTGACACTTTGCAAAATTGCAAATAATGATGAATTTAAACTCCTCCGGAGCTTAACACTCCGCTAAAAATGGTGTCATAGAAATGACGGTTATACGTTGTCAACACAGTCATTTAAATAATTGTTATGTGACGTTTGAAAATAAATAATAATTATTTTACTTAACGTCACAGATTCGTTTATCGTTTGCGTTCTTAAATTGTTAACAGCTTGATATCCATAATCCAGGTATTTCTTGAGAGAAAGGAGTACACATTATGCTCAAATCTGAATGCGTTAAAAAAGGATGACAATATGATTCGCGCGCAATTGGAGGCGATCGACAGAGACCGATATTCCTTTCTTTAATGGGCGGGAGAGGGAGAAATGTATTTTGAGCCTCCAAATGGTCGTCGCGTGACGTCACTCAAGAAATAGGTCCATTATGAATCCTTTTGAAATTTTTGAGGGAATCCTCGTTTTAATGTTTGCTTCTATACTGGGTGTATTATTTTATCTGTACACCATTGATAACTTTGTTAATACTGAAGGTACCAAATCGGTTAAATTAATCACCAAAATAATATTTTTTGTAACCGGAATAACTCGTATATTGTTAGTTCCTTGGAAACGTACTCCAATTCTTAACAAAAAAGTTAACTATCATAAATGTCAATCTTTCTATAAACTAATATTAATTTCAATCACTTCCAAAGCCATCTTCCGCCAATAAAAAAATGATAACAATGCTGTAAATTTGACGTTTAAAGCACATAATGTGTACCGGGTTGGCAAAAAGTACGAAATAATGCGGCCAGTGGCGTCCCCAGGGGGGAGCTAGGAGAGGCTCAAGCCCCCCCGCCCTTCAAGCAGTGCCGTCCAGCGCCCCAAACCACTTTTTGAATTTAAAAAAAAAATAAAAATTTCTCAATATTCTTCGGGGCGGTTATTCATGAAACCAAACTCCTCAAACATACCTCACTGTGAAGATGCTATGAAAAATCATGTGAATCAGATGTGATTTGAAATTTCCATCTCCATACTCCAAGAATAACTGCCCAGGGCTTTCATTCGGTTTTTATTCGTTAGCGTTTACGCCTACGTCTAGTTCACCACTTCGTGCATTCTTCTTTAACTATTATTTTAACAAATTTTACGAGAATATAACTCATAAAGATATTGAGTTTGAGATTATGGACCATGGAGCCAATTCGTAAAAAGAAATCTGGTGCAACTTATCGTAATGAGAAGGAAATTAGGTTAAGGGCAGCAGCAATTTTTTGTGAATTGTGATGACTATTTCTTTTGTGTTCAATATTATTGACCTATTTGCTATTTCTAACTTTTTTTTTTCAATTTTATCAACTTGTTTCTACATATATTATTTTATCATTATATCATATTTTCTTGTTTAAATGTTTACAAAAACTTTAAATTCTTCAAGCGCCCTTAAAAATCCTGAGCCCGCCCCTAAAGGCTCGGCACGCCACTGATAATGTCAATAATTCTCGAATCGTTCAATTTTCTGCAAAAATCCTCGAAGGGGTATAGCGTTTTTCTGCATTCTGCGTGCGATGGTATCACTGTCAATTTTTTTTTAGCCCAGTCGTTTGTGACATAATGACGTCATCATTGTTTTTTTAAATAGGAATACACATTTTTCGCGACGGATTCGTATTCTACGAATTTTTGTAAGATACTCGATCGAAAGAGCAGTCACAGCTATCCACTTCCGAAAACATCGAAGAAATCGGTGACGAATTGAAATTTTAAAAAATTGTAAAAACACGTCTACATTTTTTTTTGGTACAAATTCAACTGAGCAATTACATTTTCTTAAATTCCTTTTAGCTCTACTCAAAAATCTCAATTTTTCACCGATTTCTTCGATGTTTTTGAAAATCTAGGTTGGCCGAGACTGTTCAGTTCTAGAAAAATTCGTTGATTTCCAACCCGTCGAGAAAAATGTGGGTTTCCATTTAATAAAATTGACAGTTGCACTATCGCACGCAGAATGCAGAAATATTTTTGCAGAAAATTTACGATTCTAGAATTATTCGTATTACTCCATATTTTTGCGCAACCCTGTATAAACTTTTTGTTGTGAATTATAATACCTTTTCATGGAACTAAAAATACATGGAGTGTTCCATTAAAAAAAAAATATGACGATGATTTGTTTTTCTGAATTGACTAGCGTAAAAAATACAATTTTTTTATGCTAATTTAATCGATTTGTATATCTTCAGTATTAACAAAATTAGCAATGGTACCGAGAAAAGATAATACACCATGTATACAGGTTATGACAAGATCATAAAATACTCAAAAAATTGAATGGTCAAAAACATGAAATCTTTATGTATGTACAAAAAATTTTGGACGACAGATAATTTGAGTGACAATTTATTGCAAAATCACCTTTAGGGAATGTTAACCTCACTATTGAGACTAGTGTCAAATTACCAAAGTCATTCACATCAAAATTTTTTGAATTGACATAAAAATGTCGTCCATAATTTTTTGTACCAAACTGTACTATTTTTGAAAAATGTCTGTCTGTATGGTTAAACTGTCTGCCTGTCTGTCTGTGGGTTGGCCTACCTGTCTGTGAACGTCCTACAGCTCAAACTATGGAAAAATTCGAAATGTCACGTTTCGTTTGGCCAGTCTGTGAGAGAATAACGAATTTCCTGAACATATCGAGATAATATTTGGCACACGTTTTCAACGCACACTCTGTAGGTTCTAGGTACGGATTAGGTTTTGGAACAAATCGTCCTATAACTCGAAGGCCCTTTGTGCAATAACTTTAAGCGCGGCTTCACTTATCCTGTTAAAATATTATACTACTAACAATAGGTCAAATTATCTTAAAATCACAAAAGTTTAACACAATGCACTAATTTTAATTAATCTAGACGTAACATAGATACAAATCATCGAATGAATCTGTTATGCTGTAGGCCGATTGATTTAAAATTAAATAGTAGTACTTTTTTTCCCGACTGCATCGTTTAGCGTCCTAAGTAAATGTTCCCTTTAAACGTTCTATAATGGTACTATGTTTAAACTGCACTAATATGTATTTTATTAGACTCTTGCCTCGTAATTAACTCCTATGATATTATATTAATTTCGCAAAAAAGTCTCCGAGACTGCAAATAATTGCAGTCGCAATACAAAAGATAATTAAACTAAATGAGAATTATGTATATAAAAAGCAAATTAATATGCAAATTGCAAAAAATGTTCAGTAATGTCTTAAATTATCATACATATATAATACGAGTGGAATCGGGATTACTGATTACTGATAATCAAACCACAGCCAAGCATTCATTCCACGACTCCGTAGGAGGAGTGGGATTATTTGGCAACATGTTGACATGTTGTGATTCTCACTAATCATGATTTCTCGGCTCGTATTCGTTAGATTATAATTATTAATAATTGAACAAATATTATAGCAACAATAAAGAGTATGTCAAATTGTCATTTTAAAATACAAACTAACAAGGCTCTGGTTTCTAATTGTTTACGTAGCACAACGGCTTCTTATTTGATATTCATTTATTAATTAAAAGCATGCTTCTTGCTTATCACTTATTATTAATCGACTAATTTCATTACTAGCTGAGGTATTACGTATGCATTTTTGAAAAGATAGAAAATACCTAGACCTCAGCGGTTTTCGTGTGGTTTGATTCCCATTTGAGCTTTGAGAAACATGTGTGTAATTTATTGAGTATCTGTTATGCTTAGCTTAAATGCATATATCATCTTAAATATTTGTTAGATTCGTCTGTTAAATGGAAGCTATGCAATTCACTTATTTTATCGTCGATTAATTACTGCTGTATATCTTACTATTTTCATCTGACTGAGACCTTCAAAAGCAGGTTACAAAAACTTCAGAATGTATGCTTCAGATTTTCATTTAATGTAAATTATCGAGCACATAACTCCATATTACATTGAAAAGAACATTCTTCTTTATAAACTAATAGCATGTAAGTTGCCCGTTACATTATACATTTCATGACAGCAACCTGCGCTATAAACACCGCTATGATGTTCCGTTTCACCTTTCTACGAAGTTCGAGGATTCTTTTGTTTATTTGGCACCCACGCTTTTCAATAGGCATATCGAAATAATAACATCTGGCTTGTCCCAGCAAAGTTTTAGGTGTAAACTATTTGTATTTTATATGAATCAACAAAGTACCTGATGATAAATTAAGATAATGATGTGTGCAATATCTCTTAACAGTAAATCTACCTCTTTAGGATTAATGTTTTTATAACAATGTATTGTTACTATGTTTATTCCTGGGGGAAGTGAAAATCAACTCAAGTTGACTTCGTCCATTTGTTTGGTCAATAAATTTTATTTATTATTATTATTATTATTAATGGCCGTTTGCACGCAAAGTTACTTACCTTTAAGCGACCTTTAAAACGACAAAAATGGACTTTAAACAATAGAAAAAAATGTCATTGGTGTCACTTTAAGGGTTGTTTAAGGCGGACCGCCAAAAATGCTGAGTACCTACCACTTTTAACCTACTACAATTTAGTAATTTGCGCTTGCTATTACATTGATGATAAGAACAAACGAATTATTACTGCCTTGCTAACGCTGTTCGTAATCATTACTTTGCTATTTGTGTCATCTTTATTCTTTAGGATATCAAGGTTAAATTTATGCGAAGGCGTAAAGAGGCCGCAACATTTTTTTAAAATCTACAGACAAAATATTTCTGCTTATTACCCATTCACGTTCGGTAAAAGTTACTAGATTTGGAAACTTTTAACCTCCCCAACCCCATCACAATTTTAAAAAAATGGGAGGTTACTGCAATCACTAAAATTTTCGAATTTGAGATAGCACCAGATCTTCACGTTTTGAGGTCTCAGGAACCCAGAAAAGGGGTTTTTAAAATGGGTCTGTGTGTATGTACGTACGTACGTACGTACGTTCGTACGTACGTTCGTTTGTAATCACGCCACAGCCAAAACTACTAGACCGATTTGGCTGAAATTTCGAACATAGGCATCTCGTAACCTAACTTAGATCTGAAAAGCTTTTGGAGCCAATCGTGCAACCGGAAATGCCATTTTGGCACATCAACTTTTAAATTTTAAATGCAAACCCCCATTTTTTACGTCACCATTAGGAAGACCTTAAAATTCTGCTTCTAAAAGTGTATTCATTCTTAGTGCCCTTTCGACCAAAAATTTAAAAAAAATTGATTTTTACCGGACATTAAAATCGCGGTACAGCCCAAGCCCCTGAACCGATTTGGCTGAAATTTTGCACATGGGGATTGTATTACAAGTCGAAGAGCTGAACAAATTTTGAATTCAATCGACTCACGGAAAGTGCCGTTTTGGCACACCAATTTCCAAATTTAAAATTATTCTCTCATTTGACCATTAAAAACAAGTTTTTGAAAGATTTATTGTCACCATCAGAAAGGTCTTCAAATTCTGGTTTTAAATAGGACAAAATTAATTCGCATTTAGCGCTGTTTGGTTCAAAAAATCAAAATTTTATAATAACAGTAAAAATACATTATAGCCCAAATTACTGAATCGATTTGGCTGAAATATGGTACATGGAGATTGGGTGACCCGTTGAAGACCTGAAAGGCTTTTGAAAGCAATTGGCCAACGGGAAGTCCCATTTAAGCATATCAACTTAAAATTTTAAATACAAGACCTCCTTTTTTATGTCGCCATTAGAAAGGCGATCAAATTCTGGTTCTAAAAATGTGTTCCTAGTTTCTGCCACTTCAGTGGATGACATGAAGTGGCAGTTATTGTCAAAAAGGTGGCAAAAGATTAACCTTAAAAGAAACATATTGTCAAACGTGATGGGTGATGTCCGAGGTGATGTCGGTATTTGTCAGAAAATTGCGAAATTAGTCAAGGATTAAAAAAATTCTGTTGAATTAACTACTATCTACACAGAATACAAAGATCCACGCGATGGGGAGGTTCCAGCCGCTTCTCTGCTGCATTTTTTTTATTTTAACTTTGTGGTTACAAACAATCGATTGATTGTTCGGACTTTTCAAGTTAAAACCTATACTCACTTTTAAGTCTCGGTGGTTAACGTTTCAGACAGCCGTTTGTGGATAACTAAACTTCCAAAATCCGTTTGTTTTTTACATTTCGACCAATTTTCCAGAGATTTTCATAACTGCCCTAACTATTTATTTCTTGTTTCATTTCCTTTGTAACGTGTTGTTTCTATCCACATTTGTCATCTTTTGGACGCTTATTAACCTCCCCAACCCCATCACAATTTAAAAAAAATGGGAGGTTATTGCAATCACTAAAATTTTCGAATTTGAGATAGCACCAGATCTTCACGTTTTGAGGTCTCAGGAACCCAAAAAAAAGGTTTTTAAAATGTGTCTGTGTGTATGTACGTACGTTCGTACGTACGTTCGTTTGTAATCACGCCACAGGCAAAACTACTAGACCGATTTAGTTGAAATTTGGAACATATGCATCTCGTAACCTAACTTAGATCTGAAAAGCTTTTGGAGCCAATCATGCAACCGGAAATGCCATTTTGGCACATCAACTTTTAAATTTTAAATGCAAACCCCCATTTTTCACTTCACCATAAGGAAGACCTTCAAATTCTGCTTCTAAAAATGTATTAATTCTTAGTGCCCTTTTCACCAAAAATACAAAAAAAATTGATTTTTATCGGACTTTAAAATCGCGGTACAGCCCAAGCCCCTGAACCGATTTGGCTTAAATTTTGCACATGGGGATTGTATTACACGTCGAGGAGCTGAACAAATTTTGAACTCAATCGACTCACGGAAAGTGCCGTTTTGGCACACCAATTTCCAAATTTAAAATTATTTTTTTATTTGACCATTAAAAACAAGTTTTTGAAAGATTTATTGTCACTATCAGAAAGGTCTTCAAATTCTGGTTTTAAATAGGAGAAAATTAATTCGCATTTAGCGCTGTTTGGTTCAAAAGAGCGAAATTTTATAATAACAGTAATAATACATTATAGCTCAAATTACTGTCAAAAAGGTGGCAAAAGATTAACCTTAAAAGGAACGTATTGTCAAATGTGATGGGTGATGTCCGAGGTGATGTCGGTATTTGTCAGAAAATTGCGAAATCAGTCAAGGATTAAAAAAATTCTGTTGAATTGACTACTATCTACACAGAATACAAAGATCCACGCGATGGGGAGGTTCCAGCCGCTTCTCTGCTGCATTTTTTTTATTTTAACTTTGTGGTTACAAACAATCGATTGATTGTTCGGACTTTTCAAGTTAAAACCTATACTCACTTTTAAGTCTCGGTGGTTAACGTTTCAGACAGCCGTTTGTGGATAACTAAACTTCCAAAATCCGTTTGTTTTTTACATTTCGACCAATTTTCCAGAGATTTTCATAACTGCCCTAACTATTTATTTCTTGTTTCATTTCCTTTGTAACGTGTTGTTTCTATCCACATTTGTCATCTTTTGGACGCTTATTAACCTCCCCAACCCCATCACAATTTAAAAAAAATGGGAGGTTATTGCAATCACTAAAATTTTCGAATTTGAGATAGCACCAGATCTTCACGTTTTGAGGTCTCAGGAACCCAAAAAAAAGGTTTTTAAAATGTGTCTGTGTGTATGTACGTACGTTCGTACGTACGTTCGTTTGTAATCACGCCACAGGCAAAACTACTAGACCGATTTAGTTGAAATTTGGAACATATGCATCTCGTAACCTAACTTAGATCTGAAAAGCTTTTGGAGCCAATCATGCAACCGGAAATGCCATTTTGGCACATCAACTTTTAAATTTTAAATGCAAACCCCCATTTTTCACTTCACCATAAGGAAGACCTTCAAATTCTGCTTCTAAAAATGTATTAATTCTTAGTGCCCTTTTCACCAAAAATACAAAAAAAATTGATTTTTATCGGACTTTAAAATCGCGGTACAGCCCAAGCCCCTGAACCGATTTGGCTTAAATTTTGCACATGGGGATTGTATTACACGTCGAGGAGCTGAACAAATTTTGAACTCAATCGACTCACGGAAAGTGCCGTTTTGGCACACCAATTTCCAAATTTAAAATTATTTTTTTATTTGACCATTAAAAACAAGTTTTTGAAAGATTTATTGTCACTATCAGAAAGGTCTTCAAATTCTGGTTTTAAATAGGAGAAAATTAATTCGCATTTAGCGCTGTTTGGTTCAAAAGAGCGAAATTTTATAATAACAGTAATAATACATTATAGCTCAAATTACTGTCAAAAAGGTGGCAAAAGATTAACCTTAAAAGGAACGTATTGTCAAATGTGATGGGTGATGTCCGAGGTGATGTCGGTATTTGTCAGAAAATTGCGAAATCAGTCAAGGATTAAAAAAATTCTGTTGAATTGACTACTATCTACACAGAATACAAAGATCCACGCGATGGGGAGGTTCCAGCCGCTTCTCTGCTGCATTTTTTTTATTTACATTTGACAATAGCATTTTTAAAGTTTCCAGAACTATATTATACAGAATAGCCACCACCTTCCAAGTCAATACTGATTTTGTAAACTAATCGTACAAATAGAATTTTGACGGTTTTTAGAAAAAGTCCATATTGATTACATTTTTGGAAAGCTAATTTTTTTCTGAATCCCATGGTATCAAAATTCAATATGGCGGCCGTAAGAGAATCAGAATTTGACTATTGCTCTAAATCTATATGTATAAAATATAAAATTTCCAAGTTTCATTTAAATAGCATCAATCGTTAGGGTGATATTAATTTGTATTTGAAATCGCGATGTTCAGATTTTTCGGAATAACTCAGGAATGAATCAAGATATCGAGGAATTCTCTTCAGATTCTGAATCACAAAGAAATTGTGCAATTTATCTCTAATTTACCCAACTCCGTATCTCTTACCGTTTAGGAGATGTGAATGGTGAGCAGTGAACAGGGAACCACCCCGTATACCATATTATACATTATATTATAACAATAAGATCGTTTTACAACCGAAAGCCTAACAAAACAAAAACTAAGCAAGATGAGATTATTCTGTCATTTCCGATTTTCCTACTTCCACTTCTTGCTGCCTCTGGTCAGTCATGAATGCGTGATTTAGGGGTTGATTTTGTAAGGACATGTTGGACTAATCTCCGTACACAATAGTTTGAAGTTACATTAAATGATTGTCTTATCTCGCCTGAGCTGCATTCCCTCTATCTCCTTAATGCTTGAGGTCTTTCTGTTTTGTTGGACTGATGGGGTCATGTTTCAGTCCAGTGAATTTTCATTTGTCCAATAATTTGCGGAGTTCAATTGAGTGAAACATTTAATCTGTGGTTCTGAAGCCACACAAAGCAGAGGAGATGGCACTAAACTGATTAATTGTTTGAATCGAAAAATATTTTGATGCTTTGTAGACTTACGTCATAATAGCGTTCAACCTGACAAGTGCAGCGATGGTTCACAGCTCATGAAATAAATAGACAAGTTAATGCTCCCCGATCCGTTTATTTGGAAATAAATTAAACTAAACATTTACATCGGCCAAGCGTGCATGTTGTATGGCTAGGGCGGGTGCCTTCATGTTAGCCTCGAGCTGTTCCTGACATTGGCTATATAAATGTGTGCTTGGAGATAGATGGCTATTTGTTCCATCGATCATTTTGATCAGTCTGAACCTGAGCGCCGCTACAAGCGGATATTGACTCACCCTGTATGATTTATATCTAGTTTTAAATACGAACGTTTGGGGGGGTAGACGAGGTTGTGCCTTGTTAAATTCAGATTTCTTTGTGGATGGCAAACATGTTTTGCATTATTTGATGCCGTGTAATTGAGCTCTTTTCTTCAATTATTTCCCTAATTATTTGCGATTGGATGGAAACATCCTCGTTTGTATTCAGGAAAGAAAGATAGGATAATTTAAGAATTATTGCAAAAGTCTCTTCCGTTTACAATGTATTGAAACGACAGTACATTCTCATCTGAAGTTGGCATTGCAGTCATGCGATGTGTAAAGCTCGCGTGACCAAGCAAGTGGTGGAGTTTTTCCTCCGGGGAAATGTCAACATCTTTTAGAGTAATTGGATCCTGGTCGTCAGTGACCGCGTTCGAGTTTTAACCTACTGAAAACTCATTTAACAAACGCTCCCTCCTTGTTGAGAATTTAAATAACTGTTTCTTTAATTAAAAGTAACCCAGTCAACACTGTTACGTTTTGAGCATGTAACACTCCCAGATAACACAAACACATAGGTACAGTGAATGAACAATGGATATTCATCCATGAATATGCGAACTTAGTATGTATATCTACACTATACATTGTGAATGACCCATGAACGTTCTGTGTATCACCAAAATGTCGTTTTTTTGGTACCTGGTAGCATCAAAATACATCCACCCGAGTTTCATAAGAATATCAAATTGATATACCTATGAAGTACATATGGATATTAGATGAATAATTTCCATGCATGAAAATACATAGAATATTCATGGGATATCCATTTTTCACATGAATATACAGGATAAACACAGTGTATACCATGGACATTCCTAGAATGTTCAGTTAACTATTTTATGTATATTTCCTGAGCATACAGGACTATTCACGGCATAATAGGCGTATACACCACTTGAAGAAGGAAATGAATAGCGTGGCCTCACGTACCATTTCAAGTCCTCAGCATCAGGCACCAATCTGAATCATAAAATGATGTTATAATAGTGTGGTTACATCTTGCAGTGAGCTTTATACCATTGAGAGGTTTTATGCGCAGCTAATTGTTCCATGCGCGCCATCTATCGGCAACAAACTTCAACCTGGATATGAGTCACATACTCTGGATTTCATTTGGATATTCATTGTAACGAGTGTCATGTATGTACACCGTATGTTCAGGTGACTTCGTATGAATATTGCATTTAAATACATGTAACCATACGAAACGTTAATGTGGTGAAAATATGGCGAGGCAACTCCAGGAATATTCAGATGTTCATTTGATATACGGATGCATTTCAGAATATTCCTGGAGATGATATGAACTTATTCTTCCCGCATGAAAATGTTCATGGCAAATACATATAATATTCGGTATATTCTGAATACAAAATGGACATTTTCTGAATATTCAGGGAATGTCTTGTGCTATCTGGGGTTACTGCTAACATAATTTGTCACAGCGATGTACTATGTAAGGCACATGTGCATTACTGGCGCTTTCTAATGTCCGCTACACGACCACATTTATATAACGTCGCATAAACATCACTTAGTTACATTGCATAGATATAACTAGGAAATGTGCTGGATATGTCTCTTTGCGACCTCGCATGAACAGAATACATTCTGTAATTCTGATGTGTAATTTGCCCTAAATAAATTATTTTATCGAAATTTGTATCGTTATAGTGTCTTAATGTTGTTGCTTAGTTGCCTGTTAAATACATCATAATATTACAGGAGTATTGTCAAGGTAAACAAATCATAACATCATAGTTACCGAATCTTAATAGCATAGTTACCGGTCCATAATAACATAGTTACCAATAACCCAAAGATAATAATGCAAATATTTATTTTTTTCAAAACTTAAAGAATAGCCACCTAGTAGGTAACAATTAATAAAAATTCAATACATACAAAATAAGATCAAGTACAACTTTCTCCCGGCTTCATATTGATCGTAACATGGCAGTTACTAAAGTTGAAATTAATTGGATCGTTTTTGGTCGAGCAAAGTGTCATCCCCTTGGTATCTATAGTAGAATTCATAGTTTCTTCAGCCATCAATGAACCTGAAGCAGCGGCATTGTCAAACACACCAAATCTTGTAGAATCCGAAGTGGTTAACGTAATTGCTTTGGTAGAGGTCATCCTTTCAACAATGTGTCCAGAATTTATAGATACATCATCAACTAAGATGTTTCTGGTAGTTTTAATCTTCTCGGCAATGCTATCTTCCACATATGACTCGGCAACTTTGCTGCTTTTCCAGCCGCCAAGCCGTTTTAGTCGCATAATATCTGCTCCGGAGTTTGCCAGCAACGTGGCAGATGACCTACGCATGCTATGCCCAGTATATTTTTCTGCTTCTGGAAGATTCAGAAATTTCGCAATTCGCTGCGGAATACTTGCAAAGAAATGCTCTCCGCATACTTGTCTAGTACATTTTCCATTTCTAAATGACACGAAGAATCTTCGATTTTCCATATTTGGAGGACGTAATGCAATGTACTTTCGGTACAACTCGACAGCATTAACATTGCCTTCAGAAATTACTGTGAATACACGTTTGACGTGTGTTTTTGACTTCGAGATAGTAACCACAAGCAGAGTATCCTTATCCTCAATGTCGTCAATAGTTATATACGCCAACTCCTTTCCACGCAAAGCGCCAGAAATGGCGAAAAGAAAAGCAACCTGCAAACAATACAAGAACCAAGGCTCAATAATCTCATTGAGTGCATTTCTAAATCTATACCTACCTTTATCATCAAAAATGATTCATCTGACGCAACGCGCAGAAATTCATTTATTTCGTCCCTTGTCAACACCTTTGCCTTCTTTCCCTCATAACCAACATTCTTCTGCTTGATGAATGCAATAAGACTGCCATATTCACTTATCTTGACCCTCTCCTTTATCTCTAAACAAGATCTTAGCATGGAGTACTTAGTCCATAGCGAAGACGCAGCATAATTTTCTGCCTAGGTAATAACAAAATGTCACCAACAACAATAATTGGTAATAGCTAAATTAAAATTACCTTCTTCTTGAAATACGCGAGTACTATTGGCTCTGCAGTTCCTTTTACACCTCGCGATTCCCGCCACTTACAAAATTCGAGGTACTCCTTCTCGTACAATGTTCTTGATTGTACTGGCAACAAATTCGAAGTAACTTCGTTGGCTTCCATCAAAATATCCTCAGGAATAATATCAGAATCCATTACGTTTGAAAATTCAAAACGGCAGAAAATTTAACGTCAAAATTTCACACTTTTACCATTTGTCAAACAAAGGCAACCTGCGATTTCGATAAAGCCTTGTATTCAATTCGGATATTAACAATTCATAATAGACTCGGACGTTACTAAGGCGACTCGGCTTTCGCCTCGTCGTCGTTAGGTAACGTCCTCGTCAATTATGAATATCTTAATATCCTTCTTAAATAAATAGCTAATAATGTAGGTTTATAATTGGTAGTTGTCTTTTTTCAAAAAAGGATGAAAAGAATGCATAATTAAACCTTCTAGGTGGGTAATTCCAGAGACAACTGTAGGTACCTCAGTAGTGTGTCTGTACCACTTCTTCCAAATCTTAACTCAACCACCAATCGAAGCCATTGCAGTTTTCCAACGTGTCATCAAACACGAGGTTGAATAAACAGCGAAAAGTGCCGAGGGTTTATATCTCGTTCAGTGCGTCATTCAGGGTGTTAGTGATACCAACGCACGCCATCTACCGTCATGCAACTGAACCTTTAAGAAATGTCCGGTGGGACTTTTAAAAGTCCCTCCATGCGATATCATTTCGAAATATAGAACTAACATCTCAGGGCTATATCACATAGACATTGTGTCCAGAATATAATAATGTGACAACTGTAGAACTTTCTATCTATGCAACATTGTAACGTAACATAACCGTCACGCACTCACATGTTAGATACGTTGATTATTGTAAATAACTTTGAAATATTACAAGCTAACGTAACAACTATAGTCTATTAATGTTGTCAGTGAACGTTTCATTTTGTGATGTAACTGCAACTAAGCATGTATGTAACTATGCTACATACTTTTGGTTCATTAGCGCTATATCGCTGAGACATAATTATCACAGAATTGTTGACTGGGAAGGGAAGAATATTTATCAATGCTTTTTGTATCCCATTTGGTGTCTGCAAACTTCATTTAAGCAGAATAATTTGCAAGAAAAACATTGCATGGAAAATAGGAAAATGGGGTAGTAAGCGCATTATCGCTTATAATACCACTTGCATGCTATTTAATCGGTTAAATTTTGAAAATGATTACGAAAGCTTGTTGCTGGTGGTAAAATAATGAGAACTAAATTGTCATTTATTATCTGATCAAAGCCCGAGAGCTTTAGCCAACATCATGCTTACGTCAACTCTCAGTCTACCCATTTGTTGATACGTGACGTAGAATGTTAGGGAAGCGAAGTGCAAATTCCAATGCATTTTCAACGGTTTTCATTTCTTCGTTATTTTTCTGCTTTCTGTAACGTTTTTGCAAAAATAAAAAAATACCAAGTTTTTTAAATTCAAAAAGCACTGAGACTTGCTGAAACCTTAAAAGGGAGACGTGAAGCATATAAGTGTCGAAATGTGGTAGGTATGTCGTCAAATGATTAATTCGAAGTGGTCGGGTCTTTGAAAATTTGTAGATGGTAGAATTATTTGTCGAGGATTTACCGTTTTCCAATTAAAAGAGATAGACGATTTTTAGACAAAATTTGTGAAAGCCCGGTATGCAAAAGTATGTCATTGTCAAAAATGACGTCACGAAATAGAGAGAGACCTACAAGATTGGAAACCTTCATTGAATTTTAACCGATAATAAAATAACGTATGGTCAAAAACTCTCTCGATCTAGTAGCCCTTGTGCTGCGGGACGTAGGGCGTAGACAGCTCAAATGTCATTCAAGACTAAATCTGACAGTATACCTATTACATCTCTCACGACAAATGCTACTAGATCGGAAGAGTTTTTGATCATTCTTTACGTTTTGATGTCGCGTGACTCAAACCTTGACAAAAAATCTCATTTTTGAAAAGCAATTTTTTTGTATAAGAGAGATATTTTATTAACCTCCCCACTCCACTTCACCACTTAAAAAAAGGGAGGTTACTGCAATCACTAAAATTTTCGAATTTGGAATAACACCAGATCTTCACGTTTTGAGGTCTCAGAAACTCAAAAAAGCGGTTTTAAAAATGAGTCTGTGTGTGCGTTCGTACGTTTGTAAACACGCCACAGCCGAAACTACTAGACCGATTTGGCTAATATTTGGTACGTAGGCATCTCACAACCCAACTTAGATCTGAAAAGCTTTTGGAGAAAATCATGCAAACAGAAATGGCATTTGGCACATTAACTTTTAAATTTTAAATGCACTGTAGTGTTAGTGAAATTGTAATTTTCGACGTTTGATGGCTAACGCTGCCTCAACGGTTGAAGATAGATCAAAAGTATGAATGGAAGAATTGTCGGCAATGAAAAGATCTACAAAAAAATCCGCGACGGTGATCGCTTTTGTGTTTTAATTTTTGACGAAAATCGCTTCGATCGTTAATTGTCGGCTATCCGTAACAGATATTTAGATACTGTCGCAGACTTTTTGGTAGGTCTATTCCTTGCCGACATTTCTTCCTTATATGATTTTAATCCATCTCCACACGTTTAGGCAGCGCTCGCAGTAGAAGCACGATAAGACGCATTTTTTCCTGAGACCAAAAAAAATGGTAATTGTAATAACTCGAGAACCAGTGGAGGTATCCTATTGAAACTTGATATGCACCTTTGAAGTAAAAGTCTGTTGAAGGTGAGGGGGTGTCAATTTTGGAGGATGAAGTTTAGGGGTTCAAAATCACAAAAATATGAAAACTTAGCAAATATGTTGCAAGTGGAGGTCCGAAACACGACACACACATATATTTCGATAATATCTGATAGGGGATGGTTTTTCTATAAGATGGGGCAGATGGGATGGAAATTAGGGGTTGAAACTTGAAATCTCACCTAAGCGTCGCTTGAAATTCAAGCAATTCAAACGCACCCCCTTTCAGCCCTCAAAACACAATAAATTGACATGGCGAAAATTTAAACCTTAAACCGCCTACAACTTGATGGGAATAAGTTAACTTAAAAAATTTCACCCGCCCAACTCACCCCCTCAATCACACAAAAAATCGCAATGGAAACGGAAAATTAACGAAAAAAAATTGCACCCCTAAAGCTCACCCCATTTAAACTTGAAACACAAAAAAATTATTTAAGAACAAACGTAACCCTTTAACCACCTACTACCCGAGGAATCTAATTGAACGCAAAAAATTATACACCCGAAAACCACCACCATTCAACCCCCGAACCTTTGAACAGAAAGAGACTAGGCTAATTGAACGCAAAAATTGCATCCCCGATACTTACCCTCTTCAACCTCCAAACACAAAAAATTGACGGTGGTTTAACCCTTGGGTCCTGACCTATCTATAACAGGCAGGAAGATACTATCTAATTGAAAGCAAAATATTTCATCACCTAAAATTGACACACCCTCACAATAATTTTATCGGGAAGCATATGCCTTGGCGCTACTACTAGGTGCAGATTAAATCTGCACCCAAAATCACCAAGTCCACCTCAATATATGAATCATTCAAGGGGAATAAACATCTACAAGGATACACATCGCACTGATATACATCTTCCGTTGACTTTTTCACATCACCATAAGAAAGGCCTTCAAATTCTGCTTCCAAAGATGTAGGTATTCACTCTCAGTGCCCTCTTGACCAAAAACTAAAAAATTCGAGATTTTTATCGGACTTTTTTGACATTTTAAACCAAAGTATAGTTACGCATTATGTAACTGCATACAATATTTTGATCCATTGCCAAGTGATTGTATAATTCTTTATTTTCATATTTTACCCACCCGTTGGTGCGCTATAGCTCAAAGATACGAGGGTGCCCATCCTAATTATTTCATCTCGATATCTTGATCCGTTCTCAGATCAGCAAGCCACAAATTGAACCCTACAAGTTCCTGCATGAAATGCACCTGCGAATGCATTTTGCGAGAAATAATTAAAGACTGCGCTTACATTCCCATCACGATAAAGTTTATAACCGCGGTAAAATATTTCTTCCAAAGGTTGAATACCTACTATATCGATCGCAAATAAAAGGCTACGTACTCACTAATTACGCAATAAAGTTACTTTATTTCGGTTTAATTAAAGCTCGGGGGGTGATATGTCATGGCACGCCTTGATGTAGGTGCGGTTTTATCTTTTGTCTGAGTTTTGATACCTAAGCTTTGTTGGGTCGTGTGATTTAATAACATTAAACGCGGCTTTAATTATCGTTATTAGTTTCATAAATAAATGGTGAGCGTATGCAGCTACTTCGTTATTGTGATTAGATCTTAAATCAGAGCAATTTACGCTTTGATCTTGCAATGTAGGTTATTTCCTCAATGTAATGGGGTGTTAACAACGCCATCAGAGTGTTTGTTGCAAGACGGAGTCGTGGAAAACGTTTAAAGAACAGCTAAAGAAATGGAAATGGTTTGAGGCAATGCAAAATTGGTGGATGCGCCGGGATAGTCTCTACGAATATATTGCGTTTTATTCAATTTACATTTTTAAGATTATTGGCGTGTTTAAGGGCACTTCATTACAGTTGTTACATTGCATCCACCTCATTTTGTCAGACAGAGCCCAAAAATATTACAATTGAAAGGCAAGAGTCGGAAAGTGCTCTCCTGATCAAAATTATTCTGCAAACACAATATATTTTCAGAACGCGAACGTAGTGCATTGTCATAAATTTACATTCTGATTTCCTCTCAATATTGAAATAAGAGAGGATTGCATTATAACCTGAATAACATTGCTGGTTTTGAACAACCTGAATTTTCAGTCGGGTGGAAATTGGAACAAACAGTATACGAGCAAAGTTCGCGTTCTGTGAACAATCCAACAACCTGTGTTTAGCTCATAATTCCTATGCACATAACGAGTAGTTATTTTGAAGGGTAAAGTAACTCATATTTCCCGAGAAATAAGTAGACACGAAACATGTATATTATATACGAGCGCCTGCTTAGCACGGATGTCGCCCCGTTCTTCGAAAAAACGGATGTACATAGTGTAAGAAGCTTATTGTCTTAATAATTTATTTACAAAAAGCTCTCAGTTCATTACGAGCCACGTTGAACGTTTTTTTAATTCCCATAATATTTTCACGATCCAATCCCGACGCAACTATTAATTATTCAAAATGTCAGGGGTTGGCCTTTTCATGTCACCACTAGTTCTTACAGCTGGGGAGAAATTAGCAGTTTGAATCAAATTGCCATTTTATAAAGCTGGAGGTGATAGATAAAATTAGTACCTGCATAATTTATAGAGCTACGAACTTCTCACAATACCTACGCACCCCCTTGCTAAGACCGACTTAATTTTCCACTAAGTTTCTAAACTTAGCACGTGACGTTTTCCCTGCTATTCCGGCACTACATGAATATGCAATAATGAAACTTCATATATGAAAGCTTTACATACATTAAAGCTTGCGGAAAATTTTTAAAACCACACGCAATGGATGGAATTCTTCTTAATCGTGCTGTTTAATCTGGGTTTATTACTTTTCCGATAGTTGCAGGAGTAAACAGGGAAAAATGTCATATGGAACAAAACAGTTTAATTATGATGCAACTATTAATATCAACAGGATGTGCGGCATATTTAACAATTCAAACTTCACTCGCATTATTAACTAACATTGAGCTGCGGCAGCATGCGAAACTTTATTGAAATACTGTAATATACCTTTAAATTTCAATTTCCCAGCAACCCCCTACTTTCCCGCTTTCATAATCAATGTTATTGTGTTAGTGCTGAAACAATAATTTACGAGTACCTCCCGATATTCGCTTCAGTTCCCAACGTTGAATCTTAAAAGCGCGCACTGTGCGCTTTTCTGGAGTAAATATTTAGTGCGGCTATAAAAATAGCTTATCTTTGGAGTGTAATAAAAGTATGGAACTTATGAATATTATCTCCGTTACAGTACATCGGAACTCAAGTGCTTGGATTTATATTTGGACTGGCCGGATCGGCGGTTTTGTTGGATAACAGCTCCAGGGACTCGCACTTCCAGCCTCTGGTGAGGGAAAGCATGAGGAGACTTATTATGAACGCTCAACACGAGGAGTCCAGGCAGACCCTTGCAATGATTCAGGAATCGGTAAGTTCGTATTCGGACACATTTTACTAGTTAGGATTTATTTAAACTTCAAATGAGTGAAAGCTCGCTGACTTATGGTCATAAGTCACGCTTCTGTCACATTATTTCACACCACCTGTAATGTTGGCTGCCTATCCATGAACATATGACGTTTCAAAATCAAGCGAAAGTGTGCCAAAGTAGATCAGGCATCAGTTGTTCCTATCATTTGCCAACATTTTGTTTTTGTTGGTTTGTGTTTACAATAAATATAAAGTGATACTTTTTTTGAAGAATTTCACTAATCTTGGATACGTATATTTCAATAATCGTGGATAAAACGTCGTATTTAACTCGCACATTATGGGCCATTATTCACTTGGTTGTTTACTCAACCGCGTGAATAATGGCCTTCATAATGTGCTCGTTTAATAATATACTATTTCAAGTCTGTTGATTCTGATCACAGGGTAGCAATAATTGTGTGAATTTGTATACAGAACCTAGTAGTTCCTTTTTTGACTTCTTCGCTCGCAGAGCAGTTACTAGAATCGATCGAAAAACCGAATCGCCCAAAAACATCAAATCTTTAAGTTTTAGGGTCCTAGGAACTCAAAAAATTGTACTTCGAAAAATCTCTGTCTGATGTTTGTCTGTTCTGGGTGTGTCCGTGTACCGAAATATCTCAAACTACTGAACGAATCGAGATGAAGTTTGGCACACATATTCACAATTTGTGGATGCCGATTTGATTTTGGGCCAAATCGATAAGAGGAAAGTGCCATTTTGGCCCATCAACTTTGAAATTTTCAACGCAAATTCCTATTTATCAAATTCTGCTTGCCTTTGCCAAAAAATCGTTAAATATGTCGAAATCTTATTCAGAAGAATTGTTGGCAATAAGAAGACCTACGTAAAAGTCCGCGACAGCATATAAGTATCTAGGATAGATAGCCTACAATAATCGTTTTGTATTTTAATTTTTTGTGAAAATCGGTTTGAGTGTTTATTCTGGGCCACCTTCCTCATACGTATATGATATCGCAGATTTTATGGTAGACCTTGTCTCAGCGAAAAATTCTTCCATTTATGATTTTATTGATTTTGTTATATCTTCAACCCTTTAAGCAGCATTCGCGCCGCTTTTTTTTGTCACTTTATTCTATTTTTAACACATTAATGTTCGTTCATTGCTTCATTTATACGATATCGACAAGGAGGGCCACGCAAATTTTTTGATTTCCCTCAAATCATTAAAGCCATTATTAACCTGGACCTACTTTTGGGCCATATCCGACCACGGGGATGAAAGTTAAGGGTGAAAAACTAAAATTATACACTATTGAATAACTTGCCTAGGCTTCAAGATATGAAGCTGCAACTTGGTGTATGGTTACAGGCCCATTGTGTCTCAGCTACGGCCGACTTTCAAGAAAATTTTATCAGGGGGTTGACAGTTAAGGGATAATAACGGAAAGAAAAAAAAATTCTTTGTACAAAACGAGTACCAAATCAGATAGAAGGTTAAAAATTAAGTGTGCAGGGAATTACCTCCCCAGAGGGTAATTTTTGTCGGCCTTGAGACAAGGGTTAAAACTCAAAAAAACATGTCATTTCATAGATCATTGATTATTGAAAAAACTTATTGTACTTACAAGAAGAGGCTAAATTCGCCGTTAAGGCATCTACAACCCTTAAAATATTCAATCCACATTTTCTGTATATTTTGAGTTCGGACCCTAAAAATTTTACCATTAAATTACTTATTCTTTTTATAATAGAGACTTATTAAGATGATAGAGACTAACTCACCGTCAAAAATTTCATCCCTAGAAAATCACCCCCAACCGTCTAAACATCAAAAATTGACACGGAGTAAATTAAACCATCACATATTTCACCCCCACGCCCTGCAGTCCTCTAAATACCAAAAATTGGCATTGGGAAAATTGAACTTTTGAATCATGACAATGTACATTGTACATTGTGCAACCTGATGAGACTCCACTCAATGACTGTCAAAATTTTCACCCCCTACCCCTTGCATCCCTCTAAATACCAAAAGTTGACATTGGGGAAATTATGAACTCTTGAATAATGTACAGCTTGGAGAGGCTCAATGACTCAAAATTTTCACCCGCAAAAACTCACCCCCTGCCCCATGAACGTTCTAAACACCAAAAATTGATATGGACTAAATTGAGTATCAAAATTTTCACTCCCCACCCCCTGTAACCCTCTAAGTTGGCTCCCTAAACATTATTCTTATTTTTTAATTTACAAACGACTAGGAGTAGAAGCATAAAATTTGGCACTTGGGGTAATTTTCGTCCTATTTTTTGATGTAGAATAACCTCTCGGAATATATGAACGTTATTTCCGAACACCCTATGTATACCGAAACCTGGCATTTGGGAAATTGAACTCTTGAATCATGTACAACCTGGAGAAACTCAAATACTGTCAAAATTTTCACCCCTTCACCTTCATTAACCCTCTAAACACCAAAAATTTACATGGAGTAAATTGAACCCTTGAACCACCTACAACTTGAAGAAACTAATCGACCATCGCAAAGGATAGTGGCCCAGGAAAAATCAGATCTAGACGATTCCAAAATTTGATTTTTGCTGTGGAGGTACAATAAAGTGTTCGTACAACATTGAAAACAATAATATAGAAATTTTCCCAGGCAGTCATATTTTTATGTGGCTCTAAACCAATTTGGACGCCGAAAACGAATTTTTTTCTCGAAAACTTGAAGTTACCACTCTTTCATTTTTCTACCAAAATTTAAAATTTAGTAGAGATGGGCCCAGGCAGTCGCTTATTGTATAGGGTCCTTTCACCCCCGAAAATTCGAAATGGAGATAAGACGAAATCTTTACGTTTCGAGGTCTCTCAGGTTCATAAAAAGATGTATTGTATGGGCGTATTAGCAAGATTCCGCTGAAACTACCGAACGGATTTTCACAAAATTTGGCAAGGGAGTTAGGTTTAAGCCGTAGATAGTTTAGCAGATTTGGCAGACCAACTATGAAATTTGAAAGATAAACGCCAATTTTTTCTATCAGCAAATAAATGAACTTCAAATTCGATTTTCAAAAATGTAATCACAAATAGTGCCCTTTTGGCATAGAATGCAAAAATTCGATATTTTAAAGGAGCGCTAAATAACACGCTATAACCCAAACTACAAGGCCGATTTGGCTGAAATTTGGTACGTAGAAATGCCATAACTGATCTAATTTTGATGGCAATCGACGAACGACAAGGGCTTTTTGGCATGTCAACTTTGAAATTTGAAACATGAACAGTATTTTTTTTTATCTGCACATAAAAGGTACACAAAAGCTGTTTCCAAAAATGCATTCAAACTTAGTGCCCTTTTGCCAAAAATATTGAAAAATTGTGAAAAACTGAAAAACCGCAGGAAGCGCCGAACATTTTTTATCTCTCATAAAATTTTTCATTATATGGAGCAAAATTTCGGGTTTGCACATTACCTGCTTATTACATAAGCGACTATGTTTCTGTTCCTTGTCTACGCATGATTGTAGTCTTATGCAGATTCGGCAAAAAAAGGAAACGGATCAAAAGAATTTCAACGGCTCTCCGCCGATGTCTTTTATCACACTTCTAACGGAAATGTTTTAAAAGATCGGAAGTAGAATCCAAAGCTCTTAATACCAGCAATTCATTACATTTTTATGCTCGGTTTGAACAGCGCAAACACTATTCATTATGAATCAATAGAGTAATAAATTATTATTGGTTGCCGATACGAATGGCTCCTGCGGTTTATCAGTTTGAATTAATAATTCAGGAACGTTATTCATATTCAACATTTAGTCCGTCGAACTGTAAACCTAATCAAATCTATATTGTATTCTTCAATTGGTTGTACACCTGACTGGAAGTGCCGCATATCTGCTGGCTTTCAAGTTAATGTGTTGTGACAAAATGTACATTTGGATAATTTATATTCTGGTGGTTATTCTGCAAATTGAGATTTAGATGCAGGTTTCCTCTCCGGGGTAATATTTATTTAGTGGTCCGTGTTTACACATTAAGTAGGTAATTGAACATATTACCTCAGCATAACCAAGGACAAACGTAATGAGTTCCATCGGTAAATGTGGCAAAAGTGCCTTTATGTGCAGCTCAAATATTCCGGGTCGTAATAAATTCCTAAGATTTCCGTCGACATTTTTCATGATTATTTCATAGTGGGAGCTTGCGAAGCGGAATTTCTTCAATCCCGGCGCTTAATGCCAATATTTAAACAAAGTCGATAAGAGCTGAAGCGACAAAATTTGCAATGGAAAATTTTATTAATATTTCTTTCGATGTTTGCATTGAATTAAAAAAATAATATGGGAACCAGCCAGACGTGAAGCTTACGCGCAGTTTTCACGGTAGCGAAAGACTCCAACGAATTCCTTTTTTGAGTGCACACAAAAAACAGCTTTTGCCAACCCTGTCACAATATCCGACAAGAACCAATATTTATCTACGGCTTAGGTTTCTGACAGTGTGTGATATACCGGAAGACTTTGTTTGCTCTTCTTAAAACCTCAGGAGAAGCTAAATGAAGTTCACCTTTTAGGAAAACAAGTTTTAATTACTTTATTATGTTGGGTGTCAGAGTATCTAGGCAAACAGGGTGGGAGTTGCTCTTTGTGTAATTTTCATTTACATTTATGTATACATATAAAAATTGTTTGGAGTGAAAACGATTTATTGAAGAAAATGTTAAAGGAACAGTAAACTTAAAAATATTAATTTTTCAAAAATTAGTCTAATTGATAGTTTATAGCATTTTATAAATGTTGCCGTAAATAAAATTGCCCGAAAGAACTTCAATGCGTTGTTAGAATCAGTTTGAGTGAGGGGAGTGACGTCATTTGTGATAAAGTTGCCCGCTCGTGCTTGTCAGCCTGCAGTGATCTTATGGATCCCGCGCCGTAGAAATAATTATTGTTTCTTCTGTAACTTTTGAACGAGTGGATGGATTTCAAAAACTGTTGCATTGGTTTACAGAGGATTTCATACTCTTCAAAATGATGCATCACAAAAGGTCCAAATGTAATTTAAAATTTTACTGTTGATCGTGTTGGAAGGTAGACGGATACTAAAAATATTTACAGCATTGGATTGGTACTGAAATTAGCTTTCAAATGATGTATTGCAAGTGAGGGGTTGCCGCTTGAAATTAGGAAATGCTTTAATGCAGCGCCAAAGCTTTCCAAGTGCAAGTACACGCGGCTTATCACATATGACGTCATGATGGATTTTTGCGGGGGTTTGGAGTTGAAAATAAAATAATTTTCTTTTTGCGGTCATGTTAGCGCTCGTTTCCAGTAATCTTCTGTTCTTTTATGCAATAAAAAACAAATGGGTTTTTAGTGTGCCTTTAAGTTAAACTTACAAAAAAGATTCAGTTGATTTCACTCTTTACTGTCATGGAGATTTGTATCTTTTAAAGCATCCTGTTCGTTTTATTCCAATACTCGATAGAAACTCCTGAGCGCTTTTAGTTTTCTCAACTTCTTATTCTTTATTTCTTTTAGAAAGTTAGAAGCAACCGATGCCGTCGGTTTTGACATTGTTTAACAAAATCGAGAAAACAATTTCTACCGTATACTAAACGAGTTTGTCAACCGTCTTTTCAATACAAATTTTAGAATTGCTAGCGAAGCTTATTGCATCTCTGTTGTTAACCCGATGAAAATCTGAATTGAACAGTAAAGAAATTTCCAACAACCGTACAGTGCGGTTGAGTGAGCACGCCATATAAATTTTTCACGTTTATGCCCCGCATTCCGTCGAGATGATTGTGTAAAAAACGACGTTGTGGCCTTAAAATGTTAGGGCGGCCGTACATGGGTAAATGAAAGAAAAATTGCGAATAAATCCGTTTTACGATTCGACTTGTATAGGTGCGGGCCCCCCGATACTTTAAACTAGTGAGTGACGATATGGATTCAGCAAATGGTCTGTGGAGAGATTTATTGGGAGTCTGCTGGTCTGCTTCCGCCTATATGCAATTCAATATCGCAATCTCTTAAGGTTATTACCTTTCCAATCAACGTTCAAGTCGGGTGTGATGAGATTTAAATTACGTTAGAATAGCTATTTTAGGGGAGGCATCACGTTATCTTCTAATTGAAAAAAATCGCAGCCTGACAAACATGAAAAATATTAGATAACTTTATTACTTTACCTTTACATGTTTTGTTCTAGTTTTCTTTTTTTTTCTTCTTGGCTACTTCTTTCTCTCTCGGTTGTCTCCTGTTTTCTCTTCTCCCCCCGTTCTTTCTCTCGCTCTCTGGACTAGCTTCATCCTTTCTATTCCCTCTCCCCATTCGTTCAGAATATTCTTTCTTTCCATTTCCTCCTCTCTCATTCCCACACACTCTTTCAGCAGGTGATCTACTGTCTCTCTCTCCTCTCCACATACTCTGCACTTTCTCTCTTCTTCCTTCAGCCAGAACTTGTTTTCCCTCTCCTCATTCCCGCATCTGAATCTCGCTATCATTCTTTTTTCTTTCCCACTCTCCCTCTCCAAGTAACTTGGTAACCCTTCAGTTATTATATTCTCATATTTTGCGTTATATCTTGATTCTCTGATTTTTGTTCTTCTTTCCTGTACATCTATGTCTCTATCTCTTTCTAACATCGCTCCATTCTTCCATGTCCCCTGTTCCCTGCGTCTTTCTATAAACTACCTTGCGTATCCGTTCCTCTCGTAATATCTTTGCCTTTCCTTCCCTTTTTCTTTCTCTCTATTTTTCTCTTTCCAGCACTCCTGTAATATCTTACACTCTCCTCTTTCTCCCATTCTGTCCTCATATTTCACCACCCTTTTCCCTGTCTCCACTCTTAACTTACTCCTTTTCGTTTCTTCCCTTATTATGTATCCGGGTGTCTCCCTATCTACTCCCAGCACCCATTTTATGTACTTATCCTGCACTCTCTCCGCCTGTTCTTGTTCTTCCCACCCCCAGATTTCCGCTCCGTTCATCAAACATCAAACATCATTCTTCTTCTCTTAAAATCATGCTCAAACTTTCTCACTCCAATTCCCCAAATCATCCGTACCACCTTATTTGCTTTTTTAACCAACTCTCTTACATGCTTCTTATTTGAATTCCCTTTCCTGCTCTATTTTCCTTTCATTCCACTTCCACTCACTTTCCTTTGGCCTTCCTCTCCCTTTCGCAAAAAACATCATCTTCGTTTTTGCCACATTTACTTCCAACTTTTTTCTCTTCATATACCTCTCTGCACTTCTATCATATCTTTCATTCCTCTCTCCTCGTTCGCTACCATCACCAAATCATCTGCATATGCCAAACACCACACTTTCTCTTTGCCCACCACAACCCCCCCTGCCTGCGCCATTTTAAACATCTCATCAATATCGTTTATATAAATTGTAAACAGCGTTGGGCTGAGTGGGCATCCCTGTCTGACTCCTTTCTTGTCCAAAAACACTCGCTCTCTTGTCCATTCACTCTGACTACATTCTTTGTTTCATTATATATTTTTTTTATCCGTCTTACCAGCTTCTAGTTCAGTCCTATTTTGCTCAGTGATATTATTTTAAACTAGTGAGTGACTATATGGAATCAGCAAATGGTCTGTGGAGAGATTTATTGCTGGTCTGCTTGCGCCTATATGCAATTCAATATCGCAATCTCTTAAGGTTATTACCTTTCCAATCAACGTTCAAGTCGGGTGTGATGAGATTTAAATTGCGTTAGAATAGCTATTTTAGGGGAGGCATCACGTTATCTTCTAATTGAAAAAAATCGCAGCCTGACAAACATGAAAAATATTAGATAACTTTATTACTTTACCTTTACATGTTTTGTTCTAGTTTTCTTTTTTTTTCTTCTTGGCTACTTCTTTCTCTCTCGGTTGTCTCCTGTTTTCTCTTCTCCCCCCGTTCTTTCTCTCGCTCTCTGGACTAGCTTCATCCTTTCTATTCCCTCTCCCCATTCGTTCAGAATATTCTTTCTTTCCATTTCCTCCTCTCTCATTCCCACACACTCTTTCAGCAGGTGATCTACTGTCTCTCTCTCCTCTCCACATACTCTGCACTTTCTCTCTTCTTCCTTCAGCCAGAACTTGTTTTCCCTCTCCTCATTCCCGCATCTGAATCTCGCTATCATTCTTTTTTCTTTCCCACTCTCCCTCTCCAAGTAACTTGGTAACCCTTCAGTTATTATATTCTCATATTTTGCGTTATATCTTGATTCTCTGATTTTTGTTCTTCTTTCCTGTACATCTATGTCTCTATCTCTTTCTAACATCGCTCCATTCTTCCATGTCCCCTGTTCCCTGCGTCTTTCTATAAACTACCTTGCGTATCCGTTCCTCTCGTAATATCTTTGCCTTTCCTTCCCTTTTTCTTTCTCTCTATTTTTCTCTTTCCAGCACTCCTGTAATATCTTACACTCTCCTCTTTCTCCCATTCTGTCCTCATATTTCACCACCCTTTTCCCTGTCTCCACTCTTAACTTACTCCTTTTCGTTTCTTCCCTTATTATGTATCCGGGTGTCTCCCTATCTACTCCCAGCACCCATTTTATGTACTTATCCTGCACTCTCTCCGCCTGTTCTTGTTCTTCCCACCCCCAGATTTCCGCTCCGTTCATCAAACATCAAACATAATTCTTCTTCTCTTAAAATCATGCTCAAACTTTCTCACTCCAATTCCCCAAATCATCCGTACCACCTTATTTGCTTTTTTAACCAACTCTCTTACATGCTTCTTATTTGAATTCCCTTTCCTGCTCTATTTTCCTTTCATTCCACTTCCACTCACTTTCCTTTGGCCTTCCTCTCCCTTTCGCAAAAAACATCATCTTCGTTTTTGCCACATTTACTTCCAACTTTTTTCTCTTCATATACCTCTCTGCACTTCTATCATATCTTTCATTCCTCTCTCCTCGTTCGCTACCATCACCAAATCATCTGCATATGCCAAACACCACACTTTCTCTTTGCCCACCACAACCCCCCCTGCCTGCGCCATTTTAAACATCTCATCAATATCGTTTATATAAATTGTAAACAGCGTTGGGCTGAGTGGGCATCCCTGTCTGACTCCTTTCTTGTCCAAAAACACTCGCTCTCTTGTCCATTCACTCTGACTACATTCTTTGTTTCATTATATATTTTTTTTATCCGTCTTACCAGCTTCTAGTTCAGTCCTATTTTGCTCAGTGATATTATTTTAAACTAGTGAGTGACTATATGGAATCAGCAAATGGTCTGTGGAGAGATTTACTGCTGGTCTGCTTGCGCCTATATGCAATTCAATATCGCAATCTCTTAAGGTTATTACCTTTCCAATCAACGTTCAAGTCGGGTGTGATGAGATTTAAATTACATTAGAATAGCTATTTTAGGGGAGGCATCACGTTATCTTCTAATTGAAAAAAATCGCAGCCTGACAAACATGAAAAATATAATCTGCGAGAAATACGCCTCATCAATCTTTTAGGGGAGAACAATAAATTCCAATAATTTGAACTTTTGTTGACAGATCGGGTGCTGCGGTGCTGACGGAGCAAGTGATTACTTGAATCTGAAACAGGGCCTTCCCAGCGAATGCAGGGACAGCGTCACCGGAAACCCATACTATCATGGATGTGTGGATGAACTGACTTGGTTCTTCGAACAAAAGTGTGCCTGGATTGCTGGACTAGCCATGACTGTTTGTTTCTTCCACGTAAGTAAAAATTGTTGGATTTCTTTGTTAGTCCGAGGATTTATGTTGCCTGTTATCTGGGGCAAACTTTTATATACTTGCAGTGATTAATTGGCGGGGATTAAGAATTGAACCATTTGATATAAAGGCGAGAGACTTGTTGAGAATTCGAATATTATGTTTATGGGGTAAAAAATACTGAAACCATCCTCGTCCTTGTCTCCCGAATGCACACACAGTACGAGAGAGAGTAAAAAGGAGTTTCCAAACGAGACTGCCGCGGAAACTTTATCGATCTTTCCCTCTATTCGTGTTAAACATACACATAGTTACATGTTAATTTCTCGGAGCTTTAATCTTCTCTTTAATCTGAAACGGGTTTTTTCCCCAGTGCAAAGCACTTTGTAATTATTATTCGAATTCAGCAGAATATTGCGTTATTATTGAGTTTGTAATTACGCGAGCTTAAATGTCATAAATTATCCACCAGCAATTTTACAGAATAATTGCCATACATCTCTTTATTATGTTCAGCATAAAATACGACTACTCTCGTCGCCGCATATGTGTGACAAGTGGGTTGGCTTATTCATTTAAGGTACTTTCATAATCACTACGTACTTATTTTTGTAAAACATACTCACTTTTCCAGCACATTCGGTTCGCCACCCAGCAAAGAGCAGGTAGGGCTGGTCCAGTTTAAGTTCGCAAGCCTAGGTCAGGGTTTTGTGATGCGCAGTTGACACGTTTTGGTTCTGGGGTATCTAGTAACGTAGCTGCCATCTTGCAAATGGGCGTGTTTGCGCAGAAATCTTGACCTACCTTGGTTTGAACTTGAAGTGGACAAGCTCTAGGTACAGTACTGATAAATCCAAATTAAATCATCTGTTTTAACTGTACCGGTGGCTTAACTTTATTAATTTAACTTAAACGGAAACCTTGCAACGTACTGAAACTGCATGTATTCCGTTCAGAACGATGAGCTGAGTTCAACGCTACAGATAGACGAGCTGAATTCAAAGATATTTTGCGCAAATGCACTATTGTCAAGTTACCCCAATATATCAAGACCATTCATATTATAGTTTATGTTTAGAAGAAATCTTGTCTCGAAGGTCATTTCTTGTCTTGTCTTGAATTTAGAATCAAGATTGAAATTCATTCTTGTCTCGACAAGAGTCTTGCACTGTCTTGTCGTGGGCTCAAGATTCTTCTTGATCTTAAATTTTTCGTCGATGATTGGTGAAACTCGCCCAGGGTTGTGAAAATGTTGAGTAAGTAGGTCCATTATACCTATTCAAAACATTTCTATGGCTAAGAAGTAACATTGAAGGTATATACAGTGTGTCTCACTTAAGGCGAAGACACCCAGTTATTTTCCTTATTTTTGTAGGTGAAGACTTGTTCGTAATCTTGTTTTGTCCTCATTTGCCAAGTTTAAATTTAATATTCGAATTTTTAATTTTAGAAAAACTTTTTAACAACTTTTCCTCAGTATTTTTTTTCGATTCCTTCTTCCTTCAGCGCAAACGGACAAAATCGAGCTTGAAAGAATTTTTGTTAGAAAATTCAAAATACTAATTTTCTATTGAATCTCGGCACAGGGAGTCAAAATTGGATTCTGAACAACTTTTTCTAATAACTTTGTTTGATATCTTGATCGCGAAGCAAAATATTGACAAATGGCCTTATTCCCGAAGAGTTCCCAGTAGACTGCCCCCGATTAACCCCCCCCCCCCGATAAAGCTCCCTTTAAACATTTCTCTTAGCAACGTTTGAAGATGGTTGCTCCCGATTAGTCAAAACTATCTTTGAAGTCGACTTTAACTTTAAAATTTTTATTATGGAACCGGACCGGGGGTAAATTATTTATTTTATTATCAAACGTCACACAACAATTATTTAAATGACTGTGTTGGCAAGATATAACCGTCATTTCTATGACATTTTTAGCGGAGTGTTAAACTCCGGAGGAGTTTAAATTTATCATTATTGGAATTTTGCAGTGTCAAAGTGACGCGCAACAGACGTGAGTATAAAATTTTCGATTTTTTCGTTTGAAAATAAAATATTGTGTTTTATTCGGAGTCTAAGCGACATTATGTGACTAGTATGGATTTAATTCGCCTCGCTCCGCTCGGCGTTTAAACTTCCATACTACGTCACATACACTGTAAAAAAACAGGGGTTTTTCACTACTAAAAGAGTGAGTTTTCCTGAATTTCATAGAGTAATATTAGGCAGAAATGGTATTATTCACCGTTTTTTAAGTTTCTGCCCTCTTTTTAGGACTTTCCACCATTTTTCGAGAAATGTTCCCCTTTTGCTTGCAGATTTTCCAGAATACAGGATGTTTTTATCAAAATAGAGTAAAATTTACCGTACTTCGGGTAGTTGTACTATAAAGTGTCGGTTATTTTTAACTAAAACCTGAAAAAACAACAGCGTCACTGAATTTTCCACCAATCTTTGGTAATTTTTCCTTTTACTTACAGATTTTTTCTAAATTCGGGGTGTTTTTATTAAAATAGTGTAAAAGTTACTTTACTTCGGGTAGTTGTAACTATAAGTATCGGTTATGTTCAACTAAATTCTGGAACAATAACACTCTTAGTGAATCTTCCACGAATTTTTGGTTATTTTTCCCTTTTCCTTACAGATGTTTCCAAAATGCAGGGTGATTTTATTAAAATAGTGTAAAAGTTACCTTACTTCGGGTGGTTATAACTATAAGTATCGGCTATTTTTAACTAAATTCTGGAACAATAACAGTCTTATGTCCGTTTGCACCGACGCCGATTAAATTTTAACTGCCGGTTAATTTAACCGACAGATGCAAAATGGCATCAGCGCAATGCTAAAAATTTGATTGACAAGTGTCAGCTTCGAGGTCAGCTTTCGTATCAAAAGCAGATCAAAAGTGCATTCAGATCCATAAAAGCAAGGGAAATACAAGAACATAATTGTCAAGACAGCAATGTATCATGTACCTAAATAAATCAAGACAAAAACGAAAAGGCCCAATTTTGAACAAGCCAAAAAGTATCTAGCCGAAAATAACCATCCAGAAAGAAAGGTGCCATTAGACTGCAATGCTGAAACGGTCAGCTCAAAACCCATCAACTTAGAGACAAATGGGCAAATAGGTAATGCTTTTCTTGGATCTCTAAACCGATTCCTATTGAAGGACATAGATGACGAAATTATTCAACGGTTGGATGTTTCTAAACAAACTGCAATGAAAGAAGGAGAGGACCTCCGAGAGGACAATTCTCTAGAAGGTATTATAACCATCGGCAAATACTAAAGAGTATACATGCAAACATGCAATAGAATGTGCTCCCATGTCCCAAAAAGCTTCCTGTCGCGACCATGAGAAGAGTGTCCTGGCTAGCCACATAGAAGGTCAAAACAAAAATGAATGGACAGGATAGAGGTCCGTATCTGATTATAAAACGATGAAGCAGTTTAGCAGGAAACAGAATAAAAAGCAGATCCTGAACGAGATTATTTTCCTCAATGAGTATCCAGATCAGAGGAGAAGGAAAAATTAATTATAATAAATTTCTATTTTAAAATAAATTATATCAAAAACTAATCAGTGGTTTGTCCACTGATTAACTCAACAATTGGTTAAGAGTTCAGCAAGTATAAAATTGCTTGACGTTGCTAGAAAACGGAAAATTGACAATGATGTGGCACTGAAAAGTGTTTTCTTTGTTGTTGTCTGTCAATGATAAAATTGGATCAGAATGACTGAATGTGCATCCACATGGATTAATATCCTTATTTAAAGGTGCACAAAGAAGATCCATGCCGCTTTGGTTCGAAAACTTAAAGCGTTCTTACTTGCTTTTGATAAAAATTCAAAAATGAACATGAAGTTCTTGCCGTGTTGCCGCTTCTAATCCGCCAATTAAGTTAACGGTGATTAAAAATTAATCGGCGTCGGTGCAAACGGGCATTAGTGAATCTTTCACGAATTTTTGGTTATTTTTCCCTTTTCCTTACAGATGTTTCCAAAATGCAGGGTGATTTTATTAAAATAGTGTAAAAGTTACCTTACTTCGGGTAGTTATAACTACAAGTTATTACAATTACAATTTCCGCGATTTTTTTGTTATTTTTCCCATCTACTTAGAAAATTTTTCAAAACGCAGGGTATTTTTATTAAAATAATGTAATAGTCACCTTACCTCGGTTAGTTATAACTAAGTATAGGTTATTTTTAATTGAAAACTGGAAAGACAACATTTTTTTTCATAAAATAAATATCTATTAATCTTTAAAAATTTACTCAGTTTCGTTTGCTAGCTTTATTGGATCCAGCAATATAAAATTAAATTATGTAGATGTTCTTCGCTAAAACATATTTTCCAGATTTTTGATTCTTGTTGCCTTGTGCCTTCTTTAAAACTTTGCCCCCTCAAAAGCGTCAAGAAATTTCAATAAATCTTGACTCTTGACAGTTTTGCTCTTGTCTTGTCAAGAATTTCGGACATTCTCTCTTGTCTTGATCTTGTCTCGAAGTCAAGAGAAAATCAAGACAAGATCTTGAAAACTTCTTAATCTCGTGAACCACTAGTTATGTTACATATTCTTATTTTGGTTGTTTAAAATGTTACAGCTTATTGGGGAAATCACAAAAGAAGTTAAAATGGAATGATCAGTTTTCAGTATATTTTTTTGTTACATAACAGGAATAAAATTTTATTTCCTTGCAGTTATTTCAACACAGAATCGTCATTTCTGTTCAGTACGAAAATGGGTGCAAAACGATTCTTTCGGATAGTTATAGTAGTCAACTAAAGGCGCCTACACACGTTTCGGCTTTTCATCAATCCCCTAATGTCGTTCCAAACGTTATTTCAGGATTGACGAAAAATGAAACGTTTGTAGGGGTTTTCCAATCATTACACGTTTCGGCTTTTCATCAATCCCCTAATGTCGTTCCAAACGTTATTTCAGGATTGACGAAAAATGAAACGTTTGTAGGGGTTTTCCAATCAATACACGTTTCGGCTTTTCATCAATCCCCTAATGTCGTTCCAAACGTTATTTCAGGATTGATGAAAAATTAAACGTTTGTAACTGAGTTTTCCAATCATTTACAGAATGAAGCGGCATCAAACGGTATTTCGGGATTGATTAAAAACGGACGAAAAACCGAACGTGTGTAGGCCCCTTAAAAAAGGGAATTTTCCAAATATTCATTCTATTTCAACTGATTACGCATTTTTTTCATAGGAAAATTATTATAAGTCGAATTGTTCGGTAAGGCCACGGGGCCATCTCGGCTCCTTGTTTGGCTCATCACTGGGCTGCCCCCTGACAAAAAAGCCCTAAATTTTTGACGTTTTAATTATGTTCGCAGTTCGCTATATATTCTTTGAAAATCTGTATTTTCTTTAATTTTTGCTGCATTCTATCTTGTAATATAATTAGTTTTACCATTATAGCTATTAACATACCTAGGAATGTTATGACATAAGACATCTAAGTCTGTTATGATTCATAACATCCGAGGTTTGTTCAATAGTTTATCGGTTTAAAGCGATTAAAGCCGAAATTAAAAAAATGTTGCGTGAATTGGCGTCATTTTGACAATCGAGATGACAGCATTTGAATGGGGTCATTGTTGTCATGAATGGTTAATGGGCTTGTTGTCTAGAAACCATTAGATAACGTTATGATCTGCTTACCAGCCTATTTTTATGCATGTTAAGAACGCTTTAATCGCCTGAAACCGGTAAATACAATAAATCACTAACAACTGAAACACCGTGTACCTACCTACGTTCAGAAGGCTGTATTTTGTAACTCCAGACGGCGTCAGAAAATGTTGACCAATTAAGCGACAAATTAAGCAGAGCTTTCCTAGGATCGTAATCTGATTCATCAACGTGTGAAATTTCAAATTTCAGAAATTTATTTGTTAAAAAAACATTGACCGGTGTGGTGTCACATAAAGCGATAATCATTGGAAAGTGTAACGGAAACGAATCACCGCCATTATTGTAGCGGAAAATCATGTTTGAACAGTGAAATAATTGGCTCAAAAATTGTACCTTGTCGCATCGTTAAACAACCGTCATTCATCGTTTAGTTTATTAATACAACGGTAACCGTTGCAAATAAGTTCGCTATAAATGCATTGCACGGTGTTGGGATGTTATTGAGTTAGATTGTTTGGTGGAAATGTCCTAAGAAGATCAGAATGTAGCGATTTCTGGATATCCTGTAACGTATATCCCTTACGTGCTTTAATCAAGGGATCCATAGTCAAGGCGGATATTACTTGACGATATTGTCTACATGAATGCTGGACACTAAATCAATAAAGGGAAATTTATGAAATGAATTGAACACGGCACAGACAATAATATTGCGCCAGCAATATTACCTTAAGTTATCGCTTATTCTGAATGTTTTCTGGGCTATAAATTTTACGATCCTTGGTATCAAATAGTTGTCTATTTATCTGCTTGTCGTTATTGGTTCGCGATATTACCAATAAACCGCACAAAAAATTCCAGCGGACCCTAATTGCACACAAAATGGTTTTTTATTGACACACTTTTATTGTTTATAATGGAGGGCTTTTGGCCCTTTTCACATTCTTAAAGCTCCTCATTTCTCTATGTTCTAAAGCACGACTTGAACCGATCAGACTACCTGTAACGTCATTAAATTTCCTTACCCTTCGTCACAATTAGTTTAATTTTTTTATTTTCTCTACAAAGCATTTCAAGTTGATAATTCCTTTGTCAAATTCCTACCAAGTGCAGCTCATTTCGCCTATTTTAGTAAATAAACAAGTTTATCCCTACGAAGACGTAGAACGGACACGAGTAAAAAAAATTCATATTTTCGACTTCATACACAAAATTTCGACTTAGAACTCGAAATTTCGACCTCAAACTCTAAATTGAATCTACTGCGCAAGTCCTACTTCCTAACTCGAAAATTTTATTAATGCGCATGTGCGAAGTTCGAACGGCGCAAGCGTCGCACATCAGATGGTCTGTGGTCTGTTCGTGTACCGTGCACCATCTGATGTGCGACGCTTGCGCCGTTCGAACTTTGCACATGCGCATTAATAAAATTTTCGAGTTACGAAGTAGGACTTGCGCACTAGATTCAATTTCGAGTTTGAAGTCGAAATTTCGAGTTCTAAGTCCAAATTTTCGAGTTCAAAGTCGAAATTTTGTGTATGAAGTCGAAATTTTGAGTTCGAAGTCGAAATTTTCGAGTTCAAACTCGAAATTATGAAAATTTTTTACGCGTGTCCGTTCTACGCTTTCGTATATCCCAACCTGTTAACAAAAACTCAATTACAAGGAATCTAGAATCTTTCTGAACTGAAAAAACTTTACAAATAATGTGCACGGTAAATTGAGCTAAGCAAATCTGAATGAAGAAAAAGAAAAGAAAAAGAACAAAAAAGAACAAAACCAAACTAAATTGTAACAAAGAAAAGGAAACACGGGAAATCTTTAGCTTTAGCTTTAGCAATTTATTAAAATAATAAAAAATACCAGATATTATGGAGATCTGAACTCGGAAACCGTAAGAGATGGAGAGTAGCTTAAATTAGAAAGAAGTTGCCCTTTTTCAAGGTGATTTAAATTCTGTAAAGAATTCTCCTTTGTCTTGATGCGTTCTTGAGTTATCCCCAAACAATTGGAAGTCCCATTTTTAAAGAAAATTTGATAGCCGTTTTTTGTCGATTTTGGGTTTTGAACTGCAAATGCTCAAATGTGATTGGTGTATTTGCCCATTTTCTGGATTGTTGTACTGACAAAGGACGCTTTGAAACTGATATGAGTCTGACGCATTTATTAAGCAAATTTCTAGGAAATTCGGAAAATGGACCAATTACAGATGGGTATTTGTGTTTTATACCGCAAAATCGCTAAAAAACGGCTCATACCTTCCTAATGACTGGTGGTAATTAAATAAAATTTGGAACATTCATATTTTTGACGGCCGTCAACCCAATAGCCTTTGACAGAAATTGTCTGGGCCTTCTAGATTTTGAGCAACGACAGTCAACTTTTCTTATTCTTATGGCAGCTATATTGAATTTTAACCCCATTGAATGCAGAAAAAATAACTTTTCAATTTAACCAACATGTCTTTTTTGGAAGTTCGTCTAAATTTGAATGAATAATTTTGTAAAATCAGCCTAAACTTAGATGAAAAACAATTGCAAAACGGTAACACAGACTCTCGCTTTCTTTTTTGACATGTGAAAAGCATTGAATTCAACTTAAATTAAATGAGTCTTGGCATCGTGTGACTCAAGCTTTGAAATATTTTTTCAAAAAAGTCCATATTAATTACATTTTTGAAAAGCTAATTTTTTTGTGTAACCGATGGTGTTAACATCCAATATGGCGGTCATAAGAAAAAGAAAAGTTGGCCATCGTTTTTCAAAATCTGTTTATAAACAAAATCATTCGGATTAAAAATCTACCCTAGAATTCCTTCATGATTTTTCACTTTTACCCTCCCCACTTCACCACTAAGAAAAATAGGAGTTACTGCAATCACTAAAATTTTCGGATTTGAGATGACACCACATCTTCACGTTTTGAGGTCTCAGGAACCAAAAAAGTGCTTTTAAAAATATGCCTGTGTGTATGTACGTACCAGATCGATTTGGCTGAAAATTGGTCCGTGGGCATTTGATAACCTAACTTAGATCTGAAAAACTTTTGGAGCCAATCCAGCAAATGCCATTTTGGCAAGACAACTTTGAAATTTTAAATTCAGACCTCCACTTTTGACCATAAGAAAGGCCTTCAAATTCTGCTTCCAAAGATGTATTCATTCTTAGTGCCCTTTTGACAAAAAGCCTAAAAATTCGAGATTTTTAATCCAAACCATATTGCACTGACTTGGCTTAAATTTTGTACCCGTCGAAGAGCCTAAAGGTTTTTTTAGGCAATCAACCCACGGCGAGTGTCATTTTGATACATCAATTTTGAAATTTTAAAATTGTATTCATTTATGTAACCAGTTAAATCAAATTTTTGAAAAATTCATTGTCACCATCAAAAAGGCTTTCAAATTCTGGTTTAAGTAAAACAAAATGCATGTACATTTAGCGCCCTTTAGGCAAAAAAAATCGAAATTTTGTAAAAACATTAAAAACACACTACAGTCCAAACTACTAAATCGATTTGGTGGAAATTTGATACACGCTGAAGAGCTGGAATTCTTTTGAAAGCAATCAGTTCACGGGAAGTGCCATTTTGGCATATCAACTTTAAAATTTTAAACACAAGACACGCAAATCAAAGACCCACGCGATCGTGAGATTCCGTCTCTTCTCTGCTGGCAATTTTTTGGTATCGATTCTTCCGTTTGTTTTTCCTCACTTTGTCAACAAAAATAAGCGAAATGAGCTAAATTTGGCTTTGACAAGTGAAGTATCGCCTTAAGTGCAACGACAAGTATCATGAGACTCCATTTTACGATAAGCCTGATAAATATTCGAATTTCGAAATAAAATGATTCATGGATTTAGAGAGAAAGACAATGACATTAATAGAACGCTCTTAAGTGTTTAGTTGATGGGAATAACGTACATTAAAACAGTGAAAGGGTGAATATTTAACAGTTGTCGACAAACACCTGACAAGTCGCATGTACCATCTCTAAATATTCAACGAATGACTGCATAGGTGATGTACTAAATTGGAAGCAAGGGTCTAGTTTTAAAGTAACCTCTTCAACTATATTAAAGGGAAGCTTTTTTAAATTTCATCTAGTTTTTCATAATTTTTTGTCTGTAAATATCACAACTTCTTTGCATTATTTCTTTGATTCCTACTTTATTAGATGACTGCTAGAATCTGCAATCATCTTCTCGGTGTCGAATGGTGTCGTGTTGCTCTATTTGAAGTCTTAATTGAGTCAATGTAAATTAATAACAAAGCTCTTCCGGGGATCCCCAGACAATCGCACACGACAATCATTTAATCTCACAAAAGAAGTAAATTGCATGGGACTCGCAATTAGCTACATTTGAGTATTTTCAGTTCATCAGATATACCTACTTCGTGAAATTTCTCCTGAGAGTGTACGTCGCTTAGTGAGCGCAACGGCAACATTCGAGCAATCCCCATCGATTTTAGTGTTTAAAATAGAGAAAAATTGTGAAAACAGAATTAGCTCGTTGATTCTTGCGAGTCCTTTTAGAAAGAGGAAATATCAGCGAGGCAATAAAGAAAGGCGGCAGCTACTAAACTTACAAAATAAAGTTGCTAACAAATGGACATCGTTAGCTGGAATGCAAGCTTACATTATTAGCTTTGTTAGGAGGGAGCCTTGTTCTCGGAACAAAAGCACGACAATGACACAATAAAAGTAAAAGGAAGCTACTTAAGGTATTTAATAAAAACAATTAGGGATTAGTTAATTTGAATACAAGGGACAGAGAAATATTTTGCAAAATATGAAGAGAATTAAGGCATTAGTTCTGGTGTGACAAGAGGAAGGATGCACTGACATTCTACATTTATATTAACAACAACTGAGCCGTAATCTAGGCCCAGATCGAGTCAGACACCTTAACTTTCAGACATCTAGTGACTTCCCCAGGGAAATTCTCTGTGAATTTGGTAACACATCCAGGGTTTATGTCTTCATTAAGTGGCGATAAATGTCAATAAATTGTAATGTAGCAAGCAATTTGATTAGAATTTAGTAGGTATTAATTAATTTATGCGTCGCTATTAGTGTCGTCACGTTTCCATCTTAATAGTCTCATAATTTTATAGTTCATCAGGAACTAGAGATGTAATCAAATTACATTCTTAAGAGCGACGAGAATTAATTAACCTATGAAATCTTTTGATGTCGGTGTAAATGCATTATTCATTCATGTTACTTCATTACATAACGAGGGCCTGAAGACATTTTAACGGAGTGATGAACTAACGCAGAATCAACACAGCACAAATTTCGTTGTGTTAGCTGTCTTGGTTGAATTTTGCTCGGTTTCAGCTATCTGCAGAACTATCATCAGCCCTGTCGGGTCCTTGAAAAGTTTTCAGCAGAAAGTGATATAGGGAGTGCCTAGAATTTCCTTCATTCATTGTACATGTATAGCGAACTCAGAAAGATTCAGTTTTCAGCTCATTAAAAATCGCAACAGACATCCAAAAAGCAACATATCTACATTAATGAAGGACAAGTAGAAAAGGCAGCAGTTTGTTTAAAAGAACAGTCAAATATTCTTTAATGAGTTACTTATACATATTATACAAACTGTGTCTGAAATTTTACATATTTATATATTTTGGTCTAGTTTTTTTTGTTCCTTCTTCTTCGGCTACTTCTTTCTCTCTCGCTTGTCTTCTGCTTTCTCTTCTCCCCCCTTCTTTCTCTCGTTCTCGCGACTATCTTCATCCATTCGTTCAAAATACTCTTTCTCTCCCTTTCCTCCTCTCTCATTCCCACACACACTTTCAGCAGGTGTTCTACTGTCTCTCTCTCCTCTCCACATACTCTGCACTTTCTCTCTTCCTCCTTCAGCCAGAACTTGTTTTCCCTCTCCTCATTCCCGCATCTGAATCTCGCTATCATTCATTTTCTTTCCCACTCTCCCTCTTCAAGTAACTTGGTAACCCTTCACTTATTATATTCTCATATTTTGCATTATATCTTGATTCTCTGATTTTTGCTCTTCTTTCCTGTACATCTATGTCTCGATCTCTTTCCCACATCGCTCCATTAATCCATCTCCCCTGCTCCCTGCGTCTTTCTATATCTTCTCTTGCATATCCGTTCCTCTCGTAATATCTTCGTCTTTCCTTCCTTTTCCCTCTCTCTTTTTCTCTTTCCAGCACTCCTGTAATATCTTACACTCTCCTCTTTCTCCCATTCTGTCCTCATATTTCAGCGCCCTTTTGCCTGTCTCCACTCTTAACTTACTCCTTTTCGCTTCTTCCCTTATTATGTATCCGGGTGTCTCCCTATCTACTCCCAGCACCCATTTTATGTACTTATCCTGCATTCTCTCCACCTCCTTTTGCTCTCTTCCCACCCCCAGATTTCCGCTCAAAAGTTAATCAGCTAATCATTATTAGAAATTTGATTCCAAAACAGGTCCGAATTCTAAAAAACTGCATTCTTCTAATTCGCTTTATTTTTTGATGAGCTGTCATCACCCACTTTTGTAATCTCTATGATTTCAGACTCACCCTGTAGAGTGCTTCCGTAGTTTCATTGTACATAAGGATCTCAGAAACTGTGAATGAAGCAAATTACGAAAAGTTGCAATATTTTAAAATAATGGACAATGGGTACAGTAAAAAGGAGAAATCTATTTGCTTATACGCTTTCTGCTGTTCTTGTTTTAAGGTGTTTTAGTTTCAACAACTTTCCTTAAAATCTTGATACTTCGAACTTCTGTCCCTTCTTTTTCTACTATTCCTTCTTTGAAGCTATTTATTTTAAATGTGTTTCCTTCTGTCTTTCGCAGTCTGTCCTGTTGAAATTTTTCCTTTAAATGCTGAAATTTCTGTCTGCTGAAATGTTGCAATGGCACTGCAGTCATTATTAATTATTTTAATGAAACTCTTTCCATGAATTAAAGATTTTGCAAGACATGATACAAACCCCATTACAGCTTTTAAGTGATGCAGCAAATACAAAATCCTCGTTTTCTACAATATTTCCTGCACAAAATAAGTATTCTTTTAATTGAATTTCTCGTAATCGCCTCTATCAACAGTTCAATTTCCTCCCTTCGGTTATTTACTAAATTCCAAGGAAGATAATTTCTACGAAAGCTCGTCTTTTATAAAAAAAACCGAATAAGATCCCTTGAAGCTTTTTCAATCAGATAAAACGGTGCGGACGTAAAATTAAAATAAATAATCGGCAAGCCTGTTTGGTATACGTCGTAGCCACTAACTGAAATAATATATTTTCAGCTGAAACTTTAATATTCGCAAGGCAGGGTAATTGGATTACATCTGTACCTTTGTTTAGCAGTAGCAACACTCTAAGAAAATGAAATATTCAAGAACGTGGTTTCGCAGATGCTACAATTTTTAATTCGCGCGATTTTTTTACTCGGTGTGAGGGGGTTTTGTGATCAGAATATTAATGATTGCTTTACATATTTAGATTGAAGCATTTTGCTCGAGTCGATTGTATTCAGCGGCAAATTAGGTTGAAAAAAAAATATATAGTGTTCAGCTACATTTTAATTGATGTTAAGCGAATGAAAAATCCGCTAATCAAAACTACTGTAACGGTAAAATCAGAATTTGTTTTGAGCATGGGCCAAATAAAACTATAGCCCGAGAATATTTTAAAATTAGTATTTGGATGCCATGAAAATCATGAAAAATAACAAAAATTGCTTGCAGCAATAATGGGAAATGGTAAATATGAATAATAAATCGAATGCGATTGTTTGACAGATTTACCAAACCCATGTTTGTTTATTTTTTCACACAGAAATAATTTTTGTTAATCCTTTGGTTGGTAATCTAGCTCACATGAATTGAAAAGCCATTTACAGGACTTACAAAGCACAGGGTTTCACCCTTAAAATATCGGTCCTTAAAAGCTCCCGTAAAGCTGCGGCTAATGTGACAACGTTGAAACAGGCGCGTTTTTTTTACGGAAAAACTATAGCGCGCGGTTTCCTATTGCCATGTCAACTGGAATTGAGTTTTTATCTTGGAGTTCCGTGATTGCCTGGCGCCGCAACTTCACCCCATGGAACGCTATAAAGTAATTACGTTTTCATATCAAATTATTTTAGTACATAAGTAGACACAATTTTCGTGGAAGACGTCTTTTATCGAGTGGGATGCAAAAAAGTGTTCAGTGAAAAAGATTGAGGGGGATTGGAAAGTATAGAAAGAAAATTGTAAGTGAAAACGTTCGAACACGTGTAAGGAATCTGCGAAAATACACAAAGGAATCGTGGGAGTGTATTTTAGAGCAGTGTCGGCAAAAAGTTGTGTTTATTCTAATCGTTCATTCAAAAAATCGAAATTGAACTTTTTATACCTTCTTCGCTTTAACCACGAAATCACACTTTAATAAATCTTTGCAAGAACGACTCCAAGGAAATTCATTATACATATTACTGCTGTCAGTAACTAGTTTTAGTTATTCAAGTCTTATCTCCTTAACCGATCCGAGCGTTTGTTTTGTTTATGCCGTTCGGTTTCATCTTCTTTTATAAAGGTCTTAATTCTTTTTCCTGACGAGGGTTGTATTTCTAGTGACTTAGATCTGGATGCCCTAAATTATAGTTTTGAGTGCCGTGTATCTGTATTGACTTCGGGTTCGAAGTCTAGATTTCGAGTTTAAAGTCGAAATTTCGAAATAAAGGCCGAAATTTCGAGTTTTAATTCGAATAATTACGAGGTTAAAGTAGAAATTTCGAGTTTAGAGTCGAAATAATGAAAAATCTAGCGTCAGTCCTCTCTACGCCTTCGTAGGTTTTGGTTTAGGTCAACAATTTCTTCGTTTCTGTTGCTTCTTCTTCCTCTTCTTCTAGTACGATTCTTCATCTACAAAGTTATATTCTTACTTATTGCTTTGGCATTTTTAAAGTTATATTTCTTTTTTGTTGCTATTTTTAGCTTTTATCGTCTCTAAAAATACGTCCCATAAGCGCGATTTTTGTATTAAATGGTTTATTTAGGTGTACATTTTAAGGATTATTCCGACCGGAAGTTGGTTATTTCTGCTCAGAAAGGTACATATTTTTTCACTTATTGGAATATACAGGATGTCCCAAAATTAGTGGTCAACACTTTACCAGTAGATTCTACTATGAAAAATTTGAAAAAAAGGCTCTATTAACATATGTCAAAAAATAAGTCCTGAGGGAGCTAAGGCCCCTTAAAAGCTACCACTTACAAAGTGTCTTTTTTTCCAAATATCTTCAAAACGGTTAAAGATAGCAACGTGCAATTTGGTATCTTTACTAAGTCTTTGTTGCCGAATTTACTACTGTGGAGAAAATTTCAAAATTTTGATCATAAGCGTCTCATACAGTAGGGACTTAAGGTGCGGTTTCGTTCAGGCTGCTGACGGTCGCGTCTGGAAGTCGCTGCCAGAGGCGCACCACTGCTTATACGTAACAACGTGTATGCGGTTTCGTAGAAGCTGCTGAAAATTCGGACGCGACCGTCGGAAGCGCGCGTCCGCGTCTCGACTGCTACAGTGGGCAGTCTAGACGCGGACGCGCTGTCACATTTTCAAAAAAATGGCGCCTAAATTCAGTAAATTCGGGCAATATTGGAGACTTCACAGCATTGGTGCTCATTTTCTTTAGATCGCCTTGAATTATGTTCAATACGAAATAAAACTGCTCTTTATTTAATCTAAAGAACTCTCAAAATTTTTCTTCATTGAATAATTTGTTCACCTTCTGTCTTTCGGTCAACAGATAGTTTACCATAAAAACGTCTTCTTCTTCTTCATCTTCTATTAAAAGAGCTGCGACAATTTCCGAGTTAATTTTTCTGGTACAATCTTTGTGGATACCGTCAATAAAATCAGCTGATCGCTGTCGGACGCACTTGCCAAACGCGTCAACGAAACCATAACAATGCCGCGTTCGGCGGTCGCGTCGGGCGGCGACTTCCAGACGCGACCGTCAGCAGCCTGAACGAAACCGTACCTTGGATTAAATTTACTGAAACATTTTTGTGAGTAGTTTTTCCTCAAATTTAATTTCAGAATCTGAAAACCTTAGGTTTTTTAAGTAAAAATGGTACTCTCGTTTGATATCTATAGAATGGGCCCTTTTCGAAAAAAATGGCTTTTATTAGTTCAGGGCTCCAAAATTTGTGACAGAAGTCATCAAATTTCTTATGGGTATAAGTCGAAAAATGCTTCCTAAGGGAGCTGGAGTCCTTCAAACAACATGCTTTCCTAGACCCCATTTTGGAGCCCTGAACCAATGAAAAGCCATTTTTTTTTGAAAAGGGCGCATTCTATCGATGTCAAGCAAGAGTACCATTTTTACTTAAAAAACCTCAAAAATATTTGAGTAAATTAGTCCTAAGCCCCTTATATGTACGAGACGCTTATGATAAAAATTTTAGAATTTTCTCTACAGTAGTAGACTCAGTATACCAGCATACCAAATTTCACGTTGCTATCTTTAACCGTTTTGAAGATATTTAGAAGAAAACACTTTCAAACGGCTCTTTTTAGGGGTCTTAGCTGTTTTTTTCATATTTTTCATGGAAGAATCTACTGGTAAAGAAAGCTTCGACCACTAATTTCGGGACACACCGTATAGGCAAAACTGTTGTCAAAATGAAAGACACCTTTAATTTTCTATAGCCTCTGACAAAGACAATGGCGCAACTCTTAACATCTATTAGTTTCGGAGATACCTACAGCGATTCAAATTTAGGGCAAAAATTTCGAAAATCGGCCGAAAATGGCTACTTTTTAAATCTTGACTGGACAAACATTTGCAAGGCACCGTAAGTGGAAAATGCACATTGCTCTACTTCTAATACTTCCGGAGTTTTAGTGGTCGAAAATTAGGTCTGAAACGTCAAAAATCGCTTGAAAATGACCATTTTTTTGTATTTTGCTTTACCGAACATTTGCAAAGCTCCGCACGTGGAAAATGTATAAAACGTTTTCTAATGTAGAGTACGAAGAAGAGGATGCCGCCAACCGGATCGGTCTACCTCCAATAGTTTTGGAGATATAGCATTTTAAAGGTATATAGGTTTGAAGTAAAATTTTTTTCGCAAATTATAATATAGGACAACACGTAGAATCTTCTTTAAACTAGACAATATAACAAAAAAGTTGCACCCAAAAAATAAAAGTCTCTAATAGCCAATAGTTGAAACAGTTGATATTTGTTTATATTTCAAAAAGTTTCCAATAATTGAAGAAAAGATCAAAAAAAGGTAAACAAACTATTCGTCAACCACACCGAGTTGGGCAGACAAATATTTTTCCATCAACAGCATCACCATCCTCAACATAGAAAATGTTTTATACATTTTCCACTTGCGGGGTTTTGCAAATGTTTGGTAAAACAAAATACAAAAAATGGTCATTTTCAAGCGATTTTTGACGTTTCAGACCTAACTTTCGACCGCTAAAACTCCGGAAGTATTAGAAGTAGAGAGTTCCGGTTCGCGGCTACTTATTGACAATATCGGCTTCGTCACAGATTATCTTAAGGCGTTTATTCTCGATTTTATGTTTTTCAATACAAATTAATACAAAAGGGCTCTCGTAATTGGTCAGCTTACAATTTTTTAAAATTTGTATTGAAATACTGTCACTTTTGCCGTCAGTTTCAAATTTTTCTCGAAAGGGCGATTCAAATCTGACATCATTTTGAAGGTATTTCAATACAAAACAAGATTATTTCCTATGCTTTGCAAATTCAAGTTTGTATTTCGATACGTAAAACTACGAAAGCGTAGAGCTGCCATTATATGTGCTAACTTTTTTTATTTTGTAATTTACAGAAAAAGTGTAAATTTACAGAAAAAAAAGGCAGCAGAGAAGCGGCTGGAACCTCCCCAACGCATGGGTCTTTGATTTCCGTGACTTATTGTGTTTAAGATTTTAAAGTTGATATGCCTAAATGGCACTTCCCGTGCACCAATTGCTCCCAAAAGCCTTTCAGCTCTTCAATGGGTTACCTAACCTCCATGTACCAAATTTCGGACAAATTGATCCAGTAGTTTGGGCTATAACGTGGTTTCAGTGTTATTACAAAATTTCGATTTTTCTACCCGAAGGGTACTAAATGCGAATAAATTTTATCTCATTTAAAACCAGAATTTGAAGACCTTTCTGATGATAACAATAAATCTTTCAAAAAGTTGTTTTTGATGGGTGAATGAGAGAATAATTTTAAGTTTCGAAATTGGTGTGCCAAAACGGCACTTTCCGTGGGTCGATTGAATCCAAAATTTGTTCAGCTCTTCGACATGTAATACAATCCCCATGTGCAAAATTTCAGCCAAATCGGTTGAGGGGCTTGGGCTGTACCGCGATTTTAAAGTCCGATAAAAATCAATTTTTTTTAAATTGTTGGTCAAAAGGGCACTAAGAATGAATACATTTTTAGATGCAGAATTTGAGCGTCTTTCTTATGGTGACGTGAAAAATGAGGGTTTGCATTTAAAATTTAAAAGTTGATGTGCCAAAATGGCACTTCTGGTTGCACGATTGGCTCCAAAAGCTTTTCAGATCTAAGTTGGGTTTTCACATGCACACGTACCAAATTTCAGCCAAATCGGTCGAGTAGTTTGGGCTGTGGCGTGTTTACGAACGTACGTACGTACGTACGCACGAACGTACGTTCATACATACAGACACATTTTAAAAACCACTTTTTTGGGTTCCTGAGACCTCAAAACGTATAGATCCGGTCTTATCTCGAATTCGAAAATTTTAGTGATTGCAGTAACCTCCCTTTTTTTTAAATGGTGAAGTGGAGTGGGGAGGTTAAAAGTGTAAAATAGAAAAAGTGTAAATTTACAGAAAAAGTTGCACAGATGATGAAGTGCGTTGTTGCCGGATCTCCGCGCGAAATTTGAATTAATGAAAATTTACCATGAATTTTTTATTCTATTCATCTTAAAATTTGGCCGTAAGAGCCGTGTATTAATGCGTTTGTACAACTCTGTAACGGTGCTTTCAGAACGAAAACATAAATTTACACTTTTTCTGTAAATTTACACTTTTTCTGTAAAACGCTTTTTCTGTAAATTTACACTTTTTCCAACTTTTTCTGTAAATTTACACTTTTTCTGTAAATTTACACCTTTTTCTGTAAATTTACACTTTTTCTGTACATTTACACTTTTTTCTGTAAATTTACACTTTTTCTGTAAATTACAAAATAAAAAAGTCAGCAAATATCATGGCAGCTCTACGCTTTCGTATAAACCCGAGAAAAAACGCCTTTAATTATTTGGTGGCAGACTGGGTGATAAAAAAAGGTCATGTCAAAATTTCAAAATTCGTGAACGTCGTAAAACGCGTGGCAAATCAAGAACTCTAGAATCTCTGATTTACAGTTAAGCTGAATATTAACTTTAGCAGAATTTTATAACCGAAAAAGAGCAATAAACCAGTGCTTAATTAATTCTGTAGAATTCTTCAGAATCTCTTAATTTTTGTGGATGTGAGAATTAATCGAGAACGATGTCGAGAAGTAAGTGTAAAACATGACCATAATAGGAAGTACAATTAATTCAGACACTGAATCACCCGAGATAAGATAAAATTAAATGCTGTAATGATAAATTCAGGGAAATTCAACGCGTCGATTTCCCAGACAATGAAATTTCCTCTAAATGAATTACTTCCTTGGCATTAAAGTCGCAAATCGCGAGTAGTGGAAAATGTGATAAAATTTTCCTTAATCCTGTGCATGCATACATTGGTGGGATTTATTAGACAGTGAAGTTTGTCCTGAGCGTATTTACGATGGCATTTATTTGGGGTAGGAGTGTTAAACTGTACTTAAAGTTATCAATGGTTAGTTTGCGTGAGAAAATGTTATCAAAAACTGGAGCGCCCATCCAACAGTTTTCTCTGGAGAATTTTGTCACGAATAATTAATTTAAGGGGCTGAGGAATTGCGTCGAATAACTACGGCTATAACAATTATTAATGTTTGTTACACCTGTGGAAAATCCTTTTACGATAAGAGGGTTCGTTATATGATAAATCTACTTTTGATATTAACAGCAGACTTAAATTTTGGTGAAGAGATTTCCGCTGGAATTAATTTAAACCTAGGGAACTAATCTCCATAAGGTATAAGACCTGGTGGGAGGCAAACTCGTACAAAACAATACCGCGCCTGAATGTGTCACTTTCCGGTTTCACCACAAAATTTTCAGCCAGATTGGGGCACAAAGGTAACGAATCTCATAATATTCCGCACACAATGTTGCAGTAGGTCACTGGAATTATTAAAGTAAAAAGATAATCTACGGAAAGCTTTGTATTTTACAATAATCCTCGAGGAAAAATTCAATTTTACCCCAAATGGCCTCGACTATTCAGCTTTGAAATAAAAACCACTTGCACGTACCGTCAAAATTTCACCTCGACATTAAGATATATTCCGGGCTGTTATGAAGTTTGGCTTGTGCATAAAGGAGTTTCGTCTCTAAATTAATATAAGTTGAGATAGCGGCTAGAATTGCTTAATATTTCAGCGGAGCTAATTGAATTCTCCAAGACCTATTAATAAGTTCGTGAATTTGAACGTTGCACTCATTGGCTTATAATTTAAACAGATTAAAGTCGGTCTTTGTCTATTGAACCACTCACACAATAATTTAAATGATTATTACGTACCCTTACAGTAGTTAAATCAAAAAACATGCTGGATGTTTGGAAAACGAGGGCGAAAAGACCGAGTAAGTCCGAGGACGATAGAATTATGAAAAAATTGGATTAACGTTTCTAAAGGCTGCACTTAAAAAAAACTAATCCGTCTTATGATAGCATAAACATCAATAAATTACAGAAACTAGAGAACGTCCACAACCCTTTTTAACGAACATCATGAATCCTCAGTAGAAACCTGACGCTCAAAACTTTTAATCTTCATCGTAAACTTATAAAAACTTCCCGTTGTATTGTTTCCAGCCTTCTTTACTATATGTATTTTTTATTCCAGGTGATGAACGTAGTCCTGGCAACGGTCCTACGCTCAGCTCTTGAAAAGGAGGAGGAACAGTCTGATGCATACCGCAAATAAATTTTAATTCATACTTTTAGCTGTAGGCGCAAAAAATCAAGCAGAAGATAAATTATTGTTATGTTATTTTTCATTTTCTTACGCAAATAACATCTTCACGACAACTAAGAACTGACAACGGAGCTCAATTAATCATGCCGCGCCATAAGTTTGAAAAGAATCGCATCAGAAACAAAATAAAACAACAATGTCTAACTTTGCGTTTACTTTATCATAGTCATCATAATTTTTTCGTGTTCTAAGTTAAGTTTTAAAGATTATTAATTTATGTATTATGATAGTTTTAGTGGCATTTTTTATGAAATCCTTTATTTGATTATATTGGTACTAAATAAATTATTAAGAACTAGTTTGCATTTTCATTATTTCATACAGAAATTATTTCGCTCCCAATTTTATTTGTGGCAATGACCAGCATCTAGAAAACTAATTTATTTTCACCATCGAGTTAAAATTAATTTCATCAAAAATAAGTCAAAAAATGGTGATACTCAAAAGGACCGAAAACACGAACTCAACCGGCCTGGTTACCGGCATGAATTGTGGTGTACAATACTCCACACTCAGCGTTGCCCCCAATTAGTAACACCGGTAATAATTATTGTTAGGTTATAAATTAGTCTTGAATATACGATCAATTCATAAACATTACACATTTGAGTCAGTGCTGCTAATCCTTGTCACCAAAATCCCGCTGGACCCTCTGATATAATTTCACTTTATTATATTCTGGAAAATTCACTCAAGTTGGCAACACTGATTTTATTTTAGTTTTGAAATGATCTATCACATTCAAGTTAGAAGGATTGAAAACAGAGCTGTACGGATATTATGGAAAAACAATGATAATCAGTCCAAAAACAAATGTTACGATATCTTGAACCCAATTAATATTGAAACTGTTTTACCATAATGAAAATATTGGTGATCTTATCAGGAAGCTTGTCCACTAATGGAAGCATAAAACGGTAGGTGATTTAACAAAATTAATTTAAAGAGCAGCGAAGTGACAGTTAAAGTAAACATTCTGTACCCGCGATTTTCATTTTTATAATTTTAACCTCCCCACTCTACTTCACCACATAAAAAAGGGAGGTTACTGCAATCAGTAAAATTTTCAATTTGAGACAACACCAGATCTTTACGTTTTGAGGTCTCAGAAACTCAAAAAAGTGGTTTTTAAAATGTGTCTGTGTGTATGTACGTTTGTAAACACGCCACAGCCAAGACTTCTAGACCGACTTGGTTGAAATTTGGACCATATAGGCATCTCGTAACCTAACTTAGATCTGACAAGCTTTTGAAGTCAATCGTGCAACCGGAAATTGCATTTTGGCACATCAACTTTTAAATTTTAAATGCAAACAACCATTTCTCACGTCACCATAAGAAAGGCCTTCAAATTCTGCTTCTAAAAATGTATTCACTCTTAGTGCCTTTTTGACAAAAATTGAAATATTCGGGATTGTTAACGTAGTTTAAAAACACGATACTGCCGAAACCTCTGGACCGATTTGCCTGAAATCTTGTAGATGGAGACTGTATTATACGTTGAAGAGCTGAAAAATGTTTGGAAGCAATCAACCCACGGAAAGTGCCGTTTTGGCACGTCAATTTTCAGTTTTAAATATACTCCCATTTTACAAAACAACTTTTGTCATCATCAGGAAGGTCTTCAAATACTTGTTCTCAATAAGACAAAATGAATTCCCATTTACTGCTGTGTTAAAAAAAAATTGAAATTTTGTAATAACACTAAAAACACATTATAGCCCAAACTACTGGATCGATTTGACTGAAATTTGGTACATGAAGATTGGGTGACCCGTTAAAGACCTGAAAGGCTTTTGGAAGCAATTGGTTCACAGGAAGTGATATTTAAGCATATCAATTCAAAATTTTAAATACAAGGACGATCAAATTCTGGTTCTAAAAATGTATTCACAGTTTCTGCCATTTCAGTGGCAAATAGAGAAATAGTATATTATACACTAAGGGAGAGAAATGCATAATTTCTCCTGAGGTGCAAGTTTGAAGCCAGAGGGCGAAGCCCGAGGGCTTCAAATACACCGAGGGACAAATGGCGTTCTCTCCTGAGGTGTATATAATATTTTTTCCACGCCCTCAGTAAAGAAAACGACAAATAGTTATTTATGATATAAGTGTTAAAAGTGGTATTTTATTTTGTGAGAAGGGAAGTTTGGGACACGACGCGCAGCGGAGTGGCCCATCCCTTCGAACAAAATAAAATCACTTTTAACACGCATATCATACACTATTTTTTCTACAAACACGATTAAAAGCAAAAGTTCTCATATTATTAGTTGAAAACGTCCATGAAATTCGCGCTGTAACTAAGGTATAGTGACAGTTTGTTGCCGGGGCTTGTCTAATTGTTGTTGCATTGTCACTTTTAACACAGAGTATTAAAAGTAAATCACTTTTAACATAAATGTTAAAAGTAAATAATTGTAATGGTGGAAAAAGTGTAAAGAAGGTCCATAATGACTAACGGTTGGGAATATATTAAATCCACTCCTTCTTAAAAATTGTATATTGATATGGGGTGACTAGTTTCGACAAATTTATGCCATCTTCAGACCTGAACACAAGATAAGGAAAACATATAGTCTAGGAAAGGTTATGTGCTAATTAACTAATATTTTGTACAAAATTCTCAACTAATTGTAAAACATATTAAACATTAAAATTTCTTACCGACAATTTATTACCTATTGCTTCGCAGCCATTTTAAGAAAGGAAGAGAGTTTGGTTACTTGTCACACATACCAACCTAGTGAGTACTTATTACTAAATAAGGTAAAGTTCTAACGAGGTATATGCAACCAGCAATCCCACTTACTCATATTTTATATCTAATTTATACATCACAAAATTACTTTAATAATCCAAACAAAGGTGATTCAAATTCTATATTTCTGATATTAACTGATGTACTATTTTTATCTAAGCTTAGTTTATAAATTTCTACATTCTCAAAATAGTACATCAGTTAATATCAGAAATATAGAATTTGAATCACCTTTGTTTGGATTATTAAAGTAATTTTGTGATGTATAAATTAGATATAAAATATGAGTAAGTGGGATTGCTGGTTGCATATACCTCGTTAGAACTTTACCTTATTTAGTAATAAGTACTCACTAGGTTGGTATGTGTGACAAGTAACCAAACTCTCTTCCTTTCTTAAAATGGCTGCGAAGCAATAGGTAATAAATTGTCGGTAAGAAATTTTAATGTTTAATATGTTTTACAATTAGTTGAGAATTTTGTACAAAATATTAGTTAATTAGCACATAACCTTTCCTAGACTATATGTTTTCCTTATCTTGTGTTCAGGTCTGAAGATGGCATAAATTTGTCGAAACTAGTCACCCCATATCAATATACAATTTTTAAGAAGGAGTGGATTTAATATATTCCCAACCGTTAGTTAAAAGTAAATGACTTTTAATACTGGAATCATAAAATGTCATTTTTAACAATTGTCAACAAACGTTAAAACAACTGTTTTTAATAGTGTTTGTAGAAAAAATAAATTTTTGTGCTATTTTGTTACGTATTTAGATATTTTAGTAGTAGTCTCTGAATTTCATTAACTCCATGACTACCTGAAAAATTTGTGTAAACAAGTGTCAATAATACGCGATACGTGTTTAAAACCTTTAAAACTGTTAAAATGGATGAACCTCAAGAAATTCGCGAAGCTGCCGATGCTGCAGTTTTAAATTTACTCCCATCCAAATCCAGAAAATTGTACGACCAAGCATACAATCGATTTAGAGAATGGTGTTCTCAAAGAAAAGTTCAAACTTACAGCGAGAATGTGATGTTAGCCTACTTCAGTGAAAAAGCAAAGGTGTTCAAGGCTTCTACCATTTGGGCTCAATATTCTATGATAAGAGCGTGTGTTCAACTCAACGATAACATAGACATAAGCAAGTACGGAAAACTAATCGCATTATTGAAGAGAAATTCTGATGGATATCAAGCAAAAAAGTCGAAGATTTTAACAAGAGAACAAATCGAGACTTTCCTGTCGAATGCAGATGATAGAGAATATTTGATGGTTAAGGTAAGATTACCACATTGTGGGATTCATAAATAATTAACTTTACAATCTTTGTAGGTCGCACTGATCTTAGGAATAGCAGGCGCATGCCGGGCAGATAAATTGGTGAATTTAAAAGTCAGCGATATTGAAGACCTCGGAACAGCCCTTGTTATAAACATTCCGAATACGAAAAACAAGATTCCTAGAACTTTTGTGGTTACTACTGATACTGATGGGAAGATGGATATGGTTGTTTTATGCCGCAAATATGCTTCACTCCGGCCCCCTCATACTGCCCATGGTCGATTTTTTTTATTTTACAAAGGAGGAAAATGTACCGTCCAGCCAGTTGGAAAAAACACGTTTGGAAAAATACCAAGTATGATTGCCACTTATCTGGACTTACCAAATCCAACCTCATACACTGGCCATTCTCTACGTAGATCTTCGGCAACTCTATTAGCGGACGCAGGTACAGATGTTACAACCATCAAGCGCCACGGGGACTGGAAATCTACGACTGTTGCTGAAGGATACATAGAAAACTCGATAGAGAACAAAACCAGAATAGCAAATCAAGTACCTACTACAAGCAGGTCCAAGTACTATCACTACTATCAACAAAACCAAAACAATTAACGCAGCTCTCGACAAGGAAAATCTCTCTTTAACTGGCATTCCTTCAATTAATTGTACTAATTGTAAAAAGGTATTATTTACTATTAATGTTAATAAATGACTCGTTGAATTTCTTATAGGATTTGGGTCTTAATTTGTAAAACGCATAATGAAAACTCCCTAGGGGAGATTTCAAAATATTATTCACCAAGGGAGTAATTTGTTATTTCTCTCACGATTTTTGTACCATAGAAACCAATTTCTGCTCCCGGGCGTGGAAAAAAATTCTTTCTCATATATAAGAGCACTAGAGAAATGGTAATTTTTCTGAAATGAAGTTGGTTACACGAGTAATAATGTCTACGAGGGCTTTTGCCTACTGTTTGGACGAAAAGAAGCCGAGACGCAGTCGAGGCTTTTTTTCCAAAACAAACAGTAGGCAAACGCCCGAGGGACATTTATCGAGGGTGAACCTATTTCATTTCATGAAAAATTACCATTTCTCGAGTGCTTTTCGGAAGACAATTTTTTGAAAGAAATATTGCACCTAACTTCTCCCCGTGTCAGCATGGTAGTAGGTTATAAGTGTCGCAGTTGAATATTACCTACTTTAACTTCAATGACAGGAACAAGCTGTCAGATATCGTTTCGGAATGAATCATTATTTTTATTTTGTTAGGAAATACCGAGGAAAATACTAAATAAGTGGGTATGACTTTAATTAAAATTGTTTATTTCATTTTGAGATTTAAAAATTAATGATTTTAATAGAGATTTTAACTGGTTTTAATAGGTAATTTACATTTTAGCAATAATGAATAATGGTGACTGATGATGGCTAACGAGATGGCTAAGTAGGTATATTAAAGTGGGCCAAGTTCGCGCGTTGAATACTGGATTATGAATTATGATAAACCCAGATAAACCACATCATCACAAAATTCCTGCCCACTGCACTGGCAACATTAACAGCTGGTTTCTGTATGGGAATACAATTTGTCTTGTCGTACGATGCTAATCCCCAAATAGGTACACCTGTCTTTCGCAAACCTTGAGAAAGAGCAAGGGCAAGACAGGGCCGGGGCATTCGCGCATGCGAACTAGAATGACAGGACAGGACAGATTCTTGAAGAATAAACAACGTAATGGTCACTGTGTTAAATTTTAAATTGTGCTGTTTTCCTTCAATTTCCACGTTATTTATATAAATTGAAGTTCTGTTTCTGCTGCGATGGTTAGCGACTACTGTAGCAATTTTAGTGAAGAGGTGAAGAGGACAAATTTCGTCTTTGGATAAAATCAGCCAGATAACTGGGGAAGGTCCGTACGCGTGACGACAACAATTACGATAAAAATCCTGGTCAATTTCCGAAAATCACGTGAATTATTTTGTGAGCAGGTAGTCTTGTAAAAGTGATTTACTAGTTTCGAGTGCTTTGGATTTTTTAAAATTATGAATCTGAAGCTGTCAAAAGTGACAGGGATTTTTTCACCATATGACAGGGATTTTTTCAATATGACAGGGAGTTTTTCACTCATTTGAACTACTCCCAAATTTGTCAAAACAAATCGGTTGTGATTGGCTAAAATTGAATAATGGATCGTTATCATTGGTCAATATTTCTAAAAAAAAATTGTCATTAAAAGGGAGCGGGCTGTCAGTGGATGACATAAAGTGGCAGTTATTGTCAAAAAGGTGTCAAAATATTAACCTTAAAAAGAACATATTTGTCAAATGTGATGGGTAATGTCCGAGGTGATGTCGGTATTTGTCAGAAAATTGCGAAATTAGTCATTAGAATTACAATTTACACAGAATACAAAGATCCACGCGATAGGGAGGTTTCAGCCGCTTCTCTGCTGCATTTTTTTTCTACACTACTGAGTCAAAAACATAAGACAATTACGATCGCAAATTCAGAGCCCTTCCCCCGAATACATAATAGATTGAGACAATAGGTTAGGGTTTCGCGAGACCAAGACAAGACAAGACTAGAGCCTATCTTGGTCTTGGTCTTGAACAAGTCTTGAGGAGACCGGTCTTGTCTTGGTCTTGAATGGCCAAGACCAAGACAAGATTTGACCAATATTGGTCTTGGTCTCGAAAGTCTTGTTTATGAACCCAGTTCTAAGAAAGAAAACAAAGGTATTGTGGTATTGTAACATGAAAATCTGGAAAGCCACGTGCTCTATGCTGTTTTGTCTTCAGTTCAGTTTAGTAGTTGGTAGGTAGTTATCGCAATTAGCCAGCTTTTGTAGGGTTATTTGTGATGGGATCCAAAGAGTCCAGTAGGTAAGTCTTAACTAATTAATTTCTATTACTTATGGGCCGTTATTTTCACCTCCAGATAAACCTATCTGCCGGTTAATTCTCATTGAAAGTATGGGAATTATCCGACAGATAGATTTATCTAGAGGTGAAAATATCGGCCCTTATATTAATATTTCTAATTCATAACAAACACTTAATAGTAACTTACTGACTCGGACCGCCACTTCAGTGCCTGTTGAGAGGTTGTTCTCACAGGCTTCGCTTAACGTTCAACCCAATCGAAATAGACTGCTACCTCAATCCATCGAAATGTTGCTTCTTGTCAGATCTTGGACTTTTTTTTTGGCCAGTTTATCGATGCTCAGTCATCGCAAACTGAAAGCCAATTGCCTAGCAACTAGCGATTTGATTGGCTACAAACTGTCTGTTTGCTGTTAGCTGACACTTAGCTGAGCATCGATAAACCGGCCCTTAGTAGAAAGTTGAATTTGTAATTTGAAAACAAAATAGAGAACTTTAAACCAATAAGTTATTATTGCATTAATCTCGTGTTAATTTCAATGATGGCTCGTAATGTTTTTTTGAAAAAATAGCCCTCATTAAAATTATACCTAATGTCAAAAGGACCCTATACGTTAAGGGCGAATTCTCGGCCCAGTCGAAAATGACCAAATTATTTTTCTTTAGTGTAAGTGGGACCAGATGTTTGCTAAAGTAATATTATAAGTCGAGAGTAACAATACAGGGTGCTCCAACACCGATGTGTAACGTATTCATGACCCTTCATTTTGAAGCTTTTTCGTTTTTACAAAAATACAAGCGCGAAGGTATCCCCCTGTACATGCGGAGCTGATCAGCGTTTATTTCATTTCAATATCTTTTTTACGTCCGAAGATATTCAAGAAGCAAAGATTTAAAAAAAAAACCTGTATATCTTGAAAACGAAAAATTACTCTTTATTAATTTTTTTTATGGGCATGAATTATAATCTCCTGAATCGATTAAGACTAAATACAAAAAAATTGGCCCAAGCAGTCACACTTTAAATTGAACCTGCATTTCAAGATGGCGATGTCAAAATTATGTAATATGAATAGGAATCCAGGATGGGCCTATATTGTTGCTTAAATCAGGTTGTTATGTGTCATATATGAAATAGCATGATGTGAATTATCTGCAAATTCACATTATGGTATCTGTTCGTACTACACGGCAAGAAATCAGCTTGGTTTTGAACCAAATTGCATAGGATAATATACTTTACCGGTTTCAGGCGATTAAAGCGTTCTTAACATGCATAAAAATAGGCTGGTAAGCAGATCATAACGTTATCTAATGGTTTCTAGACAACAAGCCCATTAACCATTCATGACAACAATGACCCCATTCAAATGCTGTCATCTCGATTGTCAAAATGACGCGAATTCACGCAACATTTTTTTAATTTTGGCTTTAATCGCTTTAAACCGATAAACTATTGAACAAACCTCGGATGTTATGAATCATAACAGACTTAGATGTCTTAAAATCCTCGCTCTCCGAGCTCGGATTTCAATTGACATCTGCGTCTGTTATGATAGTCATAACATTCCTAGGTATGTTAATAGCTATAAAATTACTGATTTTTGAAAATTTATATTTTCTTAACTAAAAATTACTCCTCTTTTATTTTTCAAGGATTCATTAATTGAGTATTCCTCTTTCCAGAACTACAAAAAAAAAGAAAATTCTCCCAAGCAGTCACTAATGACTAGGGCCCTTTAGAAGATAATTCATTTTATTTTAAGATGAGTATGGGGATGTGCTGATGTGTTGTGCGATGTCATTTTAGTACCACCTTCCAGTACTGAGAAATGTCACTCGACGCCCATCGTTGCCGCTCTTCAATTTTTGAGCAATTTTTTCAAAAATTGACCCTCAAGACCAAGACTTTAACAAGACTCTTGGTCTTGAGAGGTTAATCTTGGTCTCGGTCTTGACTTAAGTGGAAGCATCTTGGTCTTGGTATTGTCTTGAATTCGAGACCAAGACCAAGACAAGACCAAGACTAGTCTTGGTATTGTGCGAAACCCTACAATAGGTATGTAGAAAATTATGCATTTAAAATCGTTGTAGTGATAAAAGGCTAGGAATATATTATCACATAGTATGCAAAAATACATGTAAACTGCATATTCTTATAGTATTGAACATTTTGGATAACTGTATTATGCAAAAAAGTTCTTTTGCATACCTATTTCATATGTATATTTTTTTCTTTTTCTTGCTTCTTTATGGAATTTTTCGAAAGATTTGTCCATTGTTTATTGTAAATCCCTCTAATGACACCACATTAATGATATGGAATGTCTGTACATCCTGCTGAACAGTGAAAACCCTTTCCTTGTTAATTGGCTTTTTAAGAAAATATAGTTATTTACGTAAGGAGTACTATGGAAAGTGATCTTTCCTGGACGAATAGGCAGATTTCAGGCTGACGCCGTGGGCGGAAGCCTGAAAGCCTGCGAGTCCAGGAAAGACAGTTTACATGTGAGTTACGTATTAAATTTTTTAGGTGCTCGCAACATATTTTCTGTGTGAAATTACATACTGGATCGCAGCATCTCTTCTAAAATATACCTACTGCAGTACAGCGACTTGCAATACGCCCGTATTAGTAGGTGTGAAACATTCACGACTTCCGCCAAATATTGAAGTATTCCACTAAAAAATTCAGTAAAATTCCCCAGAAATCGCGATAGGTTTATCGTAAAAAAGTTGAGATATATTGTGTATGAAATAGGACCTTTATACGACCGCGACCGCTTGCATCAATTGTAGTAATTAGTACCTACCTCCTAAATTCGTTTAGTGATAATTAAATGACCAAAAACAAAATTATGCTTAAGTAGGTAGATAGTGTAGGTATAATATCTAAAGTGGCGCTTTTTAGATCCCCTTGAAACAACCCAATTTTTCTCTAATTTAGCAGATTTTCCAACTTATGGTTTTTGAGAAATGAGCAAATGAAAATAGCACTACCCTGGGGCTTGTTAAAAAATGACTATTTTTGGTAGAAACAAAAGATTTAATTTGAAACAAAACGAGAAACAAAATAAATGGTTGCCATTAATGTTTCTTTGCGTTTGGAGATGTTTGTTTGAAGTTTGTTACTCCTAAAATTGTGACCAAAGGTGTGTTCGGCTTGGAACCTCCGTGCACTCCTCGTCTGTCTTTTTTTGATCTGATGATTTCACATTTGACTGTCGCATTCTTTCCTTTTGGCTTCACACATCAGATCAAAAAGTTTTGAGATTTTCATTTCTTTTTGTCGTTTTGTCTACCAGTCTATTATTGGTCATAAGACCCGAAATGTGGAATAATTAATTCCTATATTTTTCTATGGATGCCGTCAAATTATTATCAATTCCTGAAATACTATTTAATTGTATGGAATATATTAATATGTGATAAGTACGTATTTTGTGTTATTACTAATGAAATTGAAAACCATTAAGACATCTACTTTGCTTATTATTGTTTTAGTTAGCAAATTTAATTAAGTAGGGTCATCTTGGTGAATTTAAAACAATTGTTAATTTGGTTGAAAGCCATTTTTCAAAAAGGAACTGATGTTTGCTTACACGAAATTGTCAATTTGATTAAAAATATTTGTGAACCGGATTGAAAATTGTAACTATTGCTCGACAGCAGATAGTAAATGGTACTGATTTCATTTTCAATCGCTGTTTTATTAGGAATTGCCAATCAGATGTCTTAAAAGTTTATTATATCAACCTAGCACTGATTGTATTCAATCTTGAAATTTTTAGGTTTTTGCCGAAAGGGCTTAAAGTGTGAATACATGCATTTTTAATTAAAAATTTGGAGACCTTTCGTATGTGCCAAAAAGGCAGTAAATATCTGAAGTTTATTGAAAACTCTTCGACAGCTTTTTTCAATAAACTTCAAATATAACTAAGGGGTAGATTTTAAAAAGGTTGTAACTTACAATCATGATAACTTAGTTATCATTAGTCCCTTGTGGAGGCGCTACCAAACCGATGGTACCAACCATAGCAAAATCAAGCAAAATGACGATTGACGCGATCAGCTGTCAGTGATATGTCATTGTATTATTTGCGAAAATTAGAGGATGCATCGAATTTTGCCCTTGTAGCGCAGTGCAACCGCGTTTAGCATGCATTTGAGGCATCATGCATGATTTTTCGATAACGTGCAGTGCGTGAATGATACGAAGAAATCAAGGAAGCAACCACGTTTCCTCATCGGCTGATCGCCTTTGCAGACACAAGATTGGGCAAATTTTGATCTGGTTTTGAAGAAGATTGCCCATACTATATCTGGAGGTACAATGCACCTGTGATGCAGCTCTCATTGGACTGTTTACATTTTGTGTTAGGTAGGTTAGTTCATGTGTTGGAAGTTGGACTAATCCTCATATTTTTCAGTGCCTGATTAACTAAATGAAGCATCTCCCATCCCATGTTTGGAAATGTACCTACCAGAGGGGAATGGAAGCTAAATGAGATGCCTTTATCAATCCCCTCAATTGCATTTGCAGAAAACTACATAAAGCCTCCCCGTGCACTGAAATAGTTATCGTTTGTTTATCGAATTGGACTCGACAGCTTCGAATCAAGTAAATGTGATTTTGAGACAATTATTTTTTGTAATTACCTTATTGCCCATAAAATATTTTAAAAAAGTTGCCCATTTTTTTTATTCCAAATAAGGTAGTGAAATTGATTAAAAAAACGAGTGCTTTATGTAGGTAGGTACACACATAGTTATTTTCATCAGTTTGAGTATGAGAGAGTGAAACACAGTACACTGCGGGACATTGCTAAAGTACTTATATTCAGGGTGGTCAAACGAAACAGGCCGGTTTTATCACATTTAAAGTTATTCTTCCGAAAAATTCTCAGACATGTCGATTTTTTACTTCGAGGGGGACACATTAATCCGTGATGGGTGCGATTTCACAATCCAGTCCCATGCATGGCTCTCCCCAGTGCATGAAATGCCTCCTTGACTTGAGGGTACTCTTCCCCAGTAGGAAACTGAATGAATTGTGGAGAAAGTTCTACAAGGGCTTTACCGAGGGCTTTACTTAGTTCATGAATCGCAAGACTGGTAGCTGACTGCGAACTTCTGGCGCTGGAACCAACCAATCACTGAAAACCACCACTCGCATAAAACTGAAGAACCAGGTATAGCTTGTGCGTAGGTGTTAAACGCATATACCGCCCTTTTCCAGTATAAGGATTCCGCGTCAAATGCGGTGTAATGAGGTCAACGACATAATTGTCCAGTCGAGTTCGCTGGAAGAGTTGTTGCTGCGTTATTTCCTGTATAGATTAAAAGGTACTTTTGGTATTCCTCTTTCACGACACTCGCGTCGCGTTGTAGAAATTCACTTGTACAGCACAAAAATGAAAGATGATTTCACAAATACTTTGCAAACAACGAAAGACCATATTAAACTGTGATGTTAAATTTAAACGAGAATTACAGCTGATTGACAGCTCGACAGACGACAGCTGAATTATTTCGCTGTAGTGGTGAGGTTGGTACCCTCAGTTTGGTAGCGCCACCACTAGGGATTAATGGTAACTAAGTTATGCCAGTATTAAAGATAAAATCTTTTGAAATCCCACCCTAAGTCAGTAGTATCAGAACCAACAATCTGCAGTAAATATCACCAAAAGCTCATCAGAGGTCTTCTGTCCAAATTTCAGACAAATCGGTTCAGTAGTTTCGGTGGAATCGTGTCTACATACAACATAGATCTAATATAACTATGAATGGGGCTGGTTCAAGTTAGGCTTGACTCTAAGATATCTCAGACAAGTATATATTGCTGTCACTTCTCAACTTATAAACACCCTTCCAGTATCACCATTTTTTTCTAAATTGTGTCAGGCGCTTTAGTGAAAACAAGAAGCGACGAAAGTTGTACAAATTCGCGAATGACACACAGCTTAGAGTGAGTTAACCGATCTCTGTTTAGCGGACAAAAGACGTAGATAAAGAGTGCACGGCAGGGCCCATCCATAGTAATATTAGATCAATGACATACAACGACGACAACATAGAGTATTTTTTGAAAACCAATTTTTTCGCATTCTCCATATCCGAAAACGTAAAGATCTGCCTTTATATCGATTTTCAATTTTGGACCGATTGCAGTAACCTCCCTTTTTTAGTTTGGAAGAGTGAGGTTGAAATTACTTACATAGTGCTAATTCAAAGGCTCTTGTCCTACTTATTCCGTAATTGAACCATAATTAAAATACACGTCGCCTCGGGTGAAAATGTCAGTTCATGTTAGTGTTCATAATGGCAGATCAATATAACGCTTCTTGAAAATTCTACGAGTTATTAATGCTGTTATGAAATATTTATTAATTCAGACAGGACTTTGGACTAGAATCTATGATTATTGCCTTTGTAAATGATTGAAGACCTCTATTTTAAATTCGTCAATGTGATGGGAAGATGCCTGAAATCGGAGCTCAAGCAACAAATAAAGCATGTGAACTTTTTACAGTTGGCGTAGTCGGAATGGGGAACGACAAATTTTTAAGACGGTTAAGGGTAGCATGTGCTTTATTCCCATGTAACAATAGATCGTAAAGCATTGCAATGTTCGGATTTCTGTATTCCTGTGGAAAAGTGCGGTTCATAATGTATTTTTCGAGTAACACAATATAAGATTAAATTTTGTACATAACAAGTGGAGTATGACAGCCAGAAAGAAACGTTGACGGCGCTTTTCCCACTGCACCCCACTCTGCATAATATGACGGATTATGAGAACATTTCTAAAAATCCAACCTAAGCGATTTCTGCAGCCGAGTCTCAGCTCAGAATCCATTTTACATAAGTACACATAGCACGGACCACTTCTTGCCTCTTGAGATCCACAATAATGCTGCTTTAAATAAAACTACTTTTTGGCGATCTGCTTAACTGTATGAATTTTGAAAATTGAAAATGAGCGCAAAAATGTTTCATCCCTCAAGCTAGAGAGTGACAGACTTATCTAATTCATTCCCTCCATTATCCCATTTTCTTGGCCTTCCTTTATTTAATTGCACTCTACCAAAACGAATATTTTTCAGCATATTAGTATTAAAATAGAAAACAGTTAAGAAACTCGCATTACACTTTTTCTCCACCCATTAACTATAACGATGGTGCTTTAGAAGAAGAGTGCTTTACATAAATTTGTGTGAAACCTAATGGAAGTTAAGCATTAAAATCGAAGTTCGGAAAAAAGAGTGTTTTATCCACCTCATGAATGTATTATGGATGTAATATGAGGCTAACTGTCTGTACCTCGGTAAGCCAACGCTTGTCTGTCGATATCCATTGTAAGTTACTTGGGGGAAGTTTGGAACTTGTTTGGGATAAATAGGGGTGCAATTAAAGGAGGTAACACTTGTGCTTCTTGTTTGCCGCTAACTATAACAACCCCTATTATTTATGGCCGCAATATAATTACCAACTTTAATTTATAACTTGATCATGCATGTCGGGTAAACCTCCACTCATCCCCGGATGGCAATTTTTTTGCGCATAAATCAAGGAAATAATTCGAAAAATGTCGACAACCATAAAACAAACTCGAGGTTGTTGTACAATTGTATCAAGTTTAATACCAGTATCGGGCCTGCAGTTGAAGGCATGGATATAAATGAGCACTCCACGACCCCGCTCTGTACAAGATATAAGCGATCTACCCTCGTGTGTCGCTGTAGATTATATTCGCTTCCAAACCTCCATAACCGCATGTAACAGCCGATATTTATGCGAATTTTGCCAGATACGCAATTCGCTTTACTTGTAATGTGATTTATGATGTTAAATTTTAGACTAATATGCCCTCATTAGTACTAAATTGATGATAAATGGGATTTTCCGTAAATATCACAGATATTTTCGTTTAAATGAACCTTTGGACGGACGTGACATGGAGCATTAAATGAGTTCTATATTCGTATAATTTTCGTAAAATAACTAAAATATTTGACGTACGATTAATTGAATTTAATATCATCGGGTAGACTTAATCAGCTTTAGCAACTTGTCACTGGGTATATTAAAGTGAATAGTCTGGACGAGTCATTTCATTTCTACCTACTTAATGAGAAAAGAGACCGCAGATCTTTTATGGAAAATTGAAAACCACTCAAATTCCGATATTTTTTGACCAATCGATGCGTCTTGAAATGTAGAATATTTCATATCATTGCGCCAAACGTGTATCTCGATTAATAAAGCCGCAATTTTCAATAAATTGTTAAATGGAGAATGCATAAAGGAGACAAAGAGAGTAAAAATCTTATTGTATGACAGATTCCTGAGAAAGCATCAGTATTTAGTATACTTATGAACAATCGCCTGTTACACACTGATTGGCTAAATTGAATAATCTTCTATAACTACTTAATTAGTGAAACTTTTTGAAAAATAAAAAGATAGGCATCAGATGACTGCAAAATGCTTTGAAATTGTATGTTATTTCACATATCGCTGTTTCAGTCTATAAAGTGATAAAGTGAGCGTAATATGCACTGTTTTACAACTTCGTTAAATATTTACAAAAAGATTTAATGAATTAATCGAATGCAATGGTATAAACAGAGTCAATTATTTTAAGTATTAGTGTTAAAGAAAACTTAGATTGCTGTATCTTGTTTCCTAGAGATTATAGTGCATCTAACATTAAATTAGCTTATCCAGCAACTAGTTCTGGGCCTAAAATCCTTCGAATTTATGCTGTAACTTTTGAACGATTGGATGAATTTGAAAAGTTTTTACATAAGCTTACAAAGAATTTTATACTCCTTCAAATGATGTGTCAAAATTCAATATGGCGGCCATAAGAGAATCAAAAGTGACTGTCATTACTCAAAATCTAGAAAGCCTATAAAATTTCCACCATTCGACAGCTATCAAAAATAAAAAAGTTACATTTAAATACCATTAAACGTTAGGGAGATATTAATTTTTATTTGAAATCGCAATTTTCAGATTTTTCCGAAGAACTGAGGAGCGAATTAACATATCGAGGATTTCTCTTCAGCTTCTTAATTACAAAGAAATAGCGCAACTTTTCGCTAATTTAACCGACTTCGTATCATTTACCGTTTAAGAGATGCCAATAGTGAGAAGTGAAAAAGGAACCAGCCTAAATAATAACATTTTTTTTGAGGTTTGCGCTTTCATTTAGCTGTGGAATACGGTTTAGATCATATTTTCAAGACTTTTAAATCGCTATGTCGCTACCTTGTTATACTAATTTACGGAGTACCTACCTGTTATTAATGAAAAGTTTATTCAAATCGATTTTATTTGCCATTAATTTGGTTGGTTTTAAATATGTATTATCCGATTAGTTTCGGTAATGCCGCTTTATTGCTGAATTTTATAGAAAATAATGCAGTAATCTATTAAATTATGAAACGGATAAAAGGCCTGGCAGGGAACTCATCATTAGGTATAAAATATTGGCGCAGTCGCAGAGGACTTTTTATTTAGAAATTAATTAATTTATTTTCCTGGAAAGTAAAAAATAAAAGGCTACATTAAAGCAAGTAAAATAAAACGTTGTAGGTGTATAAGCAGTGGCGTAGCTAACGGGGCAGCAGGGGCAGCACGTGTTACCCGGCGCCAGATCCTCGTCGGCGGGGTGTTGAAAAATTGTATGTGCACCCTGTATACAATTGGAAGACCCCCCCCCTCCGTCATTCACGGTGAATAAACATCTACAGGGATATACATCGCATTGATATACAGAGTGGGTAATTTTTCGATGCTCAACCATTGGGATCTCCTAAACAGTAAAAGATACGGGGTAGATTAAATTATAGAAAAGTTGCGCTATATTTTGTTGGTGATTATAATATATATATACAGGGTGAGTCTAGTTGGACAAATCAGTCGCTCTAGCGTTTAAGATATTGATATTGGAAATTCTGTTTTTGGATATGCTGTAGCTGAAAAGGTCCTCTACGCATGGGACCCAGAAAGAAAGCTCCAGTTTTATTCAAACCCAAATTATTAAATAAAAATAAGGGCCTAAAATTTTTTTTTTCAATATTGTTGAATTTTTTAAAGTCATTTCGTTAGAGAATCATTTTCTCTTCATGGAAACATAATTTTTTGCAGAAAAAAGTTAATAGTGTCCGAAGGGTAAATTATTTAAATAATAAAGATTTTCAATTAATTCGTAAGGAAAACCACGAGTGCCGTGATTTTGACAACTGAAAGGCAGCTGAGATGCTAGACTGCCCACGAGACTGCATTTCAGTTGTCAAAACCTCGGCACTCGTGGTTTTCCTTACGAAATTATTAAAAATCTTATTACTTTCATAATCTATCTCTCGGATACTATTAACTTTTCTGTGCAAAAAATTATGTTTCCATAAAGAGAAAATGATGCTTTAACGAAGTAATATTAAAAAATTGAACAAAATCGAAAAAAAATATTTTTAGCCTTTGTTTTTATTTAATAATTTTGGTTTGAATAAAACTGGAGCTTTCTTTCTGTGTGCCATGCGTAGGGGACCTTTTCAGCTACATCATATCAAAAAATAGAATTTCCAATGTCAATATCTTAAACGCTAGACGACTGATTTGTCCAACTAGACTCACCCTGTATAATTATTTTGCAAACTGCCTCACGCTGAGGGCGTTTGTCCTGAGCGAGAGGTGAATCTCCAACACTATCGCTTTGGGCGACCGCGGTGACTGATGAGTGATGGTATATCTTGGTGCTTCTCACCTCCGAGGAAGAACATTTTAACCTCCCCACTCCACTCCACCATTTAAAAAAAAAGGGAGGTTACTGCAATCACTAAAATTTTCGAATTCGAGATAAGACCGGATCTATACGTTTTGAGGTCTCAGGAGCCCAAAAAAGTGGTTTTTAAAATGTGTCTGTATGTATGTACGTACGTTCGTAAACACGCCACAGCCCAAACTACTCGACAGATTTAGCTGAAATTTGGTACGTGTGCATGTGATAACCCAACTTAGATCTGAAAAGCTTTTGGAGCCAATCGTGCAACCAGAAATGCCATTTTGGCACATCAACTTTTAAATTTTAAATGCAAACCCCCATTTTTCACGTCACGATAGGAAAGGCCTTCAAATTCTGCTTCTAAAAATGCATTCATTCTTAGTGCCCTTTTGACCAAAATTTAAAAAAAAATTGATTTTTATCGGACTTTAAAATCGCGGTACAGCCCAAGCCCCTGAACCGATTTTGCTGAAATTTTGCACAAGGGGATTGTATTACACGTCGAAGAGGTGAAAAAATTTTGGATTCAATCGGCCCACGGAAAGTGCCGTTTTGGCACACCAATTTCGAAATTTAAAATTATTCTCTAATTTACCCATCCAAAACAAGTTTTTGAAAGATTTAATGTCACTATCGAGGTCACCATCAGAAAGGTCTTCAATTTCTGGTTTTAAATGAGACAAAATTGATTCGCATTTAGAACCGTTTGGGTAGAAAAATCGAAATTTTGTAATAACACTGAAACCACTTTATAGCCCAAACTAGTGGATCGATTTGCCATAAATTTGGTAAATGGAGGTGAGGTGGCCCGTTGAAGAGCTGAAAGGCTTTTGGGAGCAATTGGTCACGGGAAGTGCCATTTAGGCATATCAACTTTAGAATCTTAAACAGAAGTCCCTGAAATCAAAGACCCAAGCGTTGGGGAGGTTCCAGCCGCTTTTCTGCTGCCATTTTTTTTTTTACAGTAGGTACGTTGTATGCTTGGCTTCATTGGGTCTCTCTTTGACCTCCATTCGCTTTTTCTCTTGCAATTATATTCACATACTAGGTTCTTGCTTTTTCTCTTTGTCCTCATTTTTCTTATTTGCTTTTGTACACTTTCGCTACCCACGAATGAAAGTATGTATTCATTAATTTTAGCTTTTGTTTTATTTCTGATTTTGAAGAGGTATATAGGTAGTAATTATTGTAGGTAAACTATAAACCAAACTCTTGCTAAAATGTAACCTACATTTATAGGCAATAAACATTTATTTATTTATTTATTTATTTATTTATTTATTTTGTTGGTGATTATTAAGAATCTGAAGAGAATTCCCCGATATTTTAATTCGTTCCTGAGTTATCACAAAAAATCTGAAAAATGCCAATTTAAAGAAAAATTAATATCTTTCTAACGATTGATTTCATTTAAACGAAACCTGGAACTTTTATATTCTTGACAGCTGTCAATTGAATGACATCAGCAGAAATTTTCTAGGCCTTCTAGATTTTGAATAACGACAGTCAACTTTTGATTCTTTTATGGCCGCGATATTTAATTTTAACACCATCAAATACACAAAAAAATTGGCTTTTCATGAACGTACTCAACATGAACTTTTTTGACAGATGTCAGAATTTGAAAATTGGTAGGAATAATTTGCAAAATCAGCCTAAACTTAGATGAAAAACAATTGCAAAAAAGCACGCCGACTTCTTCAATCTTTTATAACATTTGAAAACAGTTGGATTCGACGGTAATAAAATACGTCTTGCGGTCGTGTAACTCGGGCTTCCACATATTTTTTTAAAAACGTTCATGTTGGTTACAGTTCTGAGAAGCTAATTTTTCTGTGTATCTGGCGGTGTTAAAGTTCAATATGGCACCTATAAAAGAAAGAGAAGTTGACTGTCTTTATTCAAAATTTGGAAGGCCTAAAAAATTTCTGACAATGCCACTAAATTGACAGCTATCAAAGATGTAAAAGTTCCAAGTTTCCTTTAAATAACATCAATCGTTAGGAAGATATTAATTATTCTTCAAATTGGCAATTTTCAGATTTTTTGTCATAACTCAGGAACAAATTACGATATCGGGGAATACTCTTCAGATTATTAATCGCCAAGAAATAGCCCAACTTTTCTGTAATTTGACAGACCCCGTATCTTTTACCGTTTAATGGTGTGATGAGCATCGAAAATTTACCCAATTACCCTGTATATGTTCCGTTGGCTTTTCTATATGTATCAGTTTCTATAAATACCAAACTTTATAACTGCAGCTTGCTTATTAGTTATTCTCATTATATTCATAGTCGTAAGACTCCCTATGTACTACAAAAATTCAAAATTTTAAATAAAAAATAGAGCATATATTAATTACCTAAGCCCCACCGACATGCGTTCACCTACGCTATTCATAATTCAGAAAACATTTTATACGCACCAATTAGTTTTATAAGTACCTGCATACATACAAATTTACATAAAAATATTTTTTTCGCCGGTAGTCATTAAAAGTGCATTTTTACTGCCTATTTTGCGGTAGTAAAATAAGACTTTCACTGCCGCACATGTGGCAGTATAAATACACTTTTTAATGACAATCGGCGAAAAAATGATGTGTTCAAAACGGCAAAAAAAACAGATTTACTGCTTTGACTAGATTCCTAGCCTCGGTTATGTAACTTCGGCCGCGGTCGTCATTAAAAGTGCATTTTTACTGCCTCTTTTGCGGCAGTAAAATGCGACCTACTGCCGCACATTGCGGCAGTAAAAATGAATTTTTTTAATGACAATCGGCGAAAAAATTATGTGTTCAACACGGCAAAAAAAACAGACTTACTGTCTTGGCTGGATTCCTAGCCTCGGCTATGAAACTTCAGCCGCGGCAGTAAATCTGCAATTTTTTTGCCTTGTTAAACAAATAATTATTTTCACATTTTATTAATTAATCTATCGTAAATAAAATGCCTATTTTCAGTTTACCGTTGGAATTTCTCTAGTAGCATGCACAGCGGGATAGGAAAGGAAAAAATCGCAGTCTTCTCATTTTACATCTTTAATTCTTTAAATTTTTGCAGCTCATAACAGACATCGCGAACATAGCCTGGGGTTTTTTTCTGATTTTTAAAATCATGTCCATAGGGTTTTTTTTTGACCTTGAAAAGTTTACGAGCAGTTTCCAAGATGCAGAGTGATTTTCAAAAAAATCATAATATCGTGTCCATAAAGCAATTCCGTCGGTCACTGAAAAAAAAAATTATGCAAATAGGACAATTATTTCAGGATTTATGAAAGCGCCATTGAAAGCGTGCACGTGGATTCTGTAAAAATTAAAGTGGTCGTATTTTGAGAAATAGGTGTTAGGCAGCGAAACGCCTGAACAGCACCTATAAGCTATTTTAGGGTGGACTACAACATTATATTAGTTTCAACAAAATCCCTGCAAATCGTATTTTTTTTGATCGATTTGACCTGAAATGCGCCTATGGGATTCAATTGCATTGTCGGATCAAAAACCATTTTTTCGAAAATTGACATTTTAGAGACAAAAAGGCCCTTTTTGTGTTTTTCTTAGAAAAGGGCAATTATTATTATCGATTTCGATAGCTGTTGCATCACCGGATCGAAAACCTTAGTGCCATTTTTTAACAAACGTCCATTTAGGGGTGAAAAACATTTTCTGTATTTTAAATTTTAGTACCAGAACGCCCGACCTCTGACTCACAGATTCTGACCTGGCAAAAGTTAAATGCTACGCATTTACAAATTCTGTGAAAAAGTAGAAGTTTCTACCGTCTCCGAGACTGCCAATTTTTTTGATAGTTTGATGTAATGTGGCAATTGTCGGTAAATTAAATTTCCAACTAAATCTTACGTACTTAAGTACCCATATATTTTTCTTGTATGCCGAATCTGCCACCCCAGAAATTTTGCCGCTCGAATTATAAGTACTATAGCTGGTGGAAACAATATTTGGGAGAACCTAAAAGCCGCCTCATTACGAGGGTTATAACTGCCACAATGATGCCCCGCTGCGAGAACAAACACAGGTGTCTGGTGTACCTAGTAACTAGTGCGTATTTTAAATTATTCCCACGGGCCGTACTCGACAATTTTAGTTTTAAAGCACAAACAATGTAAGATACGAATGAAGCGTAAATCTATCAACTCTCCCTTAAATAGGGGCTATTTTGATAATTGCAGACGACCCACTACTGGCAAAATCTCATTATCATTGTCATTAGCATAGAGACAGAACGATTTAGACAACAATAATATATCGAAAAGAAATGAAATAGCAAGAATTCTGGAACAAACTTATTTCCTAGAAGGCAGGTAGTTAGGCAGATACTCCTACATATCTACCAACAGCGTACTTCCTTATCTATAATCAATCGATTTGTGCATGTTAGATAATGAAAATTCGCAAATCCGGCCCACCTTGGAAATTTTAAAATATCCACGAGCCTCAGGTAAGCCGAACGTCTGGGTTTGTCCAGTCAGCGGGACGTCATTGTTACAGTTACAACCCTCGTAATGAGGCGGCTTTTAGGGTCTCCCAAATATTGTTTCCACCAGCTATAAGTGCAAGTACCTACCTACCTATAACCTATATCTAGTTAAGCAAAGACTGTCAACACCTATTTTTATTTGGATTGCTTTGCTGTGCTTATTGGCAGCAATGGAGCACAGAGCTGAGAATAATTTTAGGGGATGAGCCTCGAGATGATCGAATTCGTTCACCCCCTATCAAAGTGCAATGTTCAAGTCCACTTTGCTGCTTGAGAATCGGAATTGAGTCGGAGTTTTGCCCGTGCACGGCGCCTGAGCGTAGGCCACCAACACACCGATCACGTGACGCACCGACGCAGTATGGCAGCTTCAGCAGCACGGAACAAACCAGTCCACTCTTTGCAACACAATTTAGTGTTGCATAGACAGTTGTCGGGTGTGGATAGAACGTTTACTTTGCGATGTAAAGTGTACATTTACGTGCAACCCTAATGAGACTTATCACAGTCATGAGTTAAAGCTATGTGACCAAAGTACAGTGATCCGAATTCATCACAGGGCGTCGCGACGTTGAAGTTTACTGGCCAGCTTGATGCCAGCACACCCCTCAGCTGAGCGCGAGCTAAAGGAGGGCAAGCCCAGCCATCCGCGCACTCTTCTCTGAAATGCTCCGATGTTCGATGAATTATTAAAAGTAGAGGGAACTTGAAACGTTCCCGGTTTCCTAAGTGATTCAAAACTGTTAAGACCATCATCATGGCACTGAACCACGCACTGGGTGCAATAGTGGTAATCACCTGCGTCGCATGTTACTACAATAGCTGTTACTGTGGTTTCGTTTTTGACGATATAAGTGCCATCAAAGAAAACCGGGATCTTAGGCCCCACTCACCCCTGATTAATATCTTCTTCAATGATTTCTGGGGAACCCCGATGCATAAGGTGAGTCAGGTTCCAGAAGAATCAAAAAGTGGAAAAAGAACACGATTTCTCAGCTTTGAACTTCTTTGATAAATTACTGTTGGTAATGAGAAGCCAATATTCGGTTCGTCTCTAATGCCAAGTCATTTACTGTCTCTTTTGTAATAAACGCTATTGTTCATATACTCGCAGCCATTAAATCGGCCCTCCATCATTTGGTTTGATGGTTGATGGGTTTCAATAATTAGGTACGCATGGAAGTTGATGGACGAATTACGTTTTTCCATATAAAAGTTGGCTGTCAATTATGGGTAATGAATTCCCACTTTTTAATTATGATTTTTATGACAACAAAAACGTTTTTTCATTGTATTGTAGGATGCATTAGGTACCTACTTATACTTAGGCACTAAATTACCCATATAATTATATCATTACTAAACTTTTCTTTAGAGAAAATACCCATCTTCAGTTTCAGTGTATTAGTCCGACGGTTTATTAAGTTATCTTGAAATCGTTTAAAAGAAAACTTAGACGAAGTACGAAGAGCTTATTGCGAAGTTCAATTTTCTTTTCATGGAAAAAACGGCAAACCGTCAGTATTTTTTAAATTTCCGTAAACAGTTGAGGGTAGGTTGGAGGGTGGATTCGTAAATAAAGAAGAAAAGGGGGGTGCGTCTGATTTCGTTAAGGTACACCCGGTATAAACTAGGAGCTCACTCAGAAAGTCAATCTGCGTCAATATGCAACTGATTCTACACTAAAAGCTCGGAAAAAGACAAGAAAGATGAAGTTAATGAAAGTACCTAATTCTAAAATGCGAGTGTTTTGTGGGCACAATCGCCTTTCTTTCTTCTGTCGAAGATACGTTATTATGCACGCTTATTTTGTATAAAAAATGCCGGTCGTACATAATTAAACAATTTTATTTGTTAAGTAACTACACGAAAAGAAACACTTAGGAATTTGGGAGCGCGTTCTTCGTTCGGCTTCCCTTTTGCTACTACTTAAACTTATCTTAAACTAAATGTGACAACACGAAGTACCTGATCGAGGGTGATTGAGGGGGGTAAACCCACCCTTGCGGTACATCTAAGAAAATGGTATTTTACAGCGAGAGAATCTTGATTTTAAACTTTTAAACTTCTACTTTCGAGAAGACCTTTATCTTTCAAGCAACTTTCAAGTAAAGACTATTTGTGACCCGACAATTATTGTGCACTTCCGCGCGCTTCTGTTTTTTCTTGGACGTTTCACGATTGAGGACTCCTTATAAAATGACCAATAAAATTAATTCCTTTGTGAAATCATTTGATCTCGGTTTTTTTAATTTTTGCTTAGTTTTATGTACTTACCTAGGCTCTGATGTTCAATTTTTCATCACGAAGGTGAAACAATAAACTCTGGAATACATCGTGCCTGGCACAATGCACAAGTTGAAGTTTATCTGTAAACGTTACCTGCTTCAAAAAATTGTACGAAAATGCATTATTTACTTCACTGTTCATTTCTCGTATTTTTCTGGTAATTTTCAGTGCTTCACTGCCGATCTCAAAGAATTTTATTAGCTAGATTTATCACTTCCATTGCTTATAGGGTATACTATAATTAATAATAATACCGAGGGGTCATCCACCACTGGCATTAGGTGTACATTTTAAAGACATTACGAACATTACAGTAACAGGCATTAGTGGCAATATTAAGCAGTAAACATGCAGAGGCAATATATGGCAGTATTTCGGGCATTATTAAGCATTATGCCCTAAAACTACGGGAATTGTTCAATAATGCCAATAATGCCGATCGGCATTTGGTGTACAAATTTGAAGGCGGTGGATGACCCCTCGAATAATACCCTATTTAAATTTCGTTAAAGTGGGGAGGTTCCTGCCGCTTTCTTAGCTGCCCATTTTTTTTCTAGCGCCTCCTAACTAGAGATACCTCTAATTAATCAACGTTGAACCACCTCAAATACAATTTAATTTTAGCAGAAAACGTTAAAGTTAGAGAATGTACCCTTTAGGATTGGTACTAAAAGCAACTAATGTAGCCCATATTACCTTACCTATCAAGCGCCAGTGCCAATATTTCAATGAAAAGGCAAAATAAGTTGAATTCACGTACCCACCTTCGATGAAGTGGTAAAGTGGAAGAAATGGTAATTTTATTTATTATGTTTGTTGAGCTTTAAAATTTACCTCAATTTACTTTATAAGCGCCAGAAAAGACCAAAGACAGAGTCACAACATTAGTGCTTTTTCGACATTATTCTGAAGAAAAGGTAAAGTAAAGTGGGGTAACTGATGGTGGTGTAAATCGAGAAATAAAATGTGTTCAGCCACTAAAGATCAAGTTTCTTATTGGTATTTTTCAGTTCCCGACAGTCATCATTTATCATTTTGGAGTTTTGTTACATTGTTACACCCACAAGACCTGGAACACGATTGTATAAAAATAGAATGAATTTATATCTCTCAAGTCTAAATTATAAACCTATACCTGCTTTACTTGGCTTTAGCGGCCGACTTTTTCTGATGTCCGTTATAATACATACATTCCTATCTTTCATCTAACTCTGTTGTATTGTTCGCCAGGTACCTTATCCGCAAGAGTCAATTAAAAGAGGTATACTTACGGACTTTTCGCTGTATCTAGAGTTGTAAAATTTACGACTAGATACAACGAAAAGTCCGTAACTGTATATATACCTACCCAATATTCAATGCCAATAATGCCGATCGGCATTTGGCGAGGCATTTGGTGTACAGATTTGAAGGTGGTGGTTTCATTAAAATTTTTTGCATAACTTTGAAAATAAGTCAGGATGTTTACAATAAAGACTACCAGAAAGACTATAACAAAACATCTAAGAACAATCGGCTCGACAATCGGTCAGTCAAAGTTGGTTTGAAGATATTCTTCCAGAGTATAAAACGGGCAACCCAGCCATCCGCGGACTCTTCTCTGAAATGCTCCGATGTTCGATGAATTATTAAAGGTAGAGGGAACTTGAAACGTTCCCGGTTTCCTAAGTGATTCAAAACTCTTAAGACCATCATCATGGCACTGAACCACGCGCTGGGTGCAATAGTGGTAATCACCTGCGTCGCATGTTACTACAATAGCTGTTACTGTGGTTTCGTTTTTGACGATATAAGTGCCATCAAAGAAAATCGGGATCTTAGGCCCCACTCACCCCTGATTAATATCTTCTTCAATGATTTCTGGGGAACCCCGATGCATAAATAAGGTGAGTCAGGTTCCAGAAGAAACAAAAAATGGAAAAAGAACACGATTTCTCAGCTTTGAACTTCTTTAATAAATTACTGTTGGTAATGAGAAGCCAATATTCGGTTCGTTTCTAATGCCAAGTCATTTACTGTCTCTTTTGTAATAAACGCTATTGTTCATATACTCGCAGCCATTAAATCGGCCCTCCATCATTTGGTTTGATGGCTGATGGGTTTCAATAATTAGGTACGCATGGAAGTTGATGGACGAATTACGTTTTTCCATATAAAAGTTGGCTGTCAATTATGGGTAATGAATTCCCACTTTAATTTTATGATTTTTATGACAACAAAAAGGTTTGTTCATTGAATTGTAGGATGCATTAGGTGCCTACTTATACTTAGGCACTAAATTACCCATATAATTATATCATTACTAAACTTTTCTTTAGAGAAAATACTCATCTTCAGTTTCAGTGTATTAGTCCGACGGTTTATTAGCTTAAGGCACCTTGAAATCGTTTAAAAGAGAACTTAGACGAAGTACGAAGAGCTTGTTGAGAAGTTCAATTTTCTTTTCATGGAAAAAACGGCAAATTCTCAGTTTTTTTTTTATTTCCGTAACCGTAAATGAAGAAGAAAAAGGGGGTGCGTCTGGTTTCGTTTAAGTACACCCGGCATAAACCAGGAACTCACTCAGAAAGTCAATCTCCGTCAATATGCAACTAATTCTACACTAAAAGCTCGGCAAAAGAGGAGAAAGATGAAGTTAATGTAAATAATTCTAAAAAGCGAGAGAATCTTGATTTTAAACTTTTAAACATCTACTTTCGAGAAGACTTATCAACTTCAAGCAACTTTCAAGTAAAGACTATTTGTGACAGAACAATTATTGTGCACTTCCCCGCGTTTCTCTTTTGTCTTGGACATTTCACGATTGAGGACTCCTTATAAAATGACCAATAAAATTAATTCTGATGTGAAATCATTTGATCCAGGTTTTTGAATTTTTGCTTATGTACTTACCTAGGCTCTGATGTTCAATTTTTCATCACGACGAAGGTGAAACAATAAGCTCTGGAATACACCGTGCCTGGCGCAATGCACAAGTTGAAGTTTATCTGTAAACGTTACCTGCTTCAAAAAATTGTAAGAAAATGCATTATTTGCTTCATTGTTCATTTCTCGTATTTTTCTGGTAATTTTCAGTGCTTCACTGCCGATCTCAAAGAATTTTATCAGCTAGATTTATCACCCCCCTTTACCATTGCTTATAGGGTATGATAATATTAATAAGAATACCGAGGAGTCATCCACCACTGGCATTAGGTGTACATTTTAAAGACATTACGAGCATTATTTCGGGCATTATGCCCTAAAACTACGGGAATTGCTCAATAATGCCAATAATGCCGATTACCATTTGGTGTACATATTTGAAGGTGGTGGATGACCCCTCGAATAATACCCTATTTAAGTTTCATTAAAATTTTTGCATAACTTTGAAAATAAGTCAGGATGTTTACAATAAAGACTACCGGAAAGACTATAACAAAACGTCTAAGAACAATCGGTCAGTCAAAGTTGGTTTGAAGATATTCTTCCAGAGTATAAAATGGGCATGTTGTTAACACTTCTATCTCGAGCCTTAAAAATTCCCTCGGAAACATTGTTATTTGTACATTTAATGCCACTGTATTGGTCCCCCTAACGTCAGATCATTGCAAATTCTAAGTTCATAATTAATCGTAATTAGTAGTATATCAGAAACTATGTAGAATTTGAGTAAATTCAGTTTTATGTACATATACCCCTCGATGTACCCTTTTTCGGCAAAAGCCGCTCTCAAACAATGTTTTGATCATTGTTCGAGCAGCCACGTGCTGCGAACAACAGAGGACACGGTTATAATTTTTAGATCCTTGGAAAGTTGTCGGCGTGAACACCTTCTGTCCTTGCTAAACGCTGTTCTAATTTTTTTAAAATTAAAACACAATTTTGGCATGAGCACCTATATTTCGACGTCCGGCGGATCTTTTCAGAGAATACACTCTACCTATGTATGTACTTCAGACAGTCAAAAGTTGGTTTGATGCTCTAATTGATATTTGGTTACGTAATGTGCATAGAAAGGCAAACTTAAATTTTATAAGCAAATAAATTCCGTTTTGGCTTCCTGCTTACGAGCCCCCGTGTGCTGTTAGGTCGGATTAGTAAAAGTAAACATCCCTCTTCATTTTAGTAGCGTACAAACTAATTACGATAATTTCTTTCTTGGAAGTATATTTTTGTATAATATCTTGCTTACGTCGTTAAAGGATTAGAGAGACGCGACCCTAAATAAATTCCGAGAAAACCCCAGGTAGGTACCTGCCTTTCTGTGGTCGTTTTCTGAAGAAATAAAATTTGCTGAATATGCTAAAAGTTATTTAAACATGATAACATGCAAAAACATTCGTTTTGCGTCAAATCCGAGTTCTACTTATGAAATCAGCAATCAGCCATTATCCATAGTTCGCTATGTTATAGGGTAAAAATGCCGTAATCACTACCCGAAGCTGAATAATTTGTAGATCGGATAAATTACTGTTACCTATCTAGGTATACAACTAATTAGAACAAATTAATTTTAGGCCCGGTCTTTTCATCTCTGATTAAAGTAACAAATAAAGTTAAAGGTACGATTAAGTTTTAGCTAGTGTTTTCATCGCCAATTAAATTAAAAGTACCTGATAAGTAGGCTAACCGATGGATAAACTTGTAGCTTGGTTAGACCAGCCATTAAAGATTTATCTGCTGGATAAGGCACAGAAAGTCAAAGCACTGTTGAGTTTGTTCTGAAGAAGTTGTTGAAAATGTAAGAATATGAAAATGATTTTCAACGTTGGTCTCCTTCACGATCCGGCGAGTGTTATAGAGCAGGAAGAAGTCCAATTCCAAATCAATAAGATTGATTTTTTTGAGTAAGTACCAGCGAGACGTTACAACAACAGAAGTCACTTCGAGCAAACAAAGCCACGGCAAATTTGGTCATACTTCTTGGCCGCTAACTCCACTTCCATAACCGAGAAAAGCAAAAGTTCATTTCACTGTTATTTATGAAATTCTGATTTTTAAATTATCTGCCGCTGTAGGCATTCCAATTTTCACTTTACTTCATTCTTTTCACCAAGCGAGCGAGTTGTGAGACCGTGGTTGCGAGTTCACGTAACGTCACGTCACAATAACCTAACAAAAATTGGCGTTTTTCGCATGTCGAAAGTACTGCTTAAGTGAAAACATTGATCAGGTTGCAATTAACTAATCTCTGGATAACATGCAGTGAAAATACTGGAACTCTCTAATTGTAACAAATAAAATTAATCAACGGATAGTTATTTGCCACTTTAAATGGAGATGAAAAGACCGGGCCTTAAATAAGATTAAATATCGATGTAAGCGGGGAAAGACCACAGACGAAGAAGAATATCGGGACTGCGCTGAACGTCTACAAAATGTTAAATTGTATCACGAAAAGAGCACGGTCGATTAGATGCGTGGAATCGCCCACAATGTAAGATATACTAAATAAATTATGGAATGTAATGAAATAAGAATAACATTGTGAAAATCTGATGCTTCTTTTTCCTTGGCGATGAATTGTTGCGGCGACGAATTGCTGTGGCGGCGAATTAAGTCGGCGACCAATTGCTGGCGACGAATTGTTGTGGCGATGAATTGCTGGCGATGAATTGTTGAGGCGACTGTGGTCGGATTTTAGTGAACTAAAAAGCAAATGAATTTGCTCACATTTCAGCTCTTCAACGGGTCACACAATCTCCATTTACCAAATTTCAGCCAAATCGATCGAGTAGTTTGGGCTATCGTGCGTTTTTAATGTTTTTACAAATTTTCGTCTTATGTGTTGTACCAAATCTACTTAACCACGTCAAGTTAATTTTCATTCCTTTAAACTTTTCATACCCCTTCACAATTTGTTTAATCCCCTGAGGGTTTTTTTTTTATTGAACAAAAACGTCGCCTAATTCAGTTTCTTCGGCAATTCTACTTAGTTGGATTGTAATTTTTACCTTAGCAAATCGAAATATTTAAATTAATTTACTCAAAAGTCAATATCTTATCCCCAGGCCTCCCACACCTCCTAAAATTCCTAAAATTCCTAAAATGCTTCGATCCTCCTAAAATTCTCCTAAAAATGACAACGAAATCCTAAATTTCCTAAAATAAGGAAGTCTGAAGAATTTTATGCTAAATTTGGGGCGGAAATTTATCCCTGTAATATATATTTTACTCACACAACCGCCGCGTTTAAGTGTATCGAAACTTTATTTTATAAAGACCTCGTAAAAAAAAGATTTTTTTTTTATTGTCAAGACGCTAACTATACCGGGGTGATTCAGTTTGGTATTCGCCCAGCCCCCTGTAACTTTTTTATTTCAACAAAAAAATAGGTATTTTAGGGTGTTCTCCCAAAAAATTAAAAAATTAACTTAAATTACAAACATTTTATAGTACATCAACTTATTCTGTGTTATGTAAAAATGTTTTCCCAAGTTTTCTATCTTCCGCCGTATTCTTTGCTGGAAAAATATGTATAAAACGGTATAAAACCGTATTTGTAAATTGTCTGACAAAACTCTATTAAATAACTGCTTTAAAATAAATCGTCTTGTTAATGACGTGTCAAAATTTCAAGTATGTAAAGAAAGTTAATACTTGATAGATAATAGAAATTTCGAAAAAAGAAAATTTTGTTAATAAAATAAATAATTTAAATAAAATAAATAAAATAAGTAAAATAAATAAAATAAATAAAATATATAAAATATATAAAATATATAAAATAAATAAAATAAAAATTAGCACTGGAAAAACTTGAATAATTTTCGGTTAACTATAATGTCGCACCCACTCTAAAAAATTATTTTCTTGAAATTTTTCTAATGAAAGTGTAAACTTTCTTTACATATTTGGATCTAAAAAAATGCATACAAGAATCCGCTAAGAAATGTACAGCATTTCATCAAAAGCCAACGAAAGATGTATATCAATGCGATGTGTGTCCCTGCAGATGTTTACCTTGTTAATGTGTATGTAGGGGCGAGCTGAATTTACTGGTGGAGTCGGGTGCAGATTTTATAAATCTGCACCTAGTAGTAGTGCCTCCGCAGACGCACAGTGGTGTTAAAAACACGAAATTATGAAAATTGGCCGTACATAATTAAACAGTAGAGAGTTAACAAAAAAACATCATATTTGCGAAGTAGGTATGTAGAATTAGCACTAAGGGGGTTGAAAAAGGGAATGAGAAGTCCAAGGTAATGAAAAAAGGTGATGAAAAGTCAAGAGGAATGAAAATGAAGTGTGGATTAAGTAGAATTACGAAATAAAACACTAAAATAACCAAATTATGCAATTAAAACTTTTGTGGGGGTTGAAATAAGCACTTATACCTACCTATTGCGAAGGAAACTGAAAAATTGTAAAAGGTAAACTGAATCCCAAATGCGTTCAATTTTATAACCGTCGAAAAACGAAATTATGCGAATTTTGCAAAATTAGCACTTAGGGTGTTGAAAAATCGTAAACGTGGATGAAAAATCAAAAGGTATCAGGATTAACCGGGGCTAAGTAAAATTACGGAAAATAACACCAAATTAACCCAATTATGTAAATTTAGCATTTGAAGACTTGAAACATTGCGAAGGGGGATGAAAAAAGTGAAAAATTTAATCATCATCCAAATGGGTTCAATTTATTACAGAAGAAAAACGAAAATATCCGAATTTGGCAAAACTAACACCTAGGGGGTTGAAAAATTGTAAAGGGGGATGAAACGTCAAAGTGGATGAGAATTAATCGTAATTAAGCAGAATTACAGAAAATAACACGAAAGTAAACCAATTATGCAAATTTAGATTTTGGGGGTTGAAATGTTGCGAAGGGGGTTGGAAAAGTGAAAAAGATAAACATAATCCAATTGAGTTCAATTTATTACCGAAGGAAAACTAAATTATGTGAATTTTGCAAAATAAACACTTAGGGGGTTGAAAAATTGTAAAGGGGGATGAAAAGTTAAAAGGGATGAGAATTAATCGTAATTAAGTAGAATTACAGAAAATAACACGAAAATAAGCCAATTATGCAAATTTGACTTTTGGGGGTTGAAACATTGCGAAGGGGTCGAAAAAGTGAAAAAGGCAAGAACAATTCATAAGGCAAAACTGCGCGAACTTTACAAAATTAACCAGCGGAAATCACCCGAAAAAGAAGCGGTCTGGGTAAATTTTGCTCTTTGAGGGTTCACATATCATGAAAGGGGTTGAAAAATTGTGGATGGGTCAAAAATTAATGAAAATCACTTTAAATTAATAACAAATTAGAAGAAAGCAAAAAAAAATAAATGAAATATATTTACTCCGCTTGCTAGGGCTTAGGGGTTGTTAGTAGCGTAGGGGTTGGTTTTAGGATGAAGACTCATAAGACTTTTTTCAATGGTTGAACGAAATCTATTGAACCCCATAATTTTATTCCACCACTTACATGAAAAAATTTCCAGTTTCAACCCTTAAATTTCATCCCCCTTGTTAGATATTAATGAAAATTTGCCCATCCGCCTACAGTGGCGCTGTAAATTACCACATCAAATTTAGCCCTGATACGTTGAGCAGTTTTTGAGTTCTCGCATTTTTTTGTTTCGGCATGTTAGGGGGTTGTACCGCCTTTAAGGGTCGTTTTTCGCGAATGATGAATAAGACCTTTTTTGTACCATCAATAGAAAGCTATCGAATGGTTATATTTTCAACTATACATTCTTCATTGAAAATTCGAGTTTCCACCCCTAACTTTCATCCCCTTCGATAATTTTCTCCTAAAATTCGATCTTCCCTTCTCGAAGATGCAGTGTGTAAGATGTCACAGTTTCGCAGAAGATATTGCTTCTCTGTGTCAAATTACAGGGCTTTATGGACGTTTCAACCCCTAAACTCCAACCCCCTATTTCACCACCCCCACATGCCCTAAAGGAAGTTGTGTTTTCAATTTCACCACCCTAACGCAATTCGTTTAAAAATTAAGGTAATTTGTAGATTCATGTTTTCAACACCTCATGATTTCACCCCTTTATGACTTACAGGGGTGAGTTTATTTTTCCGGTGTGACATAACTCCTTGCGTATTTACTGACTTCAGTTGTTCATAAATAAACCAATAGGGTTTCAGAAAAAATAAATAAAATATAATTATCGACTTGCAAAGAGTTAGGGGTGGTTAATGGCCCAGGGGTTGGTTTTAGATTGAAAACTCATAAGACCTTTTTTCAATAGTTGACCGAAATCTATCGAACCCCGTAATTTTAGGCTACCATTTACTTGAAGAAATTTCAAGTTTCAACCCTTAAATTTCATCCCCTTTGTTAGATATTTTTGAAAATTTGTTCATCCACCTATAATGTCACTGGAAATTCACAAACCAAATTCTGCCTTGATACGTTGAGTAGTTTTTGAGTTCTCGTATTTTTGTGTTTCTGCATGTTAGGGGTTGTAGCGCCTATAAGGGTGGTTTTTCGCAAAATATGAATGACACCTTTTTTGAATAATTAATGGAAAGCTATTGAATGACGCCAATTTCGACTAGTACTTATTAAGCGGAATTTCGAGTTGCTACCCCTAATTTCCACCCCATTTGTTCGATTTTACGAAAAAACGCATCCCCCACAAGATTTCACCGATATATGTGTGTACGTTGAGTTTCCGACAGCTGCGTGCAACCCTTGCGGAGTTATCATATTTTTTGTGGTTTTCATCCCCTAAATTTCATCCCCCGAAATTGGCACCCCCTCACTTTCAACAGACTTGAAGGTCGAACGTGCATACTAATTTTCAGCAAGATATCTCCACTAGTTCTCGAGTTATTGAAATTAGTAGTTTTTCGGTTTTTCACCCCTAGCTCCCACCCCCTTGGTCCGATATGGCCCAAAAGCAATCCCCGCCTTACTTTTCGGGAGACGAAGCTGCCTACCAAGTTTCAGCTCGATATCTCAATCCGTTCTCAAGTTATCCGACGGACAGACTGAGGAGCGATCGAGCGAGCGAGCGATAGAGCGAGCGAGCGAGCGAGCGAGCGAATAAGCTAAGACAAGAGTACCTCCGCATTCTGCTACGGCACTAAAAGTTACAGGGGGAGAATACCAAACTGAATCATCCGGTAAAAACTCCTAAAATTCTCCTAAAATTTTGCTTTAAATTCTCCTAAATTCCTAAAAAAAATAGGAAAAATTGACGTGGGAGGCCTGTATCCCGTAATACAGTTTCAAACCCGGCTATAGTGCGTTTTTAATGTTATAATTACAAAATTTCGATTTGTTTTATCTAAAGGACGTTAATGGCGATGCACCGATTCCCGCTAAAATTAATCTTCAGATTAAGTCTATAGAAACGATTATTGACACAATTGTTTCCATAGGAAAGAACTGTGGGTTAACTTTAAACGGAACATGTGCAAATGGGGGTTGAGTGAATGCGTTTTGTCTTTTTGAAAACCAAGCTTTTTTGGTGGTATCGACAAATTTTTCAAAAACTTGTTTTGGTTGGTTAAACGAGAGTATACAGGGTGGGTAATTTTTCGATACTCACCATTGGGATTTTCTAAACGGTAAAAGGTCCGAGGGTCGGTTAAATTAGAGAAAAGTTGCGCTATTTCTTGACGATTTAGAATCTGAAGAGAATTTCCCGATATTTTGATTCGTTCCTGAGTTATCATAAAAAATCGGAAAATTGCCAATTTAAAGAAAAATTAATATCTTTCTAACGCTTGATGTTATTTAAATGAAACTTGGAACTTTTATATTTTTGACAGCTGTCAACTGAATGGCATTGACAAAAGGCCTTCTAGATTTTGGATAAAAAGAAAAATTTTTGATTGGCTGGAGTTCAATCATTCGTGTAGCGATCAAAATGAAATTTGTGTAGTATGAAAGCTAATGCTTTCCTCTTCCAAAAGAACTTTATTTTTCAACAATTTTTTTGCGGTACTATTAAACACGGATTTTTTAAGGTCTATTTATTATGTTGCTAACAATCTTCGAAAAAAGTTATTTTTAATAACTTCGTAACTACAGCACTTGAGTTAAATACCTGTAGACTCGCCTGTAGAGCAACGTTATTTTGTGAAAAATTTATAGAATCCGATAGAATCACTAAAGATCCGGATTTTGCCAAGATCGGTAGAAAAATAAACAATCAATTTTAAAAATCCATGTTTTAGAGCATCACAAAAAAATTGTAAATTAATCAAGAACGTTCAAAATAAAATTTTGTAGAGTTGCTTTGGAAGAGAAAAGCATCAGCTTTAGCCTTACACAATTTTTATTTTGAACTTTTCAGAGGCTTCAACTCCACCCAATCAAAAAATGGCCTTGTATAAATACCAACAAAAATTTTGTTGGTGGCGCCATCTGGAAAATGATGGTTGACTCTAAAAGCCTCATCTTTTGATTACGTTCAGTACAAAATTGGGCAAAATCGGTTTAAACCAAGCTGTAGCCAAAAATAAATCGTTCGGTTTTTTCTGGGACACTCTTTACATCCCCACCAGTGCCCGACGGGACCTATAATTTTAAAATTTCAAAATTGATGTTTCGACGGGCAATAATACAATCACCACGTAGGTACAAAATATTCCGCCAAATCGGTTCAGTTGAAACTGGAAACTGCCATTAAAATACACAAATATTTAGTATTATACTCACGATTATGGCAAGTATTCACTCGCATGACTTGCGCCACTCGGCAAGCTTCGTGGGTTCAAACGTCATCCTCGTGAATAATGGCTATCATAATCGCTCATATAATATAGGTACTATTATCACGAATGTGGAATTCAGTTGCAAAACATTTTACCGATTAAATTTTTTCTTTTAACGTCCGTTGAAACTTGAAAGTAGATAGTGATGATTTTCTAATGGGATTCGGACAGGAAATAAAACACTGAGACTTCGGTGCCGACGTTTCGGAACTATGTTGTTCCTTCTTCAGGGCCCTAAGTCAACAATCTACCTTGGCGCTAATGTATTTCTAGCATTACTAGAACAATTGAAAATGTTGAAAATGGAAAGGAAACTCATGGAGCTGGCACGTGCAAATATGAGAAACGCAAAACGTGATGTCAAGGTAGATTGTTGACTTAGGGCCCTGAAGAAGGAACGACATAGTTCCGAAACGTCGGCACCGAAGTCTCAGTGTTTTATTTCCTGTCCGAATCCCATTAGAAAATCAACATTTTACCGATTTGCATATTTCGTCCTCGTTAGAAAAAATTCGCTGCCACATTTCCTAATAACTATCTATACTAGGTATAAGATCCCTGAAATGCAACTATAGTCTGCAATCAAAGTTCTTTCGCATGTCATAGGTATACTTATTCTTTGTATGATATATTGATCAAACTGGAGGATGCATTGCTGTTGTCTATAATCTATAATCTCGTCGACCTCGTTTTTCGCAAATGATTGATTGTTCTGGTCGGCTCTATTTCGTATTAAGAAGCTTTCGTAAAGATTTCAGTACTATGCAAAAGAAGTAGTCTGGCTGGAAGTTTTTCCATACTTATATTTATTTTTAAATTTGTTTTAAATCTTGCTTTAGAAAGAGAACTCGTTCTTAAAAGAATTTGTATTTTGTATATTTCTTGAATTAATATTTAAGCAGTAGAATGACAGAAGGAATACTGGTTTAGTGAAAATGTTTTTGTCAATTATGGGTGGGCAACGAGGTGGACCAAATAATATTTAGGATTGCAAAAAAACATTTTGGTCGATAAGCTAATGTAGTATAAACCCTGTGAAGGGTTTATTCCATTACCGTAATCCCCCTGATGATCTCTGTTTTTGTTTTATTACATTACTTTACGGTTCTACCCTACCCCTAATGTATACCTGTGGGTGGCGGTGTCGAAGGCGGACGAAGGAAACATTCGTAAATTCCAGTTCGAGTTTAAGGGATGGTTAGGTGTATCGCCTACGCAACTCTTTCCATTATGACTATTATTTACTTTCTCAGTTCCAATTATAAAAGTAGCGCTGTCAAGCCATCGAATGCCACCTTGTACCGATGTAACGAATAGAGCCATTTTCCGCTGCAGCGCTCCTCTCTTTACGGCCACTTTCGTTTCCGTAGTCGTACAGCCGCTTACCTGTCTGAAATTCAATTCATTTAATAAAACTAATAAGACAATGTAATAAGTATAGCAATTATTATTATCCTCCCCTACGAATCTGAACGTAAAACCAGAAACCAGTGATAATTAAAACGGATACATTATACCACGTGTGATAAGCGGTCACAATAACACCTCCTGTAATGAAGCAGTTCACACAGTAATAAAATTTGGTTTCGCTCATACTTTAAGGATTACCTGGGCTAGAGTGAAGGGGTTGAATTTCAAAGCCTGTGCGTGCGTAGCCTCATTTAGAACTGGATATTCGCGTTTTATTCACACTATCGGGTTAAAAACAAAGTAGATTTATTACCTGGCAGATTTTTAATACCTAATTATTGCAGTGATAAACCGTGCATAAATTATACGTAATGCTCGATCGCACACGCTAAGAATACGGCGTTGAGGGTACTGCATAGATTAGGGAGTTTATATTTGTATATAGATACCGAACTCCCTGTCTAAAAACCATCTAGTGTTACGCAGACTCCGACCACGTCTGGCGCTACTGTTGCAGCTTCGTGGTCTGGCGGCAATTTCAAAACGAATGAAAGGGCGGGAATTTCAAAGCGAACGAAGGGTTCTCTTGCCAATGCAATAATTTGACATTTTCAGCCAATTATTTAATTTTAATGTTTTCTTTACATGAAAAAATCATTAAAATTAAATAATCAATAAGGCTATGTAAAATCGCCATGAAAATAATACGCAAATCACAGTGCAATTTAATTTATTTTGTAGCTATAAAAATTGTGACTTGATCTATTGACATTAAAAATAATAACTAAAGCAGAATTTCCATATTCTTAAAAATTACAAAAAGTAACAATATATTTCAAAGAAAACATTTGGTGAACTTAAGGTATTACCAGTAAACAGTAAATTTCTACCATAATAATAATCAAGTTTTATAAGATAATTTTTTTGAGTTTTTCCTCTCCACTATGATTACTCAATCAATATTTTAAGAAAAGCAATCAATTTATGTAAAGTTGAAGTACACGAGTTGTGTAAAGTCACAAATGGAATAATGTACAATATTTAATTCAAACAATTGTTTTTAAAATAATGCCAGTGGTGTATGTATACAGGAATGAATTAAACAAGTTGTTTTAACTTGGCAATTCTTTTAGCTTTGCCCCTAAATTTATCATATTTAGCTTTTGCCTTTAGCTTGATAGGATCGTTCAAATTTCTTTGATCTTGACCCCTCAAGACTTTATTTATATTGTTGACCCAAGCATTAATATAAAATTTTGAAAATATTTCTGAATAATCTAATTTTAAATTGTGATTGTCACACTGCCATTGACATTCATCTAAGGCATATTTAAACAATTTGATTTTCATCAATTTACCAATGTTTCTGCGATGACATAATTTTGGTAGGAAAAAACTAAATATTTTACAAGACTTTGAAAATAAAATCCTAAATTTACAATGAGCATTTACTAAGGCTCGTGCATGATAGGCCCTAGCTTTAGTTAAGTCATCCCGTTCTTCTCCTATTAAATTGTTACGGCAAGTTTTACAAATTATATTTTTAAGGAGTTGTTTACCGATATACCCTGCAATGTATGAATGAAGATCAGTTGTTATCACTGTTAATGGATTTTGTTCTTCTGCTGTGAAATTTTCTTCTCCTTCGACAATAACATCTTCAATTTCCTCCATCGTCTGAACACCCAAATCTTCATTCACATCCGAGTTCACATCAATAAAACGTTTCAAAGTATTCAGCGCTCCTTCACTGGTATCCACTTCACAATTGCTTCCCGGAGAATGGGTTGATGTAAAATTATTCACCACCAGAGTCTTAAAAGATGCACAAAATGATGCAGCTGTAGGATTCACGTTTCTGCCAGCGCAATTTCTCACGCATGCAAAAAAGTTTTCTTCAGGGTCTTGATTCAGATTACGTGGACAGAGAAATTTCGCTCCTTCTGCTTGACATTTCTGCCACAAATATCTGATACCACGCACTGTGTGACTGAAGTTATTAATGCTGGGTGGCACCGAGCATGATCCCTTGGCATCAACATACTTTAATTGTTTGCAAAACAGGTAAGGCAGCTTCCCAGAAGGGTAGATGTTCCGAATTGGCTGTGATCGCACATCGAAGGGTTTTCCCATTCGCAATCTCAATGGTTGAGCCATTAATGCTGTCAAATAATTTGTCAAAAAACAGCAAGAAATCGGCTGTCCCCGTTGCGGTCTCAGAAAAATTTTGTGAATCTGAAATAAGAAAATTAATATTGTTAGCTTAAGTGAAAAAATATCTCACCTTTTTCAGCTGCAAAACGCATTATCGAAGAAACGCGCTGCGAAAGCACCTGTGCTGCTAGCTTGACTTTCATTTTTTTTATCTTATCAGGGTAGACATGCTGATCTGTAAGTCTGCTACATAGCTTCATGTCGTCAGGACCAGAGTCATATTCATACAGCCTGATAACATCTTCCCACCTTGCCTTTTGCATTATTTCTTTCTTCCATTTAAATGTGGCATCGTGATTCAAAAGATTATTTCTCACTCCTTTCAGGAGGTGAGGACCATCATATAGGAAAACAACTTCCTCTCCATCAATCAAATAACCAAAGTAATTTTTCTCTATATGATTTTGCAAACAATATTCTGTTGACCGTTGTTGCAAATAATTATTGGCCGATACATTTGCGCTCATCTGGTCACAGACTGTTGCAAGAACTTTCAGACCCACATTTCTAAGCGCGCGTATAATATCAGTGATATTTCTCACCAAATCTGTCGATTTCATAGCATTTCCTGTAAAAAAATAAGCTACCGGTTGCTTCCATTTGGTGAAGATTCCCCGGGCCATAAATACACACACATGGTCTGCAAATTCAGCCCTTTGCAAGTTATCACCAAGATTTTCGAATCCTTGAATATAGTCATCCTTGCTGAAATACTGAAGAGCACTCTGGATTGACATTTCATCATACATTAAAATACAGCATTTTTCTAAATTTGTCATCTTGGCAGTTGACTGCTTTAAACAATTAAGTATAGCTTCGTTTAGACCGCAATCAAAGGGTACTTTATTAAGCAGTGCCATTAATGTTTGGCGGGATGGTAGGGCAAAAACATTCTGCAGCGCCCTGTATCCTTTTCGGCTGACCTTTAACATTGACAGGGCAAAGATTTTATCCTCGGTAGAGAATCTTCTACCCCGTGGATTCTTGTTTTGGAGGGAAATTTGCGACTGTAGAAATCGCATTGTCGCCTTGTTGACCTTTTTTGCCAATAATTGACCAGTTTCGGCATATTCCAATGCTTGATGCAGACGTTCCTTATTTGATGCGTTTTCCCGGTCGAGATCCGCAGCCGTTTTCTTCAGCTCTCTGGCTAAATTATAAAGGATTTTGGCCTTTGGGGTCAACTGATTAGCCCTGGTGACATTGAGCCTCTTCAGAAAATTTTGCTTCCGTCGTATACCTGAAAATAAATATTTTTTACTGCATCTGTAGTAGCTATCTTAATTCTGATCAGAACTATCACATTTTTGAAATGACGCGGTAGAATGAAAATTATGAAATACGTGGCGAGATAATTGGGTACATACAATAGGATGTATGTATGTAAAGGGTCTTTTTTATTATTGTCCCACTTTTAAATTGGAATATCTCCTTTATTACTTGAGATATTTGTCTGAACTAAAAACGGGATAGTAGACCGTACTCCCAAGTTTTGTTCTGGACCTTATTCTTAGCGATCACCGTCGGATCTTAAGCGCTGTGGATGCAACTTGCTTTTTTTTAAATGGAAAACCCGGTATATTTTTGCACGGATCGATAGAATTTTTTTTTCTGATTTCGTTGATATAGGGTAGTAGATACCTGGGGTTGATAGTTTTCGAGAAAAAAATCCTAATCTACGAGAAATGTCCGAATGAAAATAGCAATCATGTTGAAATTTTTAATTTGTAATGCTTTAAGGTGAATAAGTAAGTCACTTTCTTTGTTACTATTGATAGTTTTAACTTACTTATTCACCTTAAAACATTACAAATTAAAAATTTCAACATGATTACCATTTTCATTCAGACATTTCTCGCAGTTCAGGATTTTTTCTCTCAGAAACTATCAACCCCAGGTATCAACTACCCTATATCAATGAAATCAGAAAAAAAATCTCTATCGATCCATACAAAAATATACCGGGTGTTCCATTAAAAAAAAACAAGTTGCATCCACAGCGCTTAAGATCCGACGATGATCGATAAGAATAAGGTCCAGAAACTTGTGAGTACGGTCTACTAGCCAGTTTTTAGTTCAGGCGAATATCTCAATCTCAAGTAATAAAGGAGACATTCCTATTTAAAAGTGGGGCAATAATAAAAAAAGACCCTGTACATAGGTAATCTACTTGTGTGAAATTGAATGTAATAAATGGAATATTTAAAATATCCTTGATCCTGACATTCTATGAAAATAGCTTTATTCCATCAAAATATGGCTGTGTTAAAACAAAACAATGCATCAAATATTGTATCTTATTAAACAGCCCTGTCAATATTTGTGGAGAAATTTTAATGAGTTTGTCCTTCCCAGAAGACACCATTAGGGTGTGCTCTATAGGGGTCCTTAAATCCACAGGTAATAGTCACAATAACCAGAATGTATATAAAGGCAAAAATTTGGATATTTAACAAAAGGGTAAGGAAACTAGGACAATAGGGGATTATAAAGGTTCAACAATAAATCCAAATAAGAATTCTTCAAACTATTTTTGCACCATCCTGTTTGTTGTACTTTGTTATAATAACAGGTAGGCTGAATTTAGCAAGCATTGCTATAATGAAATAGCAAAATGATAATTATTTTTACTTATTTTAATTCATTAGTTCACTCGCACTACTGGCCTCCTTTTCTCAAAACAACTCCATCTCATTAACTAGAGGGAATGAGGGACTTGTCATTATTATACAGCTCTTTTTGTGGCTGAACCTTTTGTGATGGAATAACTTCGGTTCTATTTCACATTTCCATTGGGAATTTTTTTTATAAGTTTAAGTTTTATAAGTTTCATGCATTGACTTTGACTGGTAAATTGCCCTTATACCGTTCTTTGAGATATTTGAAAGAAATTGAGTGAACATCAGGGCTTATTTAGGTCAGATTTTCAGTCTATGGCCATTATGGCGAGACAATTAAAGATCACCTACCTTGTCTCCTTGTCTGCTTCCTTTGAACAGAAATCCCGTCACCACCCTCAACTGGTGTTGAGGGCCTCACAAGTTCCATTTCAATATCCTTATTTAGCATTACACCACTGGGGCCTGGTTGTGGATCTCCTTCGGGTTCTCCAATGTGCTGCGCTAGATTGCTGGGGCCCGGTTGGGCAAGTAATTCTAAAAAAAAAATATATTCAGATCGGTTTTGAACTTCAAGCAGCAAATTGAAGATCAGAAATTGACTTTCACTGGTTAATTGCCCTAATACCGTTCTTTCAGAACATCAGGGCTTATTTAAGTCGGATTTTCTGATTTTCAGTCTATAGCCGTTATATGTATGTTGAGCTCAATATCGAGACTATTAAAAATCACCTACCAACTGGTGTTGAAGGCCTCATAAGTTCCATTTCAATCTCCTCATTTACCAGTACACCACTGGGGCCTGGTTGTGGATCTACTTCGGGTTCTTCAAAATGCTGTAGTTGATTGTTAGGGTCCGGTTGAACAAGCAATTCTATATAAAATATATTTAGGTAAGTTCTAAACTTCAAGTAAATTGAAGTTACCATCATCCACTTCCATCGGTACTACAAACTGATCTTGACCTAAGTTCAGTGTTGGGATGGCATCAGCTAGAAGTCCACTCCGACTTCTGAATCCTTCAGGGAGTCTGTGTTCTCCAGAGAAATGTGAATCGCAGACTCGATAGTTTTCTCTTAAAGCACCATGATCCAAATTTCTTAAGTCTTGACGGCCAATCACATTGCACCACTCTTGGATTCTCTACAATTTCAAACTCTTAGAATTAAGAATCTTTGGTCAATATTTACTTACCTCATCTTCTTTAGGAAAGCGATGTACTGGCACGGTTTTATTGGTGTTTTCACACAATGGTACACAGCAATAGAAAACTGGTACTGGAGGCAGAGGCACCATTATTGCGTCAAACTCACCAACAAAACAAATTAAATCTTAACAAAACAATAACTAATACGGGAACACAATCGAAAATCGCTTTCAAACACACTTCTGTCACCACTGAGAGTAAACAAGCATGTGATTTGTTTGAAATAACGGATATAGGATACACACTTCGGGCCCGATTCGGCGATTCGTATCTAGTCGGAATCGAACAATTTAAAAAATTTCGCGCCGCCCTTCTCAGCGCCCTCTCAAAGTCGTAGTCACTAACATTTCCAAGGACAAAACACCGGCAATAATTTTCCTGTTAAGTCGACACGGCCTGGGGTACTGTTAGCCACCACTTATAACCGTTTTTCCCATAACCTAACAACTAGAACAATTAGAAGCCGTTGTTCCAGCAATAAACTCAATTTGTCCTAAACCGGCTCAAGGTGCGTGCATACGTTAATGTTGCGAACCTTTTGTGCAGATTTCTCACTTGATCTTTCTCAGGAAGATTATGCTCTTAGAATTGCAACTTTTTTGGGATGACGAGCAATTTTAGCGCTCGTTTTACCCTAACACAAGCCCGAACACCATTCTTCAGGAATGTCTTTGACTATCCCTAGAAACACCTCACTATTTATACACAAAATAAATTTATTTAGGTACCTACCTACCCAGCTGACGCGTACCGAACACAAAATGTTTCTTTTAATGCCAAATTTCAGAAAAAAGTGAATGTACTACTCAACAAAAAAAATGGTCACCTACGAAAGAGACTAGAACCTATATCACCTATTTTCCGGAGTTTTCCAGAATTTTGATTTTTTATTGCCAAAAGGGCACTAAATTTAATTGCATTTTTGGAAACATAATTTAAAGATCTTTCTTGTGGTCAGGGTTGGCGGGATTTAAATCAAATGATTTAAATCATGATTTAAATCACGATTTAAATCACTTGATTTTTTAAAATATAAATCAATGATTTAAATCACCATAAACTAAATCGAATTTGTTGAATAGTTTGTTTTTATTGAAAAAAATCTGTATAACTCATATCGACGTAACGTCATATAACAAAATTAGTCGTATATGTATAGGAGTATAAACTTATGAAGAATTTTTATATTTATTTTCAATTTTTCATTATAAAATTTATAGAGGAACACTAATTTTCCGGCTTTTTCGATGCCTAATTTATTCCGTAATTCTGAGTGCACCAATCCAAAAGAAGAGAAGACTCGCTCTACAGACGCCGACGAACTGACCGCACGTAAAAATTGTTTGACTTTAACTAATACCTTTTTGACTTCGTAGACATCCTTTTGTGAAACCCACCACTGTAGAGGTGTTACCTCGGGTGTTACTTTGGATAAAATTTCCTCTGAAAACATAATTTTTTTAAATGGTTCCATTTGTGCCTGTAACTGAATCATTATCGGCATTTCTTCAACAGTTGTTAAGGCTAGCTCTTTCTCTTCAGTTGATAATTTATATTTCGTTTTAGTTGGATCCAAAATGTATGCAATAAAATGATATGGGGTTAGCGCTTGTTCATATCTTTCTTTAAATGTATTCATTTGAAGTAATGATGACTCTAAATCTTCTTCATATATCGTTTCCAGTTCCTTCCATGTTTCAACTGCGTCAGATATGGAGGTGCTACAGCTAATGGTTTTTCGAATAAAATAGTCTACTAACGGTTTTAAAAGCAATAAATAAATAAAAATCAAAAAAATCGCGATTTTTTAAAATAAATCAATGATTTTTGATTTTTTTTTTAAATCGTGATCTTTTCCAACCCTGCGTGTGGTGCTAAAAACAAATTGTGTTCATCTTTCAAATTTCATAGATGACATGCCACAAAGGCACTTGTAATTGCCCGTTGGCTACCAAAATTAAGTAAATTTTCCTACCTGCTATATCAAAATTTTACTCCACCAACCTTAACGCGTTTTCTGGGATTTTTCAAAGTTTTACGATTTTTTGCCAAAAGGACACTAAATTTGAATAAATTTTTGGAACAGACATTTAAAGACGTTTCACGTGCTGATAAAGAAAGTTTGAGTTTATTATTCAAATTTCAAAGTTGATATGCCGAAAGGCCACTTGCCGTTGTCCGATTGCCACCAAAATCAAATCAGCTCTCTATAGATCCAGTAGTTTGGGTTGAAGCGTGTTATTTAATGTTTCTTCGAAATTTCGAATTTCTTGATATTCTACCAAAAAGGCGCTAAGTGTGAATATATTTCTGTATAAAGAATTTGAACGCCTTTCATGCGCTGATAGGAAAAATTGGTGTTCACAGTCAAATTTCATACCCGATGCGCCAAAAAGGCACTTGGAGTTTGCGGATCGACAACGAAATTAACTGGGCTCACCTCACCAGAAGGCCAACATTAATTTCTATACCGAATTTCATTAAAATCCGCTCGGTGGTTTTCGAAAAATGTTGTTCACATACGTACGTGCGTATACGAACACACATACACAGACAGAATTTTTTTCAAAACCACTTTTTCTTGAAACGTAAAGATCTTTTGTTATCTCAATTTCGAATTTTGGAGGGATTGCAATAACCTCCCTTTTTAAATTGGTTGTGGGGAGGTTGGAATCCGCAAACATTGTCCAAAATCAATAGAGGGTTTAATAGTTAAGTCTTATAAACAAAGTATTTAAACTTTACACTGCCATCCTCTGGAGATTCTTGTCTACGTAGATCGATGCAAGTGTTGAATCTTCCATCGATACTTGAAGGAATTTCATAAGAGAGGCATGCAAATGCAAACAACAAAAGAGAAACATCAGAAACATTAAGTTTGACAAAAATAATAAGTAGGAGACGAAATTATTAAGCAATTACGCTGGAAAGATTGTTTTTATAAAGGCAGATCAAGGTAATAAGGTAGTCATTTTGGACTTAATGGGCAATGACAGATTAAGATACCCTTAATCAAATTTATGCAATCCACTGGACTAAAAAAAACAGTCTGCGTTTTATATCTTCTTTCACTGTTAAAAAAAGTGGTTTTTGAAAATTTTCTGTCTGTCTGTCTGAACACGCTGCAGTCCAAACTACTGAATCTGTGGAAATTCGGTATATGTGCACATTGTATAATTTAAGGAAGAACTGATTAGACTTTGAGCCAAATTGGTCCACAGAAAGTGCCATTTTGGCACATCAGCTTCAGAATTTTAAATGCAAACCCCCATTTTTCACATCACCATAGGAAAGCGCTTCGAATTTAATAATTGTTTTTGTGTTTTAATTTTTTGTGAAAATGCTGTCGAGGACTTTTTGGTTTTTGGGTTAAATAGCACCATTTCTTGCCATTCGATGCTTATTTTATGCCAATAAATTGACTTAATATACACCGGTGTCTTACGAATATGGAACAGAATTGATATCTCTGGATTTAAGTAAAGTACAGTTATAAGATTTGGCAGTTAAACGGAAACTGACACATTCGGATTCTATGCGACTATGGGGCACTTACTTTATTATACCGGAAGTAGCATCCAAGTTTGAAATTTTAAATAGCAACCCCCATTTTGCGTTGAAGATTCGGATAGAGGAATAGAAACTAAGCCTAAACATCTAATATGTAAAAAATTTTTGAAAAAAAATGCGCAAAGCAGTGCTGTGGAAAAGTGGCTATAACTTTTAAACCACAGGCAATAAAAAGAAGAATACACACCGTTGTAAATTAGACAGACTGTTCTACATTGTGCTTGCCAAAAAAAAATATGAAAGTTGATTCAAAGTCGATTTAAAGAAATTGAAATGTTGGTACTTGATTTAAAACCCAAATAACATTTTTTTCTTATGGAAGAAAGAGCGACTTTAATCGTTTCTTATTTTGATACTTTATGGGTACCGCTGAAAAGAGGATACAATTCTGCACCCATCCATGTAGAAAAACTTGTAGGGTGCCATTTGAGAAAAAATGTTATTCGGGTTTCAAATTTAAAGTATTGCAATTTCTATAAATTAACACTCTTTCTACTTTACAACGTTGTGTCATTTTTCTTTTTATTGCCTGTGGTTTAATAATTAGGTTATAGCAATTTTTCCAAATGCGCATTTTTTTTCTAAAAATACCTACATACAACAACTAACAGATTCCAACATCGGAACCTTGCCGATTCTTATTTTGTTGATGATTTGCCTTTTGGAGCTTCTCTATTGATAAAGCATCGAGTACTTACTTTTAAAAAATATATAAGCTTTTGCCTATAATCTAAATATAGAGGATGCCTGAGTTAACGTTTTTGATCTTTCTCTTCTTACGTTCTAATATAAATATCAAAAGCGATTTGAAGATCGTACCAGTCAGAATTAGAAAGGTAATTACAACGAAATTAGTATACCATTGTCCTAAAAATCTAGCGCTTTAATTTCTGCAGATATGTAAAAATTATTTTTTCCGATGCACCGTTTTGTTGCCATTGTCCAAACTTGATCAACATAACCAACATCCTCATCTATTGTGGACGCTCTTCATTCATACACAAACAAATGACGGTATTCACAATATTCCCCAATAACGAAAGCCAGATTTTTCATTATAGTTCCATTTCAATTAACGGATTCTAGTGTACATGATGATACGATATCGTTAAGCCCGGAGCTATAATCAGTGCAGGGGCGCCACCACAACAGAGCTGCGGCGTTGTTAGGGCTCTTTAATATATTCATTAGGGAAAGGGCGCATACAAATGTAAACCTCTGATAAAATTTGCCAACTTTGTTAGGTAGGTATTGTGTATATAATATAAATTCGTTTGCTGTACTAAATTAAACTTTTCTTATTAGAGGTGGCGGATTTATCTTAATCTCCTTGTTGGTACAGGTAATTGATGTAGCCCAACAATTTTATGCTCCGTTTTAATTGAAAGTACACACCTTATACACGATATTAATGTTTGCTGATATTGTTGAATAATTTATTGATCCGAGGCGGTATTAACGAGCAACGTCGGGTTTCCAAGACGGATAGTATATATTTCAGAGCTTTTGTTAACTATTTACGAGGGTCTTCACAAGGTAAGAGACGAATTTATGGATATCTCGTACTATTTTTCTATTTCAAAGTTTTCAGCAAAAAATTCACTTTGTAGTTTTCCGCTGCGGTTTAATATTTCATGATTTTATGCTCGATTTTATGTTTGTGTGGATGTGTTGGAAAGTTCTGTTTGTTCAGCGCGCTTTTACCATTTAGTTTTGTGTCCTGCATTGTGTTTACCAATAGAAGCTATTTAGGGACAAGGCGGTTCTAATTTGAGCGGCATTTTTTCTGATCCATACAAATTATGAATCAACATTGTCAATTTTCTAAGCAACAACAACAACCTACCTTTTGATTGACCCCGTAGGTAGTATGTAGCTAATTTTGTACGGTATTCATTTCAGTTCAATGTTCGTCACTCGAGTTGTTTGTTTATTATGCTGGAGATTACTAAAACGGGAGTCTGCCATAAATCTAGTGGGACAGGGGCTAATGGCGGCCATTTTAATTTTTAAAAAATTGACTTCTCGAAAACGGTAACATACGAAATTTTATTTAATTAGAAAAAAGTATTTTTCAGTGTAGATTAAGAAATTGTTCTGTTTTAGTAATCTACAGCATGGAAATAAGTAGAAAATTGCTAAATCAAGTTCGCTGAAATGACATACCAAAATCCTTCCCCTTCCTTCCTCTAGAAGGAAGGGAGAGGAAGGGAGAAGAAGGGAAAAGAAGGGGAAGGAAGGGAAAAGAAGGGAAGGAAGTTATAGGACGGTAGAGGAAGGGAGAAGAAGGGGAAGGAAGTTATAGGAAGGAAAGGGAAGTTAAAGAAAGGGAAAAGAAGGGAATGGGCAGCATGGGGAAGGCAGGGAAAGGAATGAAGGATGTTAAAGGAAGGGGAAGGAAGGGAAATAAAGGGGAAGGAGATCTGGGCCTGAATTGAAGGGGAAGGAAGGAGGAGAAATGAGAAGGAAGGGGAGGGAAGGAGAAGAAATATCCCCTTCGTCCCCCTCGTCGTCCCCCTTCCTTTCATTTCCTTCCAATTCCTTCCCCTTCCTTCCCCATCATTTTCCTTTCCCTTCCATCCCCTTCCTTTCCCTTCGTACTTACGTTACAGTTCTATTAGGGGCCAAGACTAATTTATTCTACTTTCTTCGCTTAACTGGTTGACGGATCGACGTGAAAATTAAAATAAAATGTCCAACCGAAACGCGTTGTGACGACAAAAACATAACGACATAAAATTTTGACATTAACATTAAGCCCACCGTAATAAGAGGAATTTAAAGTTTTTTTTCTTCAAGAAAGCGGCGCAAATCGGCCCAACAGCGTTCAAAAATGTACAGGGTGCGTCTCAAAGAGGTAGTTAGTTAGGGACCCCCTGGCCTTTAAATACGGAAGCGCCCAGGTATCACCATGCCGCCCAATTTTAAAACGGTACCTTAAATTTATTTCGTCATAATTTTGCCGTCATAGATTTTTGTCGTCATAATTTTATGTTGTCATAATTTTATGTCTTCATAATTTTATGTCGTCATAATTTTATGACGACAAAAATCTTTTATGGCATAATATTATCTGGTTTTACCGTTTTAAAATTGGGCAGCATGGTGATACCTGGGCACTTCCGTAATAACTATTCCTTTACCTTCCTTCCCCTTCCTTCCCCTTCCTTTCCCTTCCTTTCCCTTCCTTTCCCTTCCTTTCCCTTCCTTTCCCTTCCTTTCCCTTCCTTTCCCTTCCTTTCCCTTCCTTTCCCTTCCTTTCCCTTCCTTTCCCTTCCTTTCCCTTCCTTTCCCTTCCTTTCCCTTCCTTTCCCTTCCTTTCCCTTCCTTTCCCTTCCTTTCCCTTCCTTTCCCTTCCTTTCCCTTCCTTTCCCTTCCTTTCCCTTCCTTTCCCTTCCTTTCCCTTCCTTTCCCTTCCTTTCCCTTCCTTTCCCTTCCTTTCCCTTCCTTTCCCTTCCTTTCCCTTCCTTTCCCTTCCTTTCCCTTCCTTTCCCTTCCTTTCCCTTCCTTTCCCTTCCTTCTCCTAGAAGAAAGGGAGAGGAAGTGAGAAGAAGAGGAAGGAAGGGAAAAGAAGGGGAAGGGAGGGAAAAGAAGGGAAGGGAGAAGAAGGGGAAGGAAAGGAAAAGAAGGGGAAGGAAGGGAAAAGAAGGAAGTTATAGGAAGGGAAAGGAAGTTAAAGGAAGGGAAAGGAAGGGAAGGGGAAGGCAGGGAAAGGAATCAAGGATGTTAAAGGAAGGGGAAGGAAGGGAAATAAAGGGGAAGGAGATCTGGGCCTGAATTGAAGGGGAAGGAAGGGTCAGGAAGGGGAAGGAAGGAGGAGAAATGGGAAGGGAGGGGAGGGAAGGAGAAGAAATGGCCTCTTCGTCCCCCTTCCTTTCATTTCCTTTTTTTTTCCTTTCATTTCCAACGGCGCAAAAAATAAGTAGTTAGTTAGGGACCCCCCTGGCCTTTAAATACGTTGCCCAGGTATCACCATGCTGCCCAATTTTAAAACGGTAAAACCAGATAATTTAATTTGGCTTCGGCACCTTAAATTTGTCGTCATAATTTTGCCGTCATAGGTTTTTGTCGTAATTTTATGTTCTCATAATTTTGTCTTCATAATTTTATGTCTTCATAATTTTATGTCGTAGAAGGGAAGGGCGGTATAGGAAGGGAAAGGAAGTTAAAGGAAGGGAATGGAAAGAAAGGGGAAGGCAGGGATGAAGGATGTTAAAGGAAGGGAAATAAAGGGGAAGGAGATCTGGGCCTGAATTGAAAGGGAAGGAGGGGGAATGAAGGGGAAAGAAGGAGGAGAAATGGGAAGGAATGGTGAGAAATGGGAAGGAAGGGAAAGGAAGGAGAAGAAATGGCCTCTTCGTCCCCCTTCCTTTCATTTCCTTCCAATTCCTTCCCCATCATTTTCTTTTCCCTTAATTCCCCTTCCTTCAACTTCTTTTCCCTTTTGCCCATCCTTCCCCTTCCTTTCCCTTCGTACTTACGTTACAGTTCTATTAGCCACCAAGACTAATTTATTCTACTTTCTTCGCTTAACTGATTGAGGGATCGACGTGAAAATTAAAATGAAATGTCCAACCGAGACGCGCTGTGACGACGAAAACGTTGTGACGAAATAAAATTTTGGCGACATTTTATGACGACAAAAATCTATGACGACATAAAATTATAAAAAATTATAATTTCATTTAGATTTTTAGGTATTAGATTGCCGAGAATAAGTGAGGCTCGTCCGTAGGCTCCTCAGATAAATGTACAAATCGTAGACGTTTATTGATGACGTGCGACGAAAGTTTTGTTGATATGACTATACCAAGATTTTTTATGTCTTTTAAAAACTTTTTTCTAACACCAACATTTTATACTGTTTCTATGGTGCATTTGAATTTGCTTCTTATGTTTGCCATAAAACACGCCGTTGACTATAAGACACGTCGTCCATGACAACGTGTTTTATAGCTAATAACTAAATTACATTTCTATAAATATTACAAGTAACATTAATTTATTTATCTTTTACATAAAAATTGAAATTACAATTATTGTAGTAAACAAGTCCTCCAGTAATTCCAGATCTAGAGGATGTGCTGGGTTCTTCGGGGTTTATCGTATTGATGGTCTTGGTTCTAACATCTATCTACCTTCTTAATTTGATCCATTTCATTACAATTCACCATTCCATCGCTAAAAACCTTTCTTGCAATCTTCACTCGCTCTCCGAATGATTCTTCTATATAAGACTCGGCTACTTTTGAAGATTCCCACCCGCCATGTCTTTTCAAGGAGGTAATATCTCCACCTGCGTTAACAAGGAGAGTTGCTGAACTGCGACGAAACGAATGACCACTATAACTTTTTGGATTTTCCAGTTTCAGGAAAATCGCAATCTTTTTTGAAATTTGTCCGAAAGAATTAATTCCAACAACTTGTCGAGTGCACTTGCCTTTATAGTATTGAAGAAAAAATCTAGAAGGTGCATTTTTGGGACGTAAAGCAACATAACGTCTGAACAAATGAATAGGGTTAACACCAAAACCTTCACTGACAATACTGAATCTTCTTTCCTTATGTGTTTTACTATCAGGAATAGTAACGTACAAAACATCTCCACAGTCCTCTATGTCTTCATAATTCATACTGCACAATTCTGCTTTACGACACGCTCCTCCAATTCCGAATAGTAAAGCGATCTTCATAAACAAATAGTCTTCATTTCCAGCTTGCAGTAAAAATGTTTCAATCTCTTTTCGCGACAACACCTTGGACTTTTTACCACGATAACCAACATTCAAATTCTTCAAATAAGGAACAACTGCACCAAATTTTTTAATATCCACGTTCTCTTTACACTTCAGAGTCGCTTTTAACATAGAATATTCTGGCCACAAAGATGCTGGGCACAGCTTTTGAGACCTCATGTCAAGATACGTTAAGATCACGTCTTCAGTCATTTCACCAATACCTTTTTCTGTCCTCCATTTTTGAAAACTCACGTAAACCTTTTCATACGCATCTTTAGATTTCGCAGGTAACAATTTTCCACGTAATTCAATACCTTTCTTCAATATTTCGTCCGGAATAATTTCGGACATTTCAACTACAAACTTTTTTAAAAAATTGTCAAAATTTGTTTACATGATAACCATAGCAACCATGGCATTCTTTATTTTTACATACAACCATTCGCACGTATATTTTAAAGAAAAATTAAAATATCCTGCTAATATATGGCATTATATGGTTAGTGTTAGAAAAAATGATGAAGACAACACGTGTTTTATAGTTTAAAAATCTCGGCCTATTATATTTTCGCTCCGCTCAAATATAAACTACGACCTCGATTTTTAAACTGTCTATAAAACACTTGTTGTCTTAATAGCTATTATCACACTTTTTCTGGGTATGTATATTGTATATACTTACATTATTTTCTAAGCTGTCCTTCAAACCCCCATAACTTACCAGCAGACGGCTGATGTAATGTGTAATGGTACCTACCAAGATTTTCTAATTTCTTTTAAAACGTTTTATCACTCTTTTTATGAGCACCTACATTATTTTTGAGGCTAACCTTAAAGGTTTTCAGTTATGAAATATAGCAAGAAGTTCTCCCTTTAAACTTGAAATGGACACTAGTTTGAACCAAGGGAGGTTTAGTTCCTTCACAGACATATGGAAAACTAAAAGTTGCAATCGCTATTGTATTAAGAATCGCCAAAACAACCGAAAACTGCATTGGCTTTAAGAAAAAAGTTTTCGATAGTATTCTTCAACTTAAGCCCTTTCCCTTAACTCTTTATTTTGTAAGCGCAAGCCACAACTGATAATTTCAATGTTTTTTAAATTGCGTAATAAAATATGGCACGGGAAAGACTTTATTTTGTTGTAAGTTCAATAGCCAAAATACCATCAGCCTTATGCAAAAAGTTAAATTTGAAGGGTACATCTACATGTGAACATGTGGCTCGTACATTTTTAATAAAAATGTTTTCTCGCTTCTACTGAAGAGGCTCTCAATTGTTTCACTAGCTTTGTGTTACAGGAATCCGCCAAATAAAAGCGGGGTTTCGGATGAGCTTTCACAGCTATTTTTTCATTTTGATCGAACATACAAGACGAATTGAGGGGGACACCCACGTGGCACGTGCTCTCAATTACAGTCAGGAAATTCATGAAATCCTGTGTATATTATTTTCAAAATATCTTCCCTCCACGTATGCCACTCGGCAGTTTTAATTGTTTCTTATTCTCAGTAATTTTTTTGTCACCACACCCTAAAGCAACAAGATATGTCATTTCAGTCCATTGGATGGATTTACAAATAAACCTCAAGTGTGGAAGAATGCATAAATGGGCTTATTTGACGCGGAAAGGGAAATCGATCGAGAGTCTATTGTGTCACCCCTCAGAGACGCCCTACAGCTGTTTTTGATAGTTTCATGTCCAGTGAAAATCCGGTTGCAATTTTCATGCAAATGCTTTAATTGCATATGCATGCATGTGTTGGACCTATTATAAATAGTTGCTAGATTTAATTCTCTCGTAAAGCCTGTCAGAGGTTGCAGGTTTATGTACTTAAGTTATTAGATTTAAAGTCTGTAAATGTAAAAATGGAACGTAAAATAAAAAATAGCAATTTTATCGCAGCTTTACTGCACTCTTAAGTAAAGGTGGTTTTACGACTGGAAATGTTTTATGCAAAATTCTAAATTTTTACGTTAGGTAGTTTCCTAAATTAGACGCAATAAGAAAGGCGACTTGGTCTGCAATTTTCTAAATTGCGTCAAATGATAATATATTGTGCATTAGAGTTACAAGATGGTGTTAAATTTAATTGGCTGCAATTTGTAGCAGGATAAGGCTTTCATCCCCGTTTGGGACTGATTAATCGGCATTCCTGGCGTTTTCGGCACAGTTTCATCCAAAAAATTTTATTACAACCCCATTGTTTAATAATGGAACGGATCAAGTTCGGAATTTAAAGCAAAATGTTTCCTTTGTCGATTTCACACACAGCTCGGATTGAGTGTCAAGTTTCACGACACAAGTCTAGACACATGGAGCGTCGTTGATAAAGGTATTACAGAGGGGATATTTCTCTTTTATACCCAGGCATTGTCTCAATAATGAGTTTTCGGATTTGTATTCTGTTGGCAGGTTGAAATCAGGATCATAGATTTTTATCATTTATGATCCGTTATCCGTTTTGGGGTGGTATCAGTTTGCTTTTTAAGGGTAACTTTTTTCTAGTTTCTCTGTAATACAATTTCTTCCTAGCGAAGTACGTTACGTATAATGCAGGAGCCATGTACCTGTATAGAGCAATAATAGTTGTCAAGATGAAATTTCCATCTAACTACGGTTTGTATTCAATAATCCAATTAAACTTTGATATTCGATTTAGTTACCATTCCAAAGTAGGAAGTTGGTTTAATTCAAGAGAAAAATCCGTCCAATATCCAAATTTAACTTATTTCAGAAACTAACTATTTCCTCTATCCTAATTAACATCAACATTGTATCCACCCCGACTAGTGTGCGAACTTTTAGCTAATTTGCTTCAACGCTGGAATATGCACAAAAGCAACAGTTTGCGAAATTTCCAGCGAGGGATTGTGAAAACTAAATCTCTGTTCAATAGAATCTAAACAGACGAGAAATTGTTTTGTTAGTCTATTTTTGAGAGTGATGTCGGTGGCGTTATATAGTCGGCTTCCTTTGATTTGATTAAGCAGGGGGAGAATGTCATCCCCATTTACTTCCAAGTTAAATTAGATTACCGAGGATCTATATCCGGATATTATTCATAGGTGGTGGTTAAACAGCGCGAAGGACCTTTGCTCTAGGATTAACTTTTAAGAGATCTCGAGTTGACCCCTTACCATTGACCTGGTTAAAGTTAAGGACAATCTACTTAAGAAGCGCTTATTTTAATAGCCCGACAAAATCGATCAAAATGGATTCTTCAAGTATAGCAGCGACCAAATTATAGTAAGGGCCTCAGGCAGCAGCAATTAGTATCCCCCTGGCACTATCCTTTTGTTTGTGGCAGACTAAACAACGCCATTGTGAACAAAAGGTGTCAATAGATAGACAGGGGTGGGCTTGTTCACCACGTGTTAAAAAAGGCGCCGAGGTAATAATTTATTATTAACATGATTTTGATGGACTAGTGAAGGAAATGTCGAGGAAATGCCTTTTACGAGTGGGTAGCTTAGAGTACCTGCCGTAGGTGATTATTTTTAATAAAAATACTTCGCATAACTAAGAAGCAATCGTCTCTGTTCTTAATGCGGCCCTCCCCTCTGTCTTACTGGAATGTATGGGCAAGTTTTTACCACATTTATGCAGTTATTTTAAAGTTTTTTCAGTTACATTTATGAATGTTTCTGCTTTCCGAATATAACTCGAGATCCGTTCCTGATCAGTTAAAACTAGAGTTCACGACTGACATTCCAGTTCTCACTAATGAGGTACTAGATTTTACAAAAATTCAAGTACCTACTGACGCTTTTGACTGATGTCCTTCAGTTAAGTTGAAACCAGAAAATCGTTACTTATAAACCTATATGATACCTTACTTATTCTTGTTACATAATTCCTCAAGGAATGAAACGATGCACGGTGTAACAAAACTAAGAAATGCTTCTGATGTCTTCGGTTCCAAAGACTCTATTTCGAGCTTTATTTCCTCTTCTTCTTAAATAAAAAGTTATTGGGCCATTATACAAAAAATTTACACTAGAAGTGGATATCCCCGGAATTCTGTCTAATAAATTTCATGAAGTCCTTTTAATTCACTAGAATTCTTAGGAATTCCTTGAAGTCTGGAATTCTAAGCGTTTGGTAATCCTTGTTAGTTATTTACTGGAATTCTTTGGAATCTCTGTAATTGGAAGACTGGAGAAGATTGGGGGTCTGGAGCAGAGCTGGGCAGTAGCTAGCTACAAAGTAACTTAGCTACGTAGCTAGTTACTTTTTCTGTGAAAGTAGCTGTAGCTAAGCTACTTAGTGTATCTGAGTAACTTGTAGCTGTAGCTGTAGAGAAATTCATTCAGTATTAAAAAGTTACCGATTTTTCGGTAACTAGTTACCAAAAAAAGCTACTGAGGTAGCTTAAGCTACTTCAAAGTAGCTAAGCTACTTCGAAGTAGCTAAACTACTACTAGAGATACCTTTGAAAGATTATTACCTACCTCCTACCTCATAATTTATGCAAATTTATTTTTTAATTTATTCACCAGTTTGACCGAAACCATTGATAATTGAGTCTGCTTTTGTGACGTGATGTGAGACATTATTCCCTTAAATGTATCATTTTCAAGAGCGTTGGGGAACTATTATACTGTCGTGGACCAAACACAAAAACGATCCATTAAGTTTTTAATTTTTGGCGCGGTAAATTTAAAAAAGTAGTTGTTAAAAGTAGCTGCAAAAACGAATACAGTAACTAGTTACTAGTAGCTTAGCTACTTTTTATTCATGAAGTAGCTTGAATACGTAGTAACTAGCTACTTAAAATTACAAGTAACTGTAGCTTGTAACTAGCTACCAAATCAAAAGTAGCTTGCCCAGCTCTGGTCTGGAGTCCTTTGAAAGTCTCTGGAATTCCCTGGAAGCTTCTGGAATTCCTTAAGGTTCATTCGCAATAACGAAATTAACGTAGAATTAAGAAATTAAGGAGAGAACATCTATGGAAGTTCCATGGAAATTATTACAGCTTCACTCTCGGTCGAGATTAATCTCGATCTCGTCTCGTCTCGTCTCGAAGTCGAGAGGAGAATCGAGACGAGACTGTCCAACTTACTTCGAGGTCGAGATCGAGGTTATTAAAGACGAGACGAGGTTCTCGAATTTGTATCTTTTTTTATTTTGATATAAGTAATATGTTTATCGAATTTATAAAAATAAATAAAAATACGTAACATACTTGAAACATTGTAATTTGTTTGTTTGACTCATGGGGCTTCAGTTAAAGTATGGAATCGAGTTACGCATGAATTACACTAGGAATAGGGTCTGTTTAATTTATACGTTACAAATTTAACAGTGCTGTTTTATCATAAATGTGCAATACTCGATCGAGCTGTGATTATTTTTGTTGTTTTCACTGTTATGGCAACGTCAAAAACAAAGGCGTTAATACAGTATTTTTTTAGCACCTCCTACTAGAGATGCCTTTTAATTAATCAATGTTTAACCGCCACATATATAAGATTTAAGGACAGCGCTACTAAAGAAACGAAAAAATTTACCATTGATGTTGAATTTTAGCAAAAAACGTTAAATTATAATAATATTGTATTTTTTGCAATTGCATAATTTAGCATAATTGCATAATTGCATTTTTATAGATTCGTCGGATAAACTAACTACTTCTATGCTTCCGCAAAATAAGATCGGCCTTAGAAAATAAATAAACGTTTTAGGCGGGTCCTCCCTCACATCACCAAAGAAACCAGTCAAAATAAATTTTTTAGGATCATTTATTGAAAGAAGGATATTACCCATAACAATCAATAAACTCGCGCCCGTCAAATTACTTCTAGGAAAAGAAAAATTAACGGGTGTATAATTTCTCAGAAAATTTCCGGTAAATAATAAATATATGTAATTGTTTTGACTTCCTTGACAGGCAAACCAATATCTTTATTGTATACGGGTGTCCGGAAATTAGAGGATAGTAGTTTAAGGGCGTATTCTACGGTCAAAAATAAGAAGGAAATTTTTAATAAACATGGGTCGAAAAATGCCTACTAAGGGAGCTAGGGCTAAAAGGGGTCACTTTGAAAGTAGTTTTTTCTAAATGTCTTCAAAACGGTTAAAAATAAGAACGTGAAATTCAGCATCTTTAGTAAGTTTTTGATGCTGAATTCACTACCGTGGTAAAAACTTTAAAGCTTCGATCATAAGCGTCCCGTACAGGGGGGCTAAGGACTAAATTTATTCAAATAAATTTTGTAAGTTGTTTTTTCTCCAATTTAGCACCAGAATTTGAATGATTGAAGTTTTGTACGTAAAAATGCTCTTGTTCGAAATCACTAGGGCGCACTGTTTTCGAATAAATTAACCCTAGTGGTTTTAGAGCACGAAATGTTGTCACAGTTTTTATTTAGTTATTTACCAAATTATCAAAAATTAGTTCAGGGGTTGATTCCTTGTGTTATTTTAGTAAGAAAAAAATATAACGGAAAGCGCTTCCTAAGGGAGGTATTGGGTATTGAAGAACGTCAGCTTTCCAGGACCCCATAGTTAGCTAGTTAGGGGGGTAGGGGGGAAGAACGTCAGTCCCATAGGAAGCATTTTCCGCCATATGTCCATACTAACTTTTTTTCCTAAAATCACGCAAGGAATCAGACGCTGAACTCGTTTTTGATAATTTGGTAAATAAACTAAAATCTTTTGCGACAGATTTTCGCGCTCTACAACGACTAGGGTCAATTTATGCGAAAACGGTGCGTCCTAGCGATTTCAAACAATAGCATCATTTTTACGTAAAAACTTCAGATGTTGAGACTGCTGTCAGATTTGAGAAAAAACGATTTACAAGAATGTTTGAACGAAGTTAGTCTTAAGCCCCCCCTGTACGGGACGCTTATGATTGAAACTTTAGAATTTTCTCTAATGTAATGAATTCATGCAGAACCAAAAACTTACTCAAGATACCCAGTTTCACGGTGTGATCGTAGAATACGCCCTTAAGATATTATCCTCTAATTTCCGGACACCCTGTATTAGGAGGTAATTGAGTTGTATCATTATTAATCCACACTTTAATGCATATAATAACTCAAGGTCACGGGATTCGAGATTCTCGTCGAGATCGAAACGAGATTTTTCGAGATAGAGACGAGATTTAAGTTAATCGAAACTTTCGAGATCGAGACGAGATTTGACCAAATCTCGCCTCGTGTCGACGAGAGTGAAACTCTAGAAATTATATCGTTTCTAACGTACTTTTCCTTTAATTTCTTAATTGTACGTTAATTTCGCCATTGTGAACGGACCCTTAGACTTTCTTTGAGGAAATAATTCTCTGATGGAATTCCCTCCCTTGGAATTCCTGTGTATACCAAGTTTTAAGGGAGACCTACCGCTCGAAATTACATAAGCATTGAGGACTTTAAATTTTGGAAACGATAATTTATAAAATGATTTCAATTCTCTTTCTTTCTTTCTATGTCATTACCCCAGGACTACAAATATGTTTTTGTGCATTTTTGTGTATAAACAAACGTTAAAACCTAATTAATTAGTTAATTACTTACAAATGGAACACGAATAGCCAAATAATCTCCACTCATTATGCATCGTTTTTTAAAACGAGAGTATATCCCTAAATCTGCTTATCGATTTGAATTGTTCACGAAGCAAATGTACTTGTTAATCCATTATTCTCTGTATGGAATAATCAAATCTCTTCTATAATGCTCGGTACTGGATTATTCTCTATGCGGGGTAAAATGAAAAAGTACACATATTGTAGTTTGGTAGATAATAATTGAAATTCTGTGAAAGGATCAAGACAAATTTTCTTTGTTAAACTTCCATTCAATGCTTACAAATAATGTCACGGGAGGCTATATTGATAGCTCTAGCCGATAATCAAATAGCTACTTTTCATCGATTTTATGTCACTATAAACTTGCATATTTCCTTAGCCCGCTGCCGTAATGCCAGGTGGTCTAATTGATGTATAGAGTTGCAGAGGATTCTCCGTGGATTTTAAAAATAGATATCAGACGGCTCAAAGTTGATGTGCCAAGATGGCATTTGCCGTTGCAGGATTTGCGCCAAAAGCTTTTGCAGCACTATTCCGTGTTATGAAATGCTTATATACCAAATTTCAATCAAATCGATCGAGCAGTTTGGGCTGTAGCGTGATTTTTTTTAAAGTGTTGTGTGGTGAGGTTAAAATTCAATAATTGGTAAATAAACCCTTTTAAATAGAAGAATAACGAAATTAATAATAATAAAGAACACTCGAGATAACACTACTGACATCACCAACAACCAGTGGTCGGAAGTAATGCATTACTGTAATGAAATTACTTTAGCTGGTAATGAGTACCTAATTGTAATGCATTACTTTTTTTACCCTTAATTGATAAACGCAAAAATAAAACTTTTATGAAAAATGTAATTCTGTGAAATGAAATAACCACCACAGGAAGTAGCTAGGTAAAGTTTGTCAAGAAATAATTGAACAGCCATAAAGACAAACCTTTTAACTTAAGCCGACCGCCCGTTGAGGTTGACAATGCAGGGGAATTCCCTCCATAAATCTTTCTACACAGGCCAAGTGTTCAACTACGAGAGCGCCGTACAAGATTTTATGAGGGAATTCCCCCGCATTGTCAATCTCAACGGGCGGTCGACTTAAGTTAAAAGGTTTGTCTTTATGGCTGTTCAATTATTTCTTGGCAAACTATACTACTGGTATCAAGAGTTAACCCTAACCCAGCGGGGTTCTGTTTACCTACCGCCTCCCAAGCAAACATTGATGCATTCTGAAGAGGTTTTCCTGCTATTTTTAAGTAGCGATATTCTCTGCAATTACTCCGGATTAAATATTTCTACAGAATTGAAATAATTTTCTAGCTGAAGAAAATAAAATTAACTTTAGCCATCTCAAGCAGTGGTAAATTTTGAAACGCAATTGTTATTCAAATTAAATTAAAATGAAATAATAAATTTACTGTTTTAAAATAATACACCTATAGTTTTTTTTATAACGTGGCATTTTTTAAAATTCCAATTAGAGTTGGCCGTGTCTGGAATGACGTATGTTTCAATTTACTGCAGATCTCAAAATCTGTCGGCTATAATCAGAAATTTAAGAAATGTCACGTTAAAAATAATGTATAAAGTAATGCATTACATTTATTAACTAATTGTAATTGTAATGCATTACTTTTTGAAAAAAGTAATTAGTAATTGTAATGCATTACAATTTCGACGAAGTAATGTGTAATGGTAATAAATTACTTTTTAAAAGTAATGTTCCGACCACTGCCAACAACACTATACTTATGAATAATAATAATTTGTGAGATCAACAAATAAACTACAGAGAGGGCAATAAGGGCTGTAAGATTAATGTGTCATAAAGTTCTTCTGGTCGACAATATGCAGTAAAAGTATTAATATGACGTATCACGTATAATCATAAAGGTATATGAGTCTTTAAAACACTACCTACGACTTTATCACGAGAGAAGGTCAGATCCAGGCTATTTATTTTTAGGCTTCAGTAAAATGAGATTTAAATATCGTGTCTTTTGACATAGATAACGAGTGATAGAATGCAATATGCATACTTTTACAAAAAAAATATGCGAAAAGACCATAAACTGCATTAGATAGTTGTGTCATGAAGAGTTTATTGGCTGAATAGGAGGACAGAAGTTAACGTCCTGTGACACTATGACGTTCATTGGAGATTTACCTGATGCGGCATTATACGAGAATAAATTCCTCCATATCCATTTCATCATGAAATTTTAGAGAAGAAATAAAAATTCTCTTTCATAACTCGTTTTATTGCCAGCATAAAGCAAAAGGACATAATTTTCTTTCTTTCCAAATCACTTTGATGTAAGCTCCGCATATTAGTTCCTAACTTCAAAGCCTAAATGGACAGACCGGAGGGAGAGTTTATGAAATGAGAATGGTGGTTGCTTTAATTTCGACCACAGCACTGAAACATGATGCTGAAAAACATTAATTTTGAATTTATAATGCATGGCGGCTTGAGAGGTCTTCATTTATTTACATCTTGTATTACTCTAATGTATCTTCTTTACAAGAAAATTCTTTGTTTCAGGAGCAGAGCCACAAGTCGTACAGACCTCTCTGCGTGTTGACCTTCCGATGGAATTATTTGTTCTGGCAACTAGAGCCAATGGGTTACCACCTGGTGAACATGCTACTGCACTCTGTCGTTTGCCTCATGTATTTTAGGTTTGTATATCAAATTATCAACATCTTGAACCCGGTTAATCTTCCTTTAACATGCGATACTGTTGTTAATACATTGGTGCTGTTCTACCTACACTAAACTTGACACAGTTTATTATTGAAAACTAAATTTACATAACGTTTCATCTGTGTACCTCGTATGTACCTTCACTTAAATAAATTTACCAGGAATTAAATCAATTTACTCCAGTAAAATAACTAACTTAATTAATAACAATATTTATTTAATACAAGTTTCGCTAGGTACTGCAGTTTCTGTCTTAATTAAAAGCATCGTTAGTAAGTTAAACTAACAACCTAATGCAGGGAGTTTATATTCGAGGATATTATATATCTTTTTTGAGATTACCGTCGGTTTTTTTATTAAAATTAAGTGCTTATTCGAATACATTATGTGCCAGAATAGTATACAGAGTGTTCTATTTAATAAGACGTTACCGAAGTATTTACTGGGTGTTCACTATACGTATGTTGAAGATAGTGTCTGCCATTTCCGAAATAGCCAACTTTTATTTTTATCTTCATGTTATGAAATAATTTTTAGAAAATCTCTATGACAATTTCCGTCTTCGCAAATCTGTCGAAACGCTGTCAACAATTTTTTATTGTTCTATTTCGATGGTCAATGAACTCTCTGCCAAAGGTTTTTATGCAAACTATAAAGTCTGCAAGAATTTAAATCAGAGCCCCGCCGTGAAACTTCCATATTTATGTATGTAAGTTCTTGGGCGATAAGTACACAAATTCCCTAAATCCAGAGATTTTTTGATTTGCTATGTTGTGCCTCTGAACCGAGGGGTGATCCGCAGGCCGGAATCAGTGAACATTTTTCGGGAATACACCGGAATACATCGGAATAGATGGGAATACCTGGAATAATCAGGAATAGTTGGGAATAATTGAAAATTTCCCTGCGATATATTCAAATTTATTGATTGGATGCATGTACTTTAAAATAAATCAAAACAATTGGGGAATACTTTGTAGAAATACTTAGGAATACTTAGGAGTACGTGGGAATACTTCGGAATACATGGGAATACTAGGGAATACTCGGGAATGCTCATGGAGAAAATTGTGGATTACCAACATTTTAATACCGGAATAGTTTTAAGTCGAGTTTCGGAATACTTCGAAATACATCGGAATACTGGGAATACTTAGGTATCAGTGTACGTTTTTTAGTCTGCAGATCACCCCTCGCTGATCGAATTAACACTGATATTTCTACACTCAACGACAAATTTAATTATCATCTTGTCACCACTTTTAAGGCGATACTTCCCTTGTCAAATTGATGTCAAATTCACCTAATTTCGTCAATTGTCGTCTACGAAGTGAGGGAAAGGTAACGGAGGGATCGAAGGCGGCCATGGATCGATACCAAAAAATTACAGAAGCTAGTCATGAAGGAATTTTAAGGTGGTGCAGGAGTAGGGGAGAGTGGTGCAAAATGATTCCCCTAACGGGAGAAGCGCTGTAAAATCGGAACAAATACTTCTTTTAATCTGATTTTTTTATGGAAGGAAGGTGCAGCCCTTGATAAAATACACGATTTTTATTTGAATTAAATTTTGATAAATAACATAAGAGAACATTAATTAATACAATGCATTATAAACTTAAAGAACATTTAGGGAGCTACGTTTATTCTAATCGTAGATGCTACAGTAGTTTGTTTTAAGTGTTACTAAAAATTTTTTTTTTAAAAAGTTGTTCAGGATGGTAAAATGGGAATATATTTAAAATTGAAAATTGATGTGCCAAAACGGCGCTTTTCATGGGTCGATTGCCTCCAAACATTTTTCAGCTCTTCGACGTATAATACAGTCTTCATGTACAAAATTTCAGCCAAATCGGTCCAGAGGTTTCGAGTGTATCTTGTTCTGTTGGGTGTGAACGATACGGTGATTATGTTGGCGTATTTTTAGGAATTGGTATATTTTCTACCTATAATCCATATTTTTTTGACCTGACTAACTGGGAATTTTAATTTCTTAAATTGGATTCATGTTTTTTCATCTTGGTTTAATTTCAGGGCAACTTTACAATGTTGGCAAAATCGTTGACAAAGTGACAAATAAAAGTCAGGTTTGACAACACTTTTCAAAAAATGCCGCGAGTAATTTTAAAAGTGATAAAGCAGGTCGTTCATAAGTGTTTTCAGAGATTTTTCTACAAACAGTGGACAGAAAATGAATAAAACACAGATAGTTGAAATGATAGCGGAAATTTTTAATGTTTGTAACGACCATTCGCAATTATACAAAAATTTGCCAACATGTTTTTAGATAAAGCGAAGTTTTCGCAATTTTAAAAGAAGACCCAAATCATTACGGATAACAAAAACTGGAGATAACTTCGCCGACATACCTCCAGTCATTATTTCGTTAGCAGAGTCTGACACGAGTCAGAAAGTGAGCCAGATTATGATAATGAATCGGAGACTGCAGATGGAGACCGATGGCTCTTTTTTATACTTCAACCAGCTTCAACTGACGTATTTTTCTCCTTATGTTGCGCACTAAAATTCACAAAACTGTTGGGTACCTCTATGTTCACAATTACAAATGTTTTGGGGACCCTCCTCAATTTGGTTTTTGATTTTCTTTCAAATAAAATTATTCCGTCATTTGGGTGACAATTCTGTTCGACTTTGGCATTTGCAACATAACCATAAATTCAAAAGCCTCAATCAAACTAGTGGACAGTGGAAAACACTATCCTTGTTTAATACCAAAGCGAAAACCAAAGCAAAACAGTTACTAAAGTTACCAGATTTAGTTAGTCAGGTCAAAAAAATATCGACTTTACTCTGAGTTTTACTAATTTTATTCCTTTTTTACAGTTTGACACTTTTAGTAGGTACCAACTCGTTTGAAATCCATTCTGATTGTTAATAATGAATACTATAAGTTCACATTTTCCGGTAGGGCAACCGGTTGTTTGGTGATGTCATTTATGAAACAAAGGTCCAAAAAGGAGTCGAAAGTTTTGACAGGAAGCTATGCTTTGGCAATTATAAAGTATGCTCCTAAAGGGAAAGGAAGTTTATCTGCTGATGCATAAATGAGGTAAAATGCTGGCATTCATTGCCGGTTATGTGAATTACATAAATATTTTCAGGCTTCTCTGATTATGGATGTTTCGGTGCTTTGATAGCAACATTTGTGAGCTCGATCTGCGGGAGAAACTGAAGAACAGGAGAGAACAATCAAGGTCCAGATTTCCGTTTAATACTGGAAAATGGTACAATAAAAAATCCGAGGGACAACCCTACTAAACTGTGCGTGACGAAATAGGAGCATACTAGTTAGGAGTTCACCAGGAGTAATTTGTGTATTCCGTTTTTAGTTGTAACAGTTACTTATAAATAACAATCAGTAATAAGCCGGCGTTATGAATTATATCGCCCTCTTATAATACCCTGGATGTTATGGTCTTGTTTATATGCTTCGTATCCTATCTTAATTTTTCACTTGTCTATTATATGTAGGATATGAAGCATATAAACAATCCAGGATCCAGGGTATTATAAGAGGGCGTTATAATTCATAACGCCTGCTTATTATTGATTTTTATTTATAAGTAATTGTTACAACTAAAAACGGTATACATAAAAATTACTCCTGGTGAACTTCTAACTAGTGCTCCTATATTCTTCACGCACAGTTCACTAGGATTTTCCATTGTACCATCTTCCAATATTAAACGGAAATCGGGACTTGATGGTTCTCTCATTTTCTTCAGTTTCTCCCACAGATCGAACTCGCAAATCTTCCTTTCAAAGCAACAAAACATTTATGTAATGTACCTAACGTAAATGAATGCCAGCATTTTACCTCATTTATGCATCAGCAGATAACGTTTCTTTAGGAACATACTTCATAAATGCTAAAGCATAGCTTCCTGTCAAAACTTTCGACTCCTTTTTGGACCTTTGTTTCATAAATGACAACGTAGTCTTCATTATTAACAATCAGAATAGATCTCAAACGAGTTGGTACCTACTAAAAATCTCAAACTCTAAAAAAGGAATAAAATTAGTAAAACTCAGAGCAGGTAGAAAACATACCAATTCCTAAAAGTACGCCAACATAATCCCTGTATCGTTTACAACCAACACTCATTGCATTTCCGACTTCCAAAATTGACAGATAACTCGCCCTCGATGTCGTAGTCGTAGATAACAAATCTTCAGTAGTCTTCTTCGATATAACCAAAAGATCTGCCGAAAAATAGTCAAACTTCTTCCAAAATTTCGCACCTTCAATTCGCACAGCTCAAAATTTTAAAATAAATGAACAAGGTCTTTAGCAACGATCAGAGCTTGCTTTTACTTGATCACAAATATTATTGCGAATTAAAACCAATTCCACATATTACTGTGAAAAATAAAATTATGTATGCATCACGGGTGTTACTAGATAATAACGCCCATCAGGCGACATCCAGCCCTCGGTGTCTTCCAACTTGGGTACGTCCAACTTGCGTACAAGGATTATTTCTTCCAATTTGCGTACACGGGTCGAGTCGCGCCGCGAATCAGGTAAAAGTGTAACGATACATATTCCAACTTGCGTACACAAACTATCTTGCGGTAAATTTATTTAAACTTTCCTTCACACTTTTTCTACATATTCGTATGTGTGCTGCTTTGGCGTACTTGGATCAGCATTCAAGAAAATTCACCCGTAAACGAAAAACTTCAACAGTTTTACGATTATTTCGTTGATCAGTGGCTGCAAAATAGAGAGAGAAGGAAAAAAACATACATCAATTTGGACCGTCCGTCGGATTACTCAAATATTAGAGGCATATACACAAACTAAAGACATTAAAAAATGCCTAAGATCTCTAGCTTATGTGGCAAAGTTGGAGTAAAAGACTGTACATATCCTCGGCATTTTGTAAATATTCTGTAAATGTCTATACTCTATCCGGGATCCACGCGACCCTATTTCCATGGTAAAGCATTGTTGTGAACAATGTTTCGCCATGGAAATCGGGTTACGTCGATTCCGGACAGAGTATACCTTGTAAATAGTAACTTGTTAATGTAAATTTTAAATTTGACGCAGGAAATATTTTCTTTCCGGAAACAAAAACTTTTAAACACGCCAGCAAATCGCTGCCAGTCCTAAGCCTGGAAAAAGTATGAAGGAAAGTTTAAATAAATTTACCGCAAGATAGTTTGTGTACGCAAGTTGGAATATGTATCGTTCCACTTTTCCTGATTTGCGGCGCGACCCGACCCGTGTACGCAAATTGGAAGAAATAATCCTTGTACGCAAGTTGGACGTACGCAAGTTGGCTATGTTCCATCCCTCGGGCCAAATGCCCTAGGTTTGGATCATCGTCGCCCTCCGGGCGTTATCATATTTATAACACCCTTGGTACACAAAAAACTACTATTTTGGTGTTCGTTAAATAGACCACCATTTGTTGTTCCTAGTTTTGAAACATCTTATTTGCTGAGGAGGTCTTCTCGAAGTGTATTCTTTATTATTTTATAATTTTCTAAAACTTGTTGGAAGGGTCTATTAAGTCGACATAAAATCAAGTAAGAATGGTGGCCACCACTACTTTTCCTTTTACGTTTCAGTCCGATATTATATCTAACTGAGTTTCAAACCGTTCTCAAGTTATCACGAGCCATATGTATAACGACAATTCAAACTAAAGTAGGGGAAAGCGGGGGAATACGGCGCACGGGGTAATACCATGCACCGATCTATCTCAACCAAAGTAAATTAGGATTTGAATATAGGCCGTCATATTGTGGTAGGTTTGCAAACGTTCGCCCTTAATTTCCTTACAATGGACGTGTTTGTTAAAAAATTACGACGGACTGAAATTTTTTCACATCTATTCTCGGATCTAATTTCAGACTAATTTCAGGAAGTAATCAAGTGAATTTTATTACTTGTTTGCAAAAAAATTTTTCGTGCATATGTTAGTTAATATAATACACCCAATGATGCGCATGCAGCTGATTAATTATATTGCTCGTGTTGTGGCCAATGACAGGTTAAGTAGACAATACATTTTGGGGGAATTACGCGCAGTTAAGTTCGGGTAATTTCGCGCTAATGTGCTCAATTGGCTGTGACAAGGAATTATTATTTCTTTGTGGAATGACTTCTAGGCCACATTAGAGATGTGAGCTTGAAAAGTTTCAGTTGAAGTTTCAAAAACTTTTCATTTCATTGAAAAGTTTCAGTCTATGTTGAAACTTTTCACGTTTTCTTGAAAATTTGTTGAAAGTATCAATGCGGTAATAATAAACGTCCACCGACAGCGCCGCCAATTCTAGTCGTTCCAAGTAGTATCAGTACACATTGAGCACTGGAAACAGTGAAATGAAGTGAAATTCTACTTAAAAGATGAAAACAACGATGAATTTTAATGTTTAATTCTTTTATTTTGACTTATTAACTTGTTTACACTTACTATTTTTGTCACTTAATATTATATTATGTTCTCTCTATTCAGCTGTTGTAGATTTATTTAATTCTCCAGAATACTTTATATTACCGTAGGACAACTTTTAATTTTTTTTTTAAACTTCAAAATTTCATGAAAAGTTTCAACAAATGTACTTTGCATGAAAACTAACATCTCTAGGCCACGTTAAGAATGCATCGGTTGGAAATCACGTGTAGATTGCACGTGTGACATGTGCATCAAAAGAAAGAAGCGCAAGTAGAACAGAAAACTGCAAAAAATTGTATTGCTCTATGAAAATAGCCCTTGCAAGAAAGGGATTAATTTTCTTAACATATTTACCTTGTTTAAGCATTAAAGTGTTATTGTATAGTGATCCAAAGTATTTCATTTAGCCCTGCGCGAAAATACCCTATCGCCTGTGCATGTAGCTCGGGTAATTCCGCGCAATGACACCTTCTTAAATTATATGGTGCAGTCTTTTTATTTGCTGGTTCTAGATGATTTTTTGTGTACAGCAAAATTTTAATGGTCATTCTCCCTTAGGTGCGTGGTATTCACCCGCTTTCCCCTACCTATACAGTAACTTCGCTAATGCTCGGCACTGTAGAATATATTCAGAAATTGTAAAAATCAACTACAAAGCACGCAAATAAAGTATTGAAGAGCTTGCTACCCGTATTAGCAACGAAACGACTTGAACAAAATAAGTCTACCATAATTTAGTCAGAAAAGTAATTTCTGTGCGCAAAGTTTACGAAGTTCGGGTACTAATTAAGAGCATTATGGAAACTCTATCAAGAAACTATAATCAGTGTCTCAGATAATAATACACCTTCCATTTCCAGAATGTGTTCGATGTTCCTGCCGGAACTGTCGAGTTTCGTGGCCGCCATGTTATTTGCCGTTCACCCCATCCACACGGAGGCGGTAAGTCATCGACTTTGACCCCGTTAATATCTCTTGGAAAGTACGTGCCAGCGACATGTTAACTTTTACCCGCCCAGAGGCGAGGGCGAACATTAAATTTTCTCTTGCGTCTTGACTAAATTATAATTATTATCTTCAGGTAGGATGTTCAAGTTATTTAATTAAATTTTGATATAAGTCAAGTATTAGAGGCGAGTGTCGCTTTCAGGTCTTGTTTTATTTACCCGGCAACATATTTAATACCGTATAAATTGGTTGTATTTTCAGGTAACTGGAGTTGTAGGCAGGGCTGAAACGCTGTCGTCTGTTTTCTTTCTGGCCGCTTTCATGCTCTACACCAAAGCTGCAAGGGGTAAAAAGTGCACAGGTAATTTTTTTATAAATGCATCTCGTTTGCTCGGTTTACAGTTCAAATAATTTAAAAAGAATGGCAATAAAGGACGTTCACTAAGTTTTTAATAAATATTAGGTGCTCGGGCTTTCAGCCGTAGATGTTTTTGTGAGGCCGTTGGGTCAGGGATGCAAAAATGTCTACATAGTTAGCTGCAACGAAGTGATTCTGCTCGCATATACGTTATTAATTCAAATTATGCTGGGGAATAAGGCCTTCAAGCTCATCCATTCGCTTGGCGGCCTTTGCTTTTTATTCGTGTTTTTATTTAGCTATCCACAGTTTTCAGTTTTAAAATGAAATATTGCTCAGATTCTGAGTTGCGGTCGGGAAAACAAGATGATACTTCTATGACATTAATGACCTTTGGCATTATATGCGAGAGTATTAAGGGCGCTACGACCCCCAACATCCAACAACATGAAACGACGAAAAATTAAAGAACTTCTGAAAACCCATTTCAGATACAGTTTGACTCGCGGAAAACCACCCACGTCGACTGTTTGCTGTTGTCATTATAGTCCCGGAGGCAGTGAACATTTTTGCCATGCCATTTCAGCAAACTTGGTTTAGCAATTTTATGGTTATTTTCATTCTGGAGATCACTAAAATGGAAGTCTGCCATAAATCCTGTGGAACAGGGGCTAACGGCAGCCACTTTAATTTCTCAGAAATTCACTTCTCACAAGCGATAAAAGATACGAAATTTTCTAAAGAAAAAAATTAAAAAAGTTGTGTTTTTCAGTGTGGATTAAGATTCTGTACTGAAAAGAAAATCCAGAATTCCAAAAAACTGGCCACCTCACTCGCATATCAAAGATTTCAATGCATGGAAATACGCGCGTTCACTTAGGAGCTGATTATCGTATAGGTAGGTCCTTTTCCTTCGAACAAAAAAAACCTGGTTTCCAATTAATTCACATTTTCTTGGTTTTCCGTAATTTACAAAAGTCAGTACCACAGGAAAATGTCGTAAGGGTCCATTTCATATGCAGAAAAATATTCTCTATCGACTCATATACGTCTCACCTACGGTTCTACCTTAAAATTATTTTTTTCGAGAACGGTCTCGGCTTTGCTCCACTAAAATATTGAACAGGAAGAGGAATCGTCGTTTATAACAGTACCTGCCACTTTAAGATGAAGACGGAACCAGGGGTAGGTAGGGTGGTTCCTTTCTCACTGCTCACCATTGACATCTCCTAAAAAGTTGCGCTATTTCTTGGTGATAAAAAATCTGAAGAGATTTTCCGATATCTTGTACTTTTTTTTACAGCTGACAATTCAGTAGTTGTATAAGTATTGACAGAAACAACACTCAATTTTTGATTCGCCACATTGCGTTTTAACACCATCGGATACACAAAAAAATGAGCATTTCAAAAATATAATCAACATTAACTTTTTTAAAAGAGTCAAAACTTTAAAATTTTGTAAGAATTCTTTTAAAAATCAACCTAAGCTAATGGAACAAAAGTACGCCATCATTTTTAACAAAATTTTTTTAAGTTCCTGTTGGTTAATTTTTTAAAAGCAATTTTTTTTTATACCCGCGGATGTTAAAATTCATCTTGCCGGCTCACCAAGAAATAGCGCAACTTTTCTCTAATTTAACCGACTTCGTACCCTGTATACATTTTTGGATCGTCGTAGATCTCCTTGTGATACAACTTACTGATGGGGTCAAAATTCGAATTTTTCATTCTAGAGAAATTTCAATTTTCCAAAATTTTAATGTGCGAGTTTTGCGCTAAAGCGGTTACGTGAGCTCAAAATTGTATTCTGAACAACTTTTCCTTACAATTCTCTCCAATATCTTCAGAGCAAGCGAATCGCCAAGCAAATATTTTGAAAAATGGCTGTATTCGCGAGACCGCACACTGAAAGAAAAGTCGACGCATATTCAATGTAAACTTTGGTTAATTTTATGTTATTTTTTATTAAAATTTGTCCGATATAGGGCTTCATTCGCGCAATGTATCGGGTGTCCCAAAAAAAACCGGACAAAATAGTCTTTGAAATAAGTCAGTCATTTCTTAACCGATTTGGATAGACTTGGTCTTAAATTAAAGCTATAGAATCAGGCTTTCGAACTTTGCAAGAAACGTCGACAGATGGCCCTGCTGTAGTAGCCTTATTGATACTTGTCTTTACGGCTTATTTTAGGTGCGTGGGGATTGGTCGGGCAACAACCAATGGTTATGAGACCCAAATAACCTTGAAGAGCTCTCTTTTTTCTTCAAAAATCTTTTTTCAGAAGTCCATTTAGCGTAAGCACTAATTTTCTGTGATTTTTCTAAAAAAAGTGTTTTTGTTTATTTTCATGTTTCCATAACCATGACTCAAGTAACATTGATGCACATAGGGCTTAATTTTCAATGATAACTGTTCAGTTGCCCCCCACTGGCATCTGCGCCACTGTTTTCACCATATTCGTTCATTTATAACTGAAAATTAAGATTTATTTGCATTACTATTCTTTGGTCATGGCCATTAATGCGTGAAAATACTCGAAACACATTTTTTTTTAAATTGCAGAAAATTAATGTTTAAGCCAAATCGACTTCTGAAAAAGGATTTTTGAACAAGAAAGAAAGATCTTCAAGGCTTTTCGAGTGTCATACCGATTGGTCGTTGACTGACCAATCCCCATGCAGCTAAAATAAACCTTTAAAGCAAGTATCAATAGGACTACTACGGCAGCGCCATCTGCCATAGTTTCTCATACAGCCAAAAGCCTGATTCTTTAGCCTTAATTTAAGACCACGTTCATCCAAATCGGTTAAGAAATGGCAGACTTATTCCCAAAAATATTTTGTCCGGTTTTTTTTTTTTCATCAATAGTAAGTGATTTTTTTTGGATTAATGGCTTTTTTCATTAGTCTAGTGTATTAGATTCACTGAAATAGTACCCGAAATACATTAGTCTCATGTACCATTTAACATTAATATAATGTCCACTAATATTGATTTAATGTTAGGTACATTAATATTTTATACCTAAGGTACGTTTTTTCAGTGTATTAAGTTCTTGGAGACAATCTATTCTGTACATTAATACCAAGTAGGTACTACATTTATTAAAATAACGTATTCTGTATGTTAATATAACGCATTCAATGCATTGCAAATATGGCATTTTATGTAGATTTTGTAAAATATAGGTAGGTAGAGGAAAGCAGTGTAAACTGAAAAATATTGCAAACAAATCGATTATACATTTTTTATTTAAATAGCCATTAATAATTACTAATAATTATGGTGAGCAAATGCGTTAAATATATGCCATCACCATGGAATCCTATATGTATTTGTATAGTAAATAAATAATCAAGTACAGTTGGATAGTGATAGTGAAAAAGTTTAAAAATAAAACAAAGCAAACTGTCTCTTGAAAAATGACAGAATTCAATCATTATTTTAATGTAAACGTACACTGATTTGATGCTACTATTTTATATTTTATGTATATGGTTCATTATTTTAATGTATCCCAACATTGACTCAATGTTAACATTATTAAAAATATAATAATCAGAAGTAATAAAGAAGCGGAAAGATTTACATTGGGGTAATGTAGGTACACTATTTATTAAAATGTACAACTGAATTATCAAGTTATTGTTACAGTCTTCAATATGATGAAGAAGCTGTATTAATCCAATAAAATTGGTTCATTATTCTGAAAACTAAAACCTTCCTAAAAATAACGAAATTCTGTCATTAAATTAATGTAAAGTAAACATGAAATATACAAAAAATTTACTGACCCAATGAAATTCGTACTTTAAATTGTACAAGCGGTATTTTGTTGATTCAGTGTTCAGGGTTTTACCAAATAGATGAATTACATTTAATGTTCAACATCAACTTTATGTTTCTTTACATCTTGACAATGAAAAAGTCATTGGCGTAATGAATTGGCAGTTAATAACGCCTTATTTTTTTCTGTGCAGTAGGCCGAGTTTGAGTCCTAGAGGTACCTCAAATTATGCATCTTATAGGGCTGGTTTTTCTTGTTGCCCTAATGGAAAATAGGGTGATAGATAGATAACCCCGCCTAAGTAACACACGTCTTCATATTAAGTGACAGAGGATTGACAGAGGATTCAACTCGTTAAAATCACAAGGGGCCTTCGTGTAATTTAGAATTTAACTGTAGCACAGATGGCGTTGGAGGTAAATGCGTTTCAAAAAAAGATTACCTAATTCAATACACCCAAATTAGCTTCCACAAGCTTTCACAAGTGCCGGTTACCATTTGAAATTTTGACGTGGGAATTGGTGGGGGTTGGGACTCTGTTGGTGAAATTTCCCGAATCACCGATTTAAGTGTCCCCTTCGGATCAAAAATCGACCGTTTAAGCGAATTTTCATATTTTATTTTATTGGTTTAGGTACGAGACATTTGAGGTGGCTTGTTTTCCATGGAATATTCTGTGTATTCAAGATTAACTTCGCCTAAAATACTGCTATCAGCAACATAAAAGTGGACATACCTGTATGCTAATAATTTTAAGCATTTCCATACTTATTTCTAAAAATTTTTGATTGCAGTCTATTTATTTCTGGGAGTGCATAATATTAATTTAGATTTAATTAATTCCAGATTTTCAAATTAATTTCATTCTGTAAATTATATCGCGCGACAATACTAGTAATGACAATTTAATAATACAACGATAATAGGATGATGTTATGCTGATAATTTTATTTAAATATTCGTCCGTCACTGGAATTCATTTGGAATCTAATTTTCGAAAGTATTAACAAAGCTTTTCATAATTGGCTTTATTTTACGCCAAAAAAGATTTTATTGTTGTGGTGATTATCATTACATATTATTTGTAGTGGCGAGATAAATTTGCTGCTGGATTTGACATTGAAATTTTTAACTTGCAATAACGAGGATTTAGCTGATCAGATTTTATTTGAAATTTCTTTTCTCCATAAATTTTCAAACGAATCGTTTTATCTCGCGGGTCTATTAATTACACTGCAGTTTTTTGTGTAATGTGAATCAATGATGAAATTGCTTCGTAAAATATAAATTCGAACCGAATTCAGGAATCCGTTCTCATAACGCAGAGCTTTCGTTCCCGGATTTTCCTTTGAGATATTAAATATTTAATTAATTATACCAGAAGCAACTGTGATTTATGAAATAATTGGAAGTTCAAGAATATTATGCGAGCAGGATCCCCTCGAAGGTATTTCTCGTTGTCTCTCAAAATTTATATTAAGTAGTACTTTAAAATAAGTAGAATTCTCCGGGTCAGGTAGCAATAAACGTTTCCCGAGACACCTGATTAAATTAATGGAAGAGGTATTCCAATTAAAAACGTTTCTCTTCGCGAAATTCGATTTCTATGTCTTTATGATACAAATTTAATGTTACAGGTTGGAAATGGCTTTCATTTTCGATGCTGTCTATAGCAACGGCTATGCTTTGTAAAGAACAGGGAATCACAGTCGCTGGAATCTGTGCGGCTTATGAAATATTTGTAACGCAAAAGGTAGGCAATAAAACATTAGAAACGGTAATTTGAAATATGTTTACGACGTTTTCAGGTGCGTCTTCCCGAGATAAAACATGTCATAAAGACGGCCATAACGACAAAATCATCTTACCATTTGCCGTGGTCAAGCGAGGCGACCAAGAGGCTGCTTGTCCTTTCAGCGACCACTTTATGTCTTTTATTGGTCCGCTTACAGATAATGGGCTCGCAGTTGCCGGTTTTTACGAGGTTTGATAATCCCGCATCTGTTGCACCTACGCCTGCCAGACAGCTGACCTACCATTATTTAATTAGTGTCAACCTGTGGCTGCTACTTTTTCCCTGCAACTTGTGCTGTGATTGGACGATGGGAACCATTCCACTGGTTGAATCTTTCTTGGATTGGCGGAATTTCACCACTGTTGCCGCTTATGTTTTCTTCGGGGCACTGCTTATTACTGCGTACACTACAGACAACAGGCAACAGAGGACAGTCATTCTCATGGTAAGTTTTACCACCTAAGCCACTCTTTTCCTTATCGGTAATTAAATGACATCTATTGATTCCGTTGATTATTTTATACATTAAGTATTGAACCAATCCAAAGCAGCATTTAGTATACCAGTAACCAATCAAATCCTGATTACAGTGATAATACTACAACTTCTTCGTAGTCTTTTGGTTCTCTTGTTGAGTCCTCATGGATGCACTACTTGTCAAATGGTAGATTTTTTTCGGCCAAAGAGGACTGGAGCAAGCTCTCGTCCTCTTTTTAGCCTAAAAAATCTACCAGATTAGAAAATTTTATTACCACTTTTCGGTCTGTAATGAGCCCTGCCCTTTTACATTATAATTTAATATTTACATATTTATATATTTTGACCAATTTTTTTTTGTTCGTTCTTCTTCGGCTACTTCTTTCTCTCTCGGTTGTCTTCTGCTCTCTTCTGCTCTCGCTCTCGTGACTTCCTTCATCCATTCTATTCCCTCCCCCCTTCGTTCAGAATACTCTTTCTTTCTCTTTCCTCCTCTCTCATTCCCTCATACTCTTTCAACAGCTGTTCTACTGTCTTTCTCTCCTCTCCACATACTCTGCATTTTCTCTCTTCCTCCTTCAGCCAGAACTTGTTCTCCCTCTCCTCATTCCCGCATCTGAATCTCGCTATCATTCTTTTTTCTTTCCCACTCTCCCTCTTCAAGTAACTTGGTAACCCTTCACTTATTATATTCTCATATTTTGCGTTATATCTTGATTCTCTGATTTTTGTTCTTCTTTTCTGTACATCTATGTCTCTATCTCTTTCCCACATCGCTCCATTCATCCATCTCCCCTGCTCCCTGCGTCTTTCTATATCTTCCCTTGCATATCCGTTCTTCTCGTAATATCTTTGCCTTTTCTTTCCTTTTTCTTTCTCTCTTTTTCTCTTTCCAGCACTCATGTAATATCTTACACTCTTCTCTTTCTCCCATTCTGTCCTCATATTTCACCGCCCTTTTCCCTGCTTCCACTTACTCCTTTTCGTTTCTTCCCTTATTATGTATCCGGGTGTCTCCCTACCCTATCTACTCCCAGCACCCATTTTATGTACTTATCCTGCACTCTCTCCACCTCCTCTTGCTCTTCCCACCCCCAGATTTCCGCTCCGTTCATCAACATACTCTTCACCAGACTGTCAAACATCATTCCTCTTCTCTTAAAATCATGCTCAAACTTTCTCCCTCCAATTCCCCAAATCATCCCTTATTTGCTTTTTTAACCAACTCTCTTACATGCGCTCTGTATGTATTCCTCTCATTAAATACGTACCCCAAGTATTTGAATTCCCTTTCTTGCCCTATTTTTCTTTCATTCCACTTCCACTCACTTTCTTTTGCCCTTCCTCTTCCTTTCGCAAAAACCATCATCTTTGTTTTTTCCACATTTACTTCCAACCTTTTTCTCTTCATATACCTCTCTGCACTTCATCACCAAATCATCTGCATATGCCAAACACCACACTTTCTCTTTGCCCACCACTAAAAAAATCTACCATCTTGACTCGTAGTTGTACTATTGACAATCATCAAGTGGTTAAATTAAGCGTAAGTTACGTTTCTCAAAACAATTGAAAAGTTTTACGATATTACAATTTGCCTTGTAAAAGGAAAACACTAATAATTACGTAAGTCAGATTCATTGTTAATAATTAATAGATTCTAACAAAACCTTTGATGAACATCGACAGCAATATCAATGTCGTTAGAATCGACAGAATCTCAATTATCAATTTAAATAGAAAAATCCATCAGGTCTTTCATTCTTACAACATCGACCCCTAAATCAAAGCTTTGCAGGACTTAATAAATGGAGCAATTCCCTTCCTTTGAACTGCATTACAAAGTAAACTACATTTTCCAATTAAATATATTCTCGTTCTGCAACAAACACAAAATAATGAGATTTCTGAGGATAATTTGTTTTAAAAAAAGTCGCCTTTACGTGAAAGCTAACTGTTTGTGCAATAGAAATTATTAAACGGAAAAGTTGCTGGATATCGATGAACAGACTATCAAAAGTTCTGACTCGTCAGAAAATATTATAGAAGTGAGATTTATTCAAAAATTGGAGTTTTGCTTCAAACATATAGTCTTGAAGCAATTGCCTTGATATAAATATGCTCCGTTATTGTGAAAGCTTGTAGGTATTGTAACTATAATTTACAGTTTATTACATTTTACTCTATTTTGTTCCTGATTCTAAGGATTTTCAACATGTAAATGAGAATTCAGAATTGCTTATACTTTGCATATTCTGGAAAATATGGCCACAGTAATAGAGTTCCCAGCGCTGAAAAAGCTCTCTTAAAAGTGATTCTCTGGGCCTTTTAATTCTAAAAGCTGTAACTTTGGGAAGTGAAAGCTTAAGGCCCTAGTATCTTATTGCCAAAATCGTCAAAAAATCGTCTTGTGCATAATGGCACTATCGAAAATTTTTGAGATATTTTGCTCCTTAACAGCTCTCATCAAGATAAACTTCCTGTGTAAATTTCAGAGCGTTATCGGTAGCGGTTTACTCACAAAAAAAACTTCCATTTTCAAAATACATTGGGGGGGGGGTAATGGAGCTTCGTTACGTTCCGAGGTCGATATCTCCGTTAGACACCGCGAAAAAATCTATTTATTTCACCGCCTTTTTCCTTTTCTAAACGATTTTCTCCTAAAGTAAGAATCCAATCGGAAAAATTCTTGGACAGGATTGTAGCCCCATTCTTTGTGATGAAGACGGCCAATTTTCCTAATTTTAATTCCATTAATAAATTAGTTACAAATTTATATAGAGACTCACTCAAGCCCGTCTTCGCTTGGAATTATTGTCAGCCCCTCGCTACCCCTCGCTTTACGTTTCCCGCGTCTTGCCCACGACCGCTGTAGGTTCTCGATAAATTATTTGCTTTATACGGTTTCAAAACACCTTTTTCCCAAAGAAGTTTTCATAATAATTTTAAGGGGAAGTTTTACCTCTGCAAGCAAAACCGATCGCTCCGTAAGGTTTCTATAGGAACTCAGCGATATCACTCTCGTCGCATTTTCGAAACAAGATCTTTGTTTTTTTCAGTTTCTTGTTATGAAATTATTCCCACACTTAGCTAAGATATCCGGGATTATGCGATTTTTTGGAATAACTGTTATGGTTCCTGAGATATTGACACGTATAAACATTGCTTATTTTTTGTGGTGGTTGTGATTTTTTTCTGGCCTCTTCCGAATGTTTTAAATCGTTATTTAATAGGTACGCATTAGGATCTATTCTATATGCGAGCTGTGATTAGTTTTATATTTTCGCTGTTATGGCAACGTCAAAGCAAAGGCGTTAAAACAGCAGGTATGTTTTTACTACTAGAGATGCCTTTAATTATTCAAGCTTTAATCGTCTCAAATAAGATTTAACGGTGGTGCTACTAAGATCATTGTACCAAGGAAACGAAAAAATTGGCCAATGGTCCTGCCGAATTTTAGCGGAAAACGTTAATAGGCTCTTCGGGTAAAAATTTTGGTTCAAAAAACTAATAAATAAACCCGTGGTTTACAAAATACGAGAGCGCTTTTTTGACACCGTTTTTCGCAGAGGTAGAATCACCCCTTAAATGCAAAAGGATTTAAAAATGTTGTTAAAAATGAGCAAAAACAACGAAACAATTAAATGAGTAGGTACCTACCAACAAAACTATTATTTATCTTCATTAAAAAATTTGCACAAAAATACTACTGAGTTCTTCTGAGGCTCTTTTAACTCCTAACCAGGCCAAAAGAAGAAAACATCTCCCAACAGAAAACATGATTTTTCTGCAATGGGCCTTTCCAATGAAAAAAAATACCGCTTTTTTTGTTACACTTGCAAAGTAATCAATAACTATATGATGTTTGTTCAATTAAAGATTTTTTTTATTAAAAAAACTACGGATTCTTGAAACATTTTATTTATTGAGGAGGTCTTGACGAAGTGTATCCTTTATTATTTCAAAAGTTTCAAAAATTGTTGGAAAGGCCCATTTTATAATTATAGCTTCAGGATAAGATTTTTCTGATTAATAAAGCCTCTTCAGTTTCACTTTCCCTTTCACTTAATGCAAAAAATTTTTTTCGTTGGGTCGAATATGTACAGTGAGATTCTTAAAATTTGTAATGAGGGTTGGCCATGAAAGACAATTGAATCGAAAAACGTTTGTCCGATCGAGTTCGTATAGTTCCCAACCAATTCCCTAGATTAAAATGGTGGACGTTAATTTTTTTAATTAATCGTATTTTCATTTATTAAAATGAAAAATTTGAGGATATCTCCACTTCCCCGAACAAATTTGGTGCGCCCGCCCACCTTCGACCTTGAATGGCCCCCACAAAAACAAGTTGTGCGCAAGTGAGGTTATGCCGGAATATTTGTTTCGAAGCAGCTGTTGTGTGTTGTGAGCCCCCCTTTCGACGTTTTGAGTCCTAAACAACTTTGAAGAAATGACAAATGAACCGCACTTCAGCAGGCGGTCAGTGGAATTCCAAAGTCAAAACAGAATCGATTGATGTGAACGACAGGAAATCAAGTAATTTTATTATTGTTAAAATGAAAGATTCCTGTTAGAAATTGTTTTAGAAAGAATGCAAAAAGAGAGTAATGATGGACATCGATGGATTTGGCATACAAAAATGGGAGGATGTTAATCAACATCTTTATGAGGTTTCGTCTTTCGACATTCATTGTAGGTCTCCACACCACCTCTTTGAAAACTAGATAGACAAAACTTTTAACAAAAGGAACGATGTATTACATATTTTTGCAAACTAAAATTGGTGTTTCAGGTCTAAGGTTTATTTACGTGGCTTTGGAAATTATAGACATTTGCTACGGGTCAGTTATAATTTAGATTTTATGAAGGGGCCAGTGATTCACTGACGTTTGTACTGACAATAATTTATTATTTATTACTTAATAGTTTTGTCATCTAAAATTACATTTATTTGAATAAAGCTTGGTACTTTTGTAAAAACATTTTAATTTGTAAAAATTAGACACCTAACTGAAAAGTAAGTATGATCTTCGTTAATAACATTTTGCAGTATTTTAAGGTTAAATAATTCTCTAAATAAAATGGTTAGTTTGGAAAGGCAAAATATTACTGTTCAAGCAAGGGCTTTCCTTGCCAGGAAAGGAATTTGGATGGAGGTTGTTAGCCCATGTTGGAGGGGAGGAGGGATTTCAGCCGGCAGTGCTGTACAAAATTTTCGACAGTGTTAGTGGGAAATGTTAGACAGTGGTTGCAAAAATTGAGCAAAGGCTGTCAGGGGGCTTCACAGTCAGCAGTGGCGTACAAATTTTTGGGGTGTGGAATGCACCCAGTCAAGGTTAAAAACAATAGTGAAGGTAATCGAAACTACCACAGAAACTTCGACCCCTCTGTGCCCCCTTAACCCTGTCTAAGTGCACTAAAACAGGTGCAAAATAAATTAATCATGTTATTTGAACGGTTTTATTAACTTTTCGGTAAGTACAGCATATTCTAGGGGCTGCTTTTCTAATTCAGTATCGGTAAAGCCCAGATTAAGTGATTCCACAGTCTTTGAACTTTTATGTTTGGTGTTCAAGCTTCTTTTGCAGTTAAAAATAAAGCCACTAATGTTCTCAGTATGGATGAATCACTGGCCCCTTCATAAAATCTAAGCTATAACAGCCGTAGCAAATGTCTATAATTTCCAAAGCCACGTAAATAAACCTTAGACCTGAAACACCAATTTTAGTTTCCAAAAATATGTAATACATCTTTCCTTTTGTTAAAAGTTTTGTCTATCTAGCTTTCAAAGAGGTGGTGTGGAGACCTACAATGAATGTCGAAAGACGAAACCTCATAAAGATGTTGATTAACATCCTCCCATTTTTATATTCCAAATCCATCGATGTCCATCATTACTCTCTTTTTGCATTCTTTCTAAAACAATTTCTAACAGGAATGTTTCATTTTAACAATAATAAAATTACTTGATTTCCTGTCGTTCACATCAATCGATTCTGTTTTGACTTTGGAATTCCACTGACCGCCTGCTGAAGTGCGGTTCATTTGTCATTTCTTCAAAGTTGTTTAGGACTCAAAACGTCGAAAGGGGGGCTCACAACACACAACAGCTGCTTCGAAACAAATATTCCGGCATAACCTCACTTGCGCACAACTTGTTTTTGTGGGGGCCATTCAAGGTCGAAGGTGGGCGGGCGCGCCAAATTTGATCGGGGAAGTGGAGATATTCTCAACTTTTTCATTTTAATAAATGAAAATACGATTAATTAAAAAAATTAACGTCCACCATTTTAATCTAGGGAATTGGTTGGGAACTATACGAACTCGATCGGACAAACGTTTTTCGATTCAATTGTCTTTCATGGCCAACCCTCATTACAAATTTTAAGAATCTCACTGTATAGTATAGGTACATTATGTATATGTATAATGCAAGCAGGATACCTACTCAAGATAGTGAAACGACGTTAAAACTTATTTATAATCAGTCTTTAAAATATTTTACTGTTTTAGAGTAAAGTATGTATTGTTTTAAAAAAAAATCAAAAAAATCAGACGATCTTTATCAACCCCCATCATGATTTTTATCAACCCTGATTCTTTACCCATGTACCGGCAAGAACCACTGCAAATTAAATTGTTTCTCTTGGAGTAATTTATATGATTTTTTTTACATTTTTTACAATATGGCGACGCAGATTTTACATTTTTATTCTTTGCCCCTTTTGTGAAAAATATACCAACTAAGCTAGATCACAGCTAATATACATATAGGTATATAGGTATAAATAATAAAGAGTGATCAAAAACTCTAGTAACCCTTGACGTGAGAGACGTAGGGCGTAGACTGCGTAAATTATGTAATAAAGTCACTGTCCGATTTCGCTTTGAATGATAACTTCAGCAGTCTACGCCCTACGTATTTCACGGCAAGAGCTAATAGATCGGAAAAGCTTTTGCTCACACGTTATAATATTGAGGACCGTCTTTTTTTATTCGCGTTATTTTTTGCAATGTTTCATACTTTGCACGATTTGACAGCACAATTTATTTCTGATTTCTCTCGGCACAAATGATCCCCAGATGTGCTCAAAAGTGTCACTTTTCGATTTTTGCCCTGCAAAGTTACGCAATATTTTCTGCTTTCAATTAAATATTTTTAAATGAAAACTGAAGAAAGAATAAGTCCAAGAAGCGAGAAAATTACGTGCCTGTTTACATAAATTCGATATTAATTAAAACGTTCATTCTGGCTTCATATTTAGAGCGTTTAATAACTGAAACTAGTCGACGCTTTATTTAACGAATGGCTTATTAAAGTCGTATCTTTGAATTCAAGGCGTTTATAAGCCTGCACAGACTGCACTTGTAATTAAAAAGTAAATAATTTTTGATGATATTAGTTTCTAACAGTGAGTTTTTGGTGGAAGTATCGAAGCGTGTGTTAATCGTTTGTTTGCGTGGAAATACGAGCAGTTTTTCGGTAATATTAGGGCTTATTGGTAGCAAATATCAAATTACTGAAGTTTTTATTGGGGCATTCGCCATCTGAAGCAATTCTGACAAATGTGTTTTTAAATTAAATTTCGTTTAGTGTAACATTTCACTTTAATGCACGTTTTCCAGTGTCGCTTTACTTCTTGACCTCATTCTGCTCAACATTCATGCGGTCGTTAATCCAGACAGTTCGCCTTAATTGTTTTTTTAGACAATTATTCCCGAAGTTGGTGTAACTTAGGAATGGATATTTTCTGGAGTGCCATAAACTTGATAGTTAGGTTTAATCTCTGCTCCTTTGTTGGGCAAAGAAACGATGGCCCTTTTAAAGAGACGATGAGTTTAATTTTAGTTCTCGTCACCCTTGTTGACATTTTCAAACATCAAGACATAATTATTATATTATCTAGCCTGAAACTCTGCCTCAGGGCCGCAACAAGGGGGGGGCAAGAGGGGCAACGGCCCCGGGCGCCAAGACGAGGGGGCGCCGAAGGCGCCCCATTTGTTGATTTTTTTTTTAAATTTGTCTTTACCATTGCCACGATCTACTTGTCATCTCTCGAGTTCGTTTCGTAATCAAATATACAAAACCGCATCTACCTACTATAATAAATCACCAGTATAGAATATCTGGAGAATCTGTGAAATTTCTTGTTTGTAATCACCCTTTTTCTTTTTATATTAATAATTGCCATCAGATCGGTAACAAATCTGCCTTACTAATGTTAAGTTTTTCATTTTCTTCCTTGCATTTGTATTCTGAAGTGCTGGGAAAATGCGTGACCTTGAAATTTTCAAAAATTTTCGCCTGCGGCGCTTTATTACTCCAAAAGGGTAGGGGCGACAAATTATTGTTGCCCCGGGCGCCAGATACCATTGTTGCGGCACTGCTCTGCCTGACAAACATTTCGCCTTTTCGAGTAGGTTCAGACGGGCGTACTAAAAAAAGCCGTTTTTAGATTTATTTCGTTTTTGGATTATGCATTCTGAACACTGCTCGCTTTCGACTGCGACTAAAGAGATTGCGAGTCATTTTTTTCTTAATTCATTAAATAATCTGATAAGAATTCCCCGATCTTGATCCTTTCTTAAGTTATTCTGAGTTTTCTGTGTTATTTTGACAACAACTGTCAATTGAATGGCATTGACAGAAATTTTGTATCGCTTTTGTATTTTTGACAACATGTCGATTCAATGGCATTGACAGAAATTTTCTAGGCCTTCTAAATATTGTCACATGTCGAATTTTGAACTACGTTAGGGCCCTTTGTCATACATCATTTGAGAGGGTTTGAAATTCTCTGTAAACCGGTACAAGAATTTTTTTAATCCATCAATTCGTTCAAAAGTTACAGCCTAAAGGCCTAGGCCCAGAACCAGCTAATGTTTTTCAATGTAACTTTTGAACGAGTGGATGGATTTCAAAAGTTATTGCATCACTTTACAGAGAATTTCAAACCCTTTCAAATCATTATCACAAAGAGTCCTAACGTGGTCCAAAATTCGAACGTAGAGGGCGCTGAAGTTCAACGGAAAGTCAAAAATTTTTACAAAATTGAGATCGCAACGAAATTAGCTTTCAAATGTATCACAAGTGGGTTATTGCCATTTAAAGTTTTGTAGACGGGGTTGGTGGGGGGTAGGGGGTGCGTTGGAAAATTTCGCCAAGCACGGATTTAAGTGTCCCCCTCCAAACAAAAATCGATCTGTTTCAGCGTTCTTCCCTCAAATCACTGTTCCAGGAGTTATTCAGGGTGTTTCGTTTTAAATGGTACACCCTCTATATTATTCCTTTTTTTTATTTTTTGACGTTCAGCGGATGCGTACCTTTCCCGAGGTCGTAGGACGAAAAATAACCGAGATATGAAGCTTTGAAATTTTCATGGAAAATTTTTCCCAAATTCACGACATTTGATTGATAGCTTTCCAAATTGCCTTAATCATCATTTGAGAAAAACCACCTTTAACAGCGCCCTACAGCCCTCGAAATAAAAAAGTACGAATCTGCGAAAATTCAATAACGCTGCAGAAGGGTCGACAAATTTTTATTACGTTTTATCTTCAAGGGGGATGAAATTTAGGGATTGGAACTGTAAATTTCTTCAGGTAAAAATTGCGTGGCTTTCGATTAACACTAGAGAAAAGGTCTAGCATCATCGAATGGCTTTCGATTAACACTATAGAGAAAAGGTCTAGCATCATCGAATATCTGTTTTCTTTTAGGTCTTTTAAATATACTTATGAATAATTATTAAATGTCCCTACATACACAAGAAATTATTCAACAGCATCAATAAAAAATTACCCCTATAAATCATAAAGGGGTTGATTCACTAGAGAGGGGTTGAAAACATAATATCCTCCCAATCAGACCTGATTTCTCAACGAATTGAACTAGGGTGGTGAAATATAAAGTTTTGACTATCGTGGATGTGATGAAATATGGGGCTGTAACTTCAGGGTTGTTAGTACAAGAGAAGCAATATCTCTTTTGGACAAATTCATCAAGAAGGATGGGAGAGGGGTGGAAAAATTGAGAGGCTGATATTTTTACATAAACCGGAAAAAGAATTTGATTAGGACGGTATTTTAAGGTCAAATTTTGCAAATATCGCATTTTTGCGTATTCTGTTGCAATTTTAATTTTCAGTTTCTTAAATTTTTCAACCCTGTGCTCAAAATTTCAACCACCAAATACTTACCCGAATTTGTGCAATTTACTCTTGTTTCGTGTTAGTTTCTGTTAGTGGTTTTGGTTTACCCATTTGGGTTATGTTTTCAGCCTTCAAAATTATAGCATTTTTGTGTCCTTTGCAGAAATTCTGCTCATTCGGTTTTCTTTCAGCCTCTCAAATTTTTCAAGACTATTTATTTACCTACACAAAATTTCAACCCCCAAAACCTGAATTTGTGCAATTGGCTCCTTTTTCGTGTTAGTTTCTGTAATTTTATTTAACGGCCTCTTTCTACTTTCTCTTTTCTCACAGACTCTATTCTTTATACCGGGCGACAACGAGATCATGTACCTACGCCCCAATAACTTTTTTTTTCAATTATCAAGGTAAAAATCTGAAAAAATTCGCAGTGAACATGCTCACCAAACGTAATTTTCTGACATTCATTACTAACGGTTACCTACGTCGGAAATGGCTTTAATTTTTAATTTCTAAATGGGACAACCGGTATATTTTTATATTATTGGAATCTAGGGGTCATCCTGAGTATTGTAGTGTCATTTTCATGAGTTTTTTCTTGTTATTGGCGAAATTTTGTTGTGGATCTAATGCTGCAATACGCTTTTTTGCCTTTTATGGACGTCAGTAGTATCATAAAAGAGAAGACTCAATAAAATGACACTACAAATACTCAGAATCACTTCTAACTTTCAAAAATATAAAAATGTACTGGGTGTCCCATTTAAAACCAGAAAATTAAAGCCATTTCCGACGTAACTGGAAGTGATACAAATTTCTAATGTATGACGTTTCGTGCATATTATCACTGTGATTTTTTTTCAGATTTTTATCATAATAATTAAAAAAGTTATTGAAGCGTACATCGTCTCATTGTCACCCGGTAAAGGTATATCGCTACTATTAGGTGCATATTTGACTAATCTGCGCCCAATAGCACCAGGTCCCCCGTTGATATAATATTCAGCACGGTGTCATATAATCTCATCCAAATGACCAATATTCATCCCACGTGACAGCTCATCCCAAGTCTCAATTAATCCCAAAAGACAGCTCATCAAAAAACCAGGTCATCCCAACAGACAACTCATCCCAAAAGAGAACTCATTCCAGGTCAAATCATCCCAACAGACAGATCATCCCAATAGATAATTCATCCCTAAGACAGCTCATCCCAACAGACAACTCATCCCAACAGACAACTCGCCCCAACAGACAACTCATCCCAACAGACAACTTATCCCAGAGCCCAGACCAAATCATCCCAAAAGACAGCTTATCCGTAGTTACAATTCAATATTCATCCCAGACTAATAAGTAATTCCAAAAAGTGCTGGGTGAACGTTTAGCGCTCGTGTTATTCACTTTTAAGTACCAATTACTAACTTATCCTAATGACCAACTCATCCTGAGCTCGTCTTTCGACTTGGAATTAAATGGGATGAGTTGTCGCCTGGGAAGAGCTGACTCTTGGGATGAATTGGTCTGGGATGAGTTGTCTTTCGGGATGACTTGGTTTGGGACGACCTGTCTTTTGGGATGAAATGTGAATTGATATGAAGTGCCACCTGGAATGAATTGGTAATTGGGATGAGATGTTACTAACCTATTCAGCACAAAACTGAAAATGGGCTACGCTTTCGGTTTTCAACTTTGCTGCAAAAAAAAACGACTCCCCCCATTTCATACAAGTTTATTAAAGGGGGACTTAAGCAAAAAAAACAACTTTGCCTAAATAAAAAGTGTAGAAAATTCTAAGAACAATGGTTAAGACAATTTTTTTTATCGCAAATGGTTTTTGAGCTACAGCCGCTTGAACTGTAGATTGTAAACTTGATGACGTCATGTGGTCAATGTAACGCGCGCCTCCCATATAAACAATGCAGTTTTGCCGTTCATTCCGCTTGGTTTATTTATCCCTCCGTGGCCCTTTCCTTCGTTTTAGTGCCGGAGCTAAATGCGAGGCACTATAGTTTTAGTGAATTCGCTCGCTCGCTCGCTCGGCCGTCCGTCTACTCTGTCCATCGCATAACTGGAGAACGAAAGCAGATATCGAGCTGAAATTTTGTACACGGGTGTATACCCGGAATATCTCGGCGGGGATTGCTTTTGGGCCATATCGGACCACGGGGGTGGGAGTTAGGGGTGAAAACCCGAAAAATTATTAACTGCTATAACTCGAGAACTAGTGGACTTATCTTTCTGAAACTTGGTATGTGCGTTCGACCCTCAAGTCTGTTGAAAGTGGAAGGGTGCTAATTTCGGGGGATGAAAACCACAAAAAACATGATAACTCCGCAAGGGTTGCACGCAGCTGTCGGAAACTCAACGTACACACATATATCGGTGAAATCTTGAGGGGGATGCGTTTTTTCGTAAAATCGAACAGATGGGGTGGAAATTAGGGGTTGCAACTCGAAATTCTGCTTAATGAGTATTGGTCGAAATTGGCGTCATTCGATAGCTTTCCATTAATGATTCAAAAAAGGTGTCATTCGTATTTTGAGAAAAACCACCCTTATAGGCGCTACAGCCCCTAACATGCAGAAACACAAAAATGCGAAAACTCAAAAACTACTCAACGTATCAAGGCATAATTTGGTGTGTTAATTTTCAGTGACATTGTAGGTGGATGGACCAACTTTCACTAAAATCTAACAAGGGGGATGAAATTTAAGGGTTGAAACTTGGAATTTCTTCAAGTAAATGGTAGCATAAAATTACGGGGTTCGATAGATTTTGGTCAACTATTGAAAAAAGGTCTTATGAGTTTTCAAACTAAAGTCAACCCCTAGGCTATTAACCACCTCTAACTCTTTGCAAGCGGATAAATATATTTTATTTATTTTTTCTGAAATCTTATTGATTTATTTATGAACAACTGAAGTCAGTAAATACGCAAGGAGTTATGTAACACCGGAAAAATAAATTCGCCCCTGTAAATCATAAAGGGGTGAAATCATGAGGTGTTGAAAACATGAATCTACAAATCACCGGAATTTTTCAATGAATTGGGTTAGGGTGGTGAAATTGAAAACACAACTTCCTTTAGGGCATGTGGGGGTGGTGAAATAGGGGGTCGTCCATAAAACCCTGCAATTTGACACAGAGAAGCAATATCTTCTGCGAAACTGTGACATCTTACACACTGCATCTTCGAGAAGGGAAGAGTGAATTTTAGGAGATAATTATCGAAGGGGATGAAAGTTAGGGGTGGAAATTCGAATTTTCAATGAATAATGTATAGTTGAAGATAATACCATTCGACAGCTTTCTATTGATGGTACAAAAAAAGTCTTATTCATCATTCGCGAAAAACGACCCTTAAAGACGGTACAACCCCTTAACATGCCGAAACACAAAAATGCGAGAACTCAAAAACTGTTCAACGTATCAGGGCTGGATTTGGTGTGGTAATTTCCAGCGCCACTGTAGGCGGATGGGCAAATTTTCATTAATATCTAACAAGGGGGATGAAATTTAAGGGTCGAAACTGAAAATTTTTCCATGTAAGTGGTGGAATAAAATTATGGGGTTCGATAGATTTCGGTCAACCATTGAAAAAAGTCTTATGAGTCTTCAACCTAAAACCAACCCCTACGCTACTAACAACCCCTAAGCTCTAGCAAGCGGAGTAAATACATTTTATTTATTTATTTTTTTGCTTTCTTCTGATTTGTTAATAATTCAAAGTCATTTTCAATAATTTTTAACCCAACCACAATTTTTCAACCCCTTTCATGATATGTGAACCCTCAAAGAGCAAAATTTACCCAGACCGCTTCTTTTTCGTGTGATTTTCGCTAGTTCTACTTAACTACAGTACATTTTCACCCCTTTTGATTTTTCATCCCCCTTAACAATTTTTCTCCCCCCCGAGCGTTAATTTTGTTGAAATTCGCGCAGTTTTGCCTTTTTTCGGTAATAAATTTTACCGAATTTTACTCATATGGATTGTTCTTGCCTTTTTCACTTTTTCGACCCCTTCGCAATGTTTCAACCCTCAAAAGTCAAATTTGCATTATTTACTGTAATTCTACTTAATTACGATTAATTCTCATCCCCTTTAACTTTTCATCCCCCTTTACAATTTTTCAACCCCCTAAAAATTCACGTAATTTAGTTTTCCTTCGGTAATAAATTGAACTCATTTGGATTATGTTTATCTTTTTCACTTTTCCAAGCCCCTTCGCAACATTTCAACCCCCAAAAGCTAAATTTGCATAATTGGCTTACTTTCGTGTTATTTTCTGTAATTCTGCTTAATTACGATTAATTATCATCATCATTCGCCAAATTTTGTTTTAATTCGGGTAATTCTTTTCATTTACTTATTCCTGTTCATTTTCTATTTTTTAATTTTGTAACAACAATTTATTTTTTTACATTTCGCCTTTTTGACACATCTGTGCGTTTGCGGAGGCACTACTACTAGGTGCAGATTGATAAAATCTGCACCCGCTTCCACCAGTAAGACCAGCCGCCCCTACATACATATTAACTTGATAAACGTCTACCGAGATATACATCGCATTGATATATATCTTCCGTTGGCTTTTAATAGTAAATTCGGCCTCAAAAAATCTGCTTATGCTTAGTTCGATGAATCACTTTTGTTTGTGTTAATTTCGAGTTGCTTTAATCGAGCGTTTTTCACGGGTAAGATGGTGTCCTGTTGTACGGTTGCCATAATACTCACCAAAACGGGAGGGAATTTCCTTCACCTTTCATATTTTTCCGAATCGAGAATACAACAGCTTACAATAAACAATCATGTTCGCAGTCATTTTCACCTCTTAGGGCGGGTTGTATAAAATAACGTGTGAGCAAAAACTTTTTCGATCTAGTAGCCCTTGCGTGATGGACGTAAAGCGCAGACTGCTGAAATTATCATTCAAAGCGAAATCTGACTGTATCGTTTCCATGTCATTACCACACTCTACGCCCTACGTCTCTCAAGTCAAGGGCTACTAGATCGGAAAAGTTTTTGACCACTCGTTATTTATTCCTAGACTTAACGCTAAGCCCGTTACGATACCATAGAAACAATTGTGTGGTCAATAATTTGTTGTTATAGAATTTTTGAAGAATTAACTTTAATAGAACCCGCCCTCAGAGTGCTTTCTTGGCAACAAAAACATTCGGAATCATTCGGTTATTATTGGTAGTAGGGTAGCACATAATTTTTTTCGCCATAGTTCGTAGAAAAAAATTCTCTACAACTTTTATTTTCACTGAAGTCCCCCTTTAAGTACCTTCAGCTTACCCGCGAAATTTGAAAATAAAATCATTAGTTTTATTGAGTAATAAAAATTGTTTGATTCTAATGGCATCATTAAACAGAATCGACTGTTTTATTAGGTAATAATTTTTTTTAAAGTAGGTATACATTTTTTTTAGAAAGTCGAGCGCGACGTCGTTTTCACTCGCCGACAGCGTCGGGTCCTAAAGCTCAAGCTCATGAAAAAGTATTCCTTGTATTACTAAGGAATCTAACGGGTGTCCTAAAAAAAACCGAACGAAATATTTTTGGGGACAACTCATCCATTTTTTAACCGATTTGGATGAACGTGGACTTAAATTAAAGCTAAAGAATCAGGCTATCGATTCATTCAAGAGACCATGACAGATGGCGCTGGCGTAGTAGCCTTAGCTTTGCTTGTTTTAAAGGCTTACTTTAGGTGCATGGGGATTGGTCAGTTAACAACCAATGGTTATGAGATAAAAATAACCTTGAAGCACGTTTACTTTTCTTCAAAAAGCTTCTTTCAGAAGTTCGTTATGATTCACGAATTACTTTTCTGTGATTTTTTAAAAATCATATGTTTTCCCTGATTTTCACGCCTAATGACCATAACTGAAGTGACAGTGATGCATTTTCAGCTTAATTTTCAGTAATAGAGGATCTAATCGAATGAAAAACACAAGCGGATGCGAATTGGAGGAAATTTGAAGGTTATTACTGAGGATTAAGCTCATGTTGCTTCATTGTTACTTTAGTCATGGTCATTCTGCATGAAAAAATGTGAAAACACATATTTTTTAAATAATCACAGAAAGTCAATGCGTGAACCAAATTAACTTCTGAAAAACGATTCTTAAAGAAAAATTAACGCCCTTCAAAGTCATGTGAGTCTCATAACGACTGGTTGATAATTGACCAATCCCCACGCCCCTGAAATAAACACAAGTATCACTAAGAGAACTACTGCAGCACCATCTGTCGTAATTTCCTAGACAGTTCGAAAGCCTGATTCCTTGGCTTCAATTTAAGGTCAGGTTCATCCAAATTGGATAAGAAATGCACGAGTGATTACCAGAAATATTTTGTTCGTTTTTTTTTTAGGACACCCGTTATAATTCACCTCAACTGCTTTTTACGCAATAATTGTTGACGCAGTTGGTGTAAGTTACAAAAAGATATTTTCTGGAGTGTCGTAAACTTGATAGTTAGGTTTAATCTCTGCTCCTCTGTTGGCAAAGGAACGATGGCCCTTAAGCAGGCGATAAGTTTAATTTTAGTTCGCTTCGCCCTTGTTGACATTCTCAAACTTCAGGACATAATTATTGTAATTTTTTACAGAGTCTCTCCCTAATGGTCTTGCCTTTCATACCCGCTTCGAATCTATTTTTCCCCGTCGGCTTCGTTATAGCGGAAAGAGTTTTATATATGCCTTCAATGGGTTTTTGTATGCTCGTTGCGTACGGATGGAACGTACTGGCGGAGAAGCGGAGCAAAAAGTTGGCTTGCCTTCTCCTCACCATTCTTCTTGTCACTCACGGCGCCAAGACCTACCTCAGGAATTGGGACTGGGAAGACGAATATTCCATCTTCATGTCCGGTCTGCGCGTCAACCAGAAAAACGCCAAACTATTCAACAACGTCGGACACGCCCTCGAAAGTCAGAGCAAATACGAGGAAGCTCTCCAGTTCTTTAAGACCGCCGTCAGCGTCCAAGAGGATGATGTCGGTGCCCACATCAACGTCGGACGCACTTACAATCACTTGAAAATGTTCAAAGAAGCGGAGGAAGCGTATTTAAGAGCCAAATCTCTCCTTCCCAAAGCCAAGCCTGGAGAGTCTTACCAGGCGAGGATCGCACCCAACCATCTCAATGTTTTTCTCAATCTTGCCAACTTGATTTCAAAGAACTCCACCAGGCTGGAGGAGGCGGACATGTTGTATAGACAGGCGATTAGCATGAGGGCAGATTACACGCAGGCTTACATCAACAGGGGGGATATTCTCATCAAGTTGAATCGGACGAAAGAAGCGCAAGAAGTTTACGAGCGGGCTTTACTCTATGACAGTAACAACCCGGATATTTACTATAACGTAAGTAGCTAAACTTTACCTTTTGAGCCAAGTACTCACTTATTCCTAATTTTATCGTTTAATGTGGATGTGTGCGAGTGTGACGGACGTTTCATTAAACTTTGCGTTAAATTGAAACCCGAAGTGTCCTCGGACTAGTTTTGTAATTGTTTGGCCATTTCCCGGACTCTTGCCATTTTCGACTTATTGGCTTTGGTGCAATAGGGAAAAAGAAATCTTAAAGCACGCTAATAACAGCAAAGGGGTCGAAGCACGCGATCGTAAGGATGCTCTGAATCCGCACAAGTTTCGTGAAACAAGAAACCGATATACAGGGTGTTTATTGTTTATCTTTGTTATTATTGGAGATACAAGCCGATTAAATTTGCAGAGAATTGCATTTTGTGCGCTAATTATGACACTCAATTAAAAAAACAAATCAACTTATCGAATTCATTAATCACTTTTGTGTGTATCCCATGGTATTAAAATAAATTATGGCCGCCATAACAGAAAGAAAATTTGACCGTCGTTGTCCAAAATCTAATATAAAAGTTCAAAGTGTCATTAGGAAGATCTTAATTTTTCTTTAAGATTTTTCACGATAACTCACAAACGAATCAAGCTATCGGAGAATTATTTACAGGTCCTTAACCACCCGCAAATAGCGCAAAATTTTCTCTAATTTCATCGATTCTGTATCTCTATGGTTTTCGAGATCGAAATAGTGAGCAACGAAAATAAGCACCACCCTGTGTCCCGGTGCTACCCCCTTACTGCTTTAGTTTAAACGATGGAGTTGCCAACTTCAATAAAAATACAAAATACAAAACAGAAAGTAGGTTGCATATTGCCATCTTAAGAAAATACCAAGTCCATTTACGTACGTTCGGTAAAAGTTACTACACTTACCCCCATTTGCACCGGTTCCATTAAAAATTAATCTTCAGATTAAACCCCTATTGACACAATTGTTTCTATGGAAAAGAACTGTCGTTTGACTTTTAACGGAACCGGTGCAAATGGGAGTTATAAAACAGATCTAGAAAATCCTTGAAATTGACAAATTCCTTATTTTAACCTCCCCACAACCATATAAAAATGGGAGGTTATTGCAATCACTCCAAAATTCGAAATTGACATAACCCCAGATCTTTACGTTTCAAGGTCCCAGGATCACAAAAAAGTGGTTTTTAAAAAATGTCTGTGTATGTACAGTATGCGTAGGTGAAAATGCCCACCCGGGAAGGTGGGAGACAAACACTGCATGTCTGGTCCACTTCAGTTGCAAGTCGGAGTGGGAAATATCGATCGGGTCTTCAGGTAAGTACGAGCTTCCTGTTTAAGTAATTTAACCCGAGACAAGGCGCGTATTGAAATTTGCTTTCTTGATGGCCGCTTTTAGAAATCTGCCCTACGCGCATTTTTTTTTTAAACTTTCCCGCATCAATGATTTGTTATTAACTTTTCGTTACAATTTAACACGAGGGACGTAGGTACTGAAATAAATCTCAACATAAAGATCATTAGGTAATCGAGTCATTAATGTCTAAATCATGATTGCGATTAGTGATTTAAATCTAATCAGGCTTCAATGAAAGTTTTCCAATCGATTTAAATCGAGGTTAAGGCGTTGAATGCGATTGGTTCGTATCGATTGCAATCGATCGCCGCGTTGAACGGCCCTATTAATCTTCACAAATTAAAGGGAGGTTTTTACGAATAATATGTTAAAACTAGGAACGAATTTTTCGCTAAAATTAGCACCTCCATTATTAACGTCTGTTTAATTTAATTTCTACCATTTTCTTTATATTGAAACCATTAATGTGTTATATGGGTCGAAATTGTTTACCATGCATGAAAGGATGGAAAAATGGTATCACTCGTGTGTCATAATTCATAAACAAATTACCTGGAGGTGTTAGGTTAACCTCTGAGAATCACACACGTTTAAATAATTCATAATGTCAGGAAGGTTTTATAAAATACCTAGTTATTCTCAAAATCAGAAATCTTCAAATTATTAATAATTGAAAACGTCCGTGTAAATTCCCTGTAACTGAGGTATACCTACACTTAGATCAGTATAAAACTTTAATAATAGATATTTATTTTATTAGGAGTTTAAGGGCCGGTTGCACCGCTGCTGCCTGATTAGCGCTAATCAGTGGCTAAACTGACATTAATGGATTGTTTCGACAATTGTAACCAGGATTTTAAACATGATTAGCATTAATCATCGGCGGTGCTATCGGGCATTAGTAAGACATACGAGTCACATAATGTCACTTAAACTCTGAATAAAATAGAATACTTAATTTTCAAACGCAGAGTTAACTTTGGGGGGGGCCCTGGGCAAAGTTGCTTGAAGGCCTACCCATCACAGAACCGTATCTCTTTATATGACTTGGGGGGGGGAGGGGTAAATAAAAATTTGGCAATTTAAAACAATCGAATTTTCCAAACACTTCACAATAATACTTACAAATGAAGTAATGAAGAAAATGAAAAATTTAACTTTGGTAAGGCAGATTTTTTTTGCCAATTAGGTAAGTTTTATGCTTGCCAGGCCGGCTATCGAGTAAGTATTTTATAAAACTCTGCGATTTAATTTCGAAAAAGCATGGTGCCCGGTTTTAGTTTGCCGAATGTAACTGGACGACACCCGAAATTTGCCAACTGGCAAAACTGGGGGGGTGTAACTGCTATACACTACACCTACCTAATTTATTTTTTCTTTTTTTTCACATTGAATTTTTTTTTACCGCGAAGGGGGCTCCTTGAGGGCAGCAACAATGCAGTCATTGTTGCTACAAATAAACTGTAAATTATCTTGAAACACTCAAAATTTAGCCGCTAGAAGTGACGGTCGTACCTTTCCAACACAGTCATTTAAGTAATTTATTGTTAAATGACGTTTGAAAATAATAGATATTTATTTAATTAGGAGTTTAAGTAGGACATTATGTGACGGAGTATGGAAGTTTAAGCGCCGAGCAGAGCGAGGCGAACTAAATCCATACCCATACCCATCAGTTTAGCCACTGATTAGCGCTAATCAGGCAGCAGCGGTGCAAGCGGCCCTTAAACTCCTAATAAAATAAATATCTATTATTAAAGTTTTATACTGATCGTTAAAAATGACATTACAACAAAACAAGCCGCGGCAACAAATTATCACTAAGTGTATACCTTAGTTGCAGGGAATTTACACGGACGTTTTCAATTAATAATAATGTGAAGATTTCTGATTTTGAGAATAACTAGGTATTTTATAAAACCTTCCTGACATTATGAATTATTTAAGCGTGTGTGATTCTCAGAGGTTAACCTAACACCTCCAGGTAATTTGTTTATAAATTATGACACACGAGTGATACCATTTTTCCATCCTTTCATGCATGGTAAACAATTTCGACCCATATAACACATTAATGGTTTCAATATAAAGAAAATGGTAGAAATTAAATTAAACAGACGTTAATAATGGAGGTGCTAATTTTAGCGAAAAATTCGTTCCTAGTTTTAACATATTATTCGTAAAAACCTCCCTTTAATTTGTGAAGATTAATAGGGCCGTTCAACGCGGCGATCGATTGCAATCGATACGAACCAATCGCATTCAACGCCTTAACCTCGATTTAAATCGATTGGAAAACTTTCATTGAAGCCTGATTAGATTTAAATCACTAATCGCAATCATGATTTAGACATTAATGACTCGATTACCTAATGATCTTTATGTTGAGATTTATTTCAGTACCTACGTCCCTCGTGTTAAATTGTAACGAAAAGTTAATAACAAATCATTGATGCGGGAAAGTTTAAAAAAAAAATGCGCGTAGGGCAGATTTCTAAAAGCGGCCATCAAGAACGCAAATTTCAATACGCGCCTTGTCTCGGGTTAAATTACTTAAACAGGAAGCTCGTACTTACCTGAAGACCCGATCGATATTTCCCACTCCGACTTGCAACTGAAGTGGACCAGACATGCAGTGTTTGTCTCCCACCTTCCCGGGTGGGCATTTTCACCTACGCATACTGTACGTACGTATGTACGTATGTGAGCACGATTTCTCGGAAACTACCGAGCGGATTTTAATGAAATTTGGTATGGACGATAGCGTTGGCCTTCCGGTGAGCCCAGTTAATTTTGTTACGAATTCGCGGACGCAAAGTGCCTTTTTGGCATGTAAATTATGAAATTTGACTAATGAACATAATTTTTCTTATCAGCACGTGAAAGGTCTTGAAATTCTGTATCTGAGACTGTATTCCCACTTAGCGCCTTTTTGGCATAAAATCGAAAAATTCGAAATTTCAAAGAAACATTAAATAACACGCTATAGCCCAAAGTGCTGGATCGATTTGAGTGAAATTTGATAGGTAGAGATACCGTTACTCGCCGAAGAGCTGATTTAATTTTGGTGGCAATCGGTGAATGGTAAGTGCCATTTTGGCATATCAACATTGAAGTTTGAATAATGAACTCCCTTTTTGTCTATCAGCACATAAAAAGTCTTCAAATTTTGTTTTCAAAATTGTGTTCAAACTTAGTGCCCTTTTGGAAAAAGATCGTAAAATTTAGAAAAATCACAGAAGACACCTTAGGTTTGGTGAAGTAAAATTCAGGTTAGTAAATAGTAAAATTTACTTGATATTGGTGATAGGATAGGATTGGGTCATTCACCAAGTGGGGAGGTTCCAGCCGCTTCCGTAGCTGCCCATTTTTACGCTTGTAACACATTTAAAAAAATTAAAGTTTGTATTGCACAGATGAGCACTGAGAAGATTTATAGATCTAGTTTCGATTGTAGATTATATATCCTCAGAGACTTCATTAAAAAAGTTACACAAGTTTTTCATTAACTTAACATATATTTTTTTGTTGAAGTTGAAGTTCTCTGAGGATAACGTTTCTAACAACCGTTTGTGGACCAAAATTAGGATTGCCGATTTATAAATTACTTACTAGGGCACCTAATAAACATTCGTAAAAAAAACTCTCGCTACTCAACCTTCCCTACAGGACCCTAGTCCAGATCCACGACTATACATACAGGGTGTCCCGTAATTAGACTGCAATATTTTACCAGTGCGTTCTACGATCAAAACTAGGACTAAAAGTTTAGTAAACATTTTTCGAAAAATCTATCCTAAAGGAGCTAGGGCCCCTCAAAGGGAGTAAAAAAATAGTTATTTCTTCAATTTCTGAGGAACAGCTTACGATAGGATCACGAAATTTTGAACAAGACTGATGTAATGGTTTTTGGCAAAAGTTTTAGGGACGTGCGTGAGTGGAGGGGCCGCGGACATTTTGTTTATCGAACTTTTTTGTACGACATCTTGGGTCAATTATGAACACAAATTTGAATTCCTTGTATATTTTTACGTAAAAAAGGTGCTCTAGTTGAAACTCGATAGCTCAGGCCATTTTTGAGGAAAATCGATTTGAAGTTCTTTTTCCACGCCGAAAATGTGCCAAGTTGATGGGATAGAGTATGGAAAATCTATTTTCTTGTGATTTTCTTTGTAATTTCAAGCATATGAGATGCAAGTAGGTTAAACTTGTTTGTTTTTTGCTGATCACGCAGCATCTGATAATTTTAGGTATTTTGAGTGCCACAGTTACCCACTTTTTTACACGAAATTGAACTTACAAATCGATTTTGCCCGAAAACGGCTCGAGCTATCGAGTTTTAACTAGAGTATATTTTTTACGAAAAAATGTACGGGGAATTCAAATTTGTGCACATAATTGACCCAAGGTGTCGTACAAAAAAGTTCGATACAAAAATGTCCGCGACCCCTCCACTCACGCACACCCCTGAAGCTTTTGCCAAAAACCATTGCATTAGTCTTGTTCACCACAAAAATCTACGACAAACTTCAAAATTTCGTGACCCTATGGCACAGTCAGTTCTCGCAGGGAGTAGGGTAGGCCCACTGGTCAAGAGGGCCCACAGCTGACAAGTGTGTACTCAAAAAAAAAGGAGTTCTGAAAAATAAAACGCAAGCCCGATCCCAGGGCGGTGGATCTTCTCCCGTACGGGAGGTAGGTAGCGAATAGGCAGGCTACTAATTGAAGTTGGTAATTAAGGACGCCACTGGCTTTATTTACCCTGATGCGACGACGTCGAAAGCCAGAAATCACAAGATAAATCTCCTATAAACTGAGGGGAGTGGCTAGCTTTAGCAATAACACACAAACATAAAAACTATGTACATTTATAGATATCAGTTTGATACACAAATTCGTTTACAAGTTATTCTGGTGATAATTTCATAACTTAAAATGATGACAGCAAAATCGTACCGCAATCCGGACGAAACAGAGCCTTAACGGAGCTCCAACTTAATTGACCGGTAAATTTCGAGCGCAAATTGGACGGCCGCAGGTACCTACTAATCCGCAAAATGACGCAAATGATCGCGCAAGTTAGTGAAGGGTCGAATTAAGCGGAGGCCTTAACGGCCACACGTAAAGTACCGCCACGAACGGATATTTTTGGTACTAAGTGGCTGAAGGCCCAAATTAACAACAATTATAGATTATGAGTTTACAATTAAATGGCAAAATTTAAGTAATGTAGCAGAAAAAGACAAATTCGTACTGAATAACACAACTTAAAGGGGGTGAAGCCCAAATAAACAATTCGAAATAACTCAAGGGGGTGCAGATTGTGTTCACACCCTCCAGCCCTGAGTCGGAGGGACAGTTCCGAATGTGGCGAAGCCCTTCGGTGAAAATATGGAACGGACTCACCGAATACAGCCCCGAAGGAAGGCAAGGACTGACGCGAACAGCTGTGCTGAGCCAAGATCGTCGCCCCCCTAGCCTGGGGGTGGCCTCGAGCAGATATGGCCGGTTCTGTCTCAATCTCTCGATACCTCCAGCCGGGGAAGGAAAATATCCGCCACAGTGGTTGGACTGAACGAGTGCTTCGACAATCCACAATATTCTAACCGGAACAACACGAAGATGGGGGGAGAATCTCCAACCCTATAAATATAACCAACACAGGGTGGTCTTCAAACCCCACGGAAAACACTGAAGGAAGGGTACTCCAATTCCCAACCGAAAAATGCTAAGGCCCTTAAGCCCTACCCAAACAAAATAGGAGCATTCAAGCCCTATCCGAAAACCCTAAAATAAATATTAGAACAAGAAATCTTCCATTAAAGTTTTACCTCGTGGTAGAGGGCGTACTGTCAAACAACCGACGAAGAAATTCTGCTTTGAGGTCGCCAAAACCCGACAAACGGTATGTTGGGGGCACCGATCAAGGGCACTTCACCAACCTGGGGCGGAATCCTGCAATCTCCCGAGGGAATTCACACAAATACCAGGACGCCGTCTACGACCTCTTGTTACGTCAATTGCCTGACCGGAAAGAAGGTCAGAAAATGGCCGGCAGCCTGACGGAAGACACAGCGCCCTCTCTGGCCCCTTCCGGAACCAGAATTCCCCCAGACAGATTGACATTGACAGGCAATTCCCCTAGCTCGTAAATAAAACTAACTTAACCTCAAAATCTGACAGTTGTTGATATTCCGCAATTTAATGATAATTCGACCAAATTGGCCGTGAAACCCAGACGTAACCACCGAAATGGAGTTACGGATACCTAATAAACCACCAGGTAAGTAATTCTTTACCATGTGACTTATTTATCGACACTAAACTTTGAGACACAAACGTCATCCGAAGCGCCCCCAAAAGACGCCGATCTTCCGCCGCCACCACACGACCCCTGCAGAGGGAGGCCGAGAATTATAACTGATGATCCAAAATAGCAGCGGAGAAGGAGAAACGAGCAATATCCACCCTTGAAAGTGGAACAGCTCGGGGCTCGAAAATGAACGTGACACCTATCGTAAGCCGTTCCTCAGAAATTGAAGAAATAACAATTTTTTCTACCCCCTTTGAGGGGCCTTAGCTCCCAATGGATTTTTCGAAAAATGTTTACTAAACTTTTAGTCCTAATTTTGATCGTAAAACGCACTGATAAAATATTGCAGCCTAATTACGGGACAGCCTGTATGTATATAAATTACCCTTGCAAGTCGAATTTATAGATTGACGGACTGGAAGCGGAAACGGACTGGAAGCGGAAGCGCACTGTAAAGAGATCGACGTATTGGAAATATTGTACTTATACCTATTTATACAGGAACGGAGCATAAAAACTTACACATGCAGTCGATTTTCTGTTATTTGGTAAACGAGTTTTCAATTCCGTCAAAATTCCTGTCAGTGTCAATTACCAAAAAGTAAAAACAATGGTCAATAATTAACATCAATCCCTTCCAACCCCCTTTGCAACTCATGTCTAATGTGGATCCACACTGACAGAAATTTTGACGAAACTGAAATCCGGTTTACAAACCAGAAAGCCTTACCTACTCACACAACCCCCGCGTTTGCTAAAAAGTGTCTCGATTGCCATTATTTGACACTTTTGAAATGAATGTGACAATCATCCTAACCCCCCTGATCCTGTTATACCTTCTTCCGAATCTTTTTCCTTCGTACGCACAACAACCATTTAGCACATGACAAGATGAAGAAGAGTCAAAGCTGGCCGGTAAAGTAGATAACTTTATACCCTACAGGTCACTTCCTAGTTTTTATTCTACGCCGCAAAAACAATCATCATTTCTATGCCTGGGACCATTTCATGTTCTTCAGTGTAGCTTTTGAAGAAGTCGATGGATTTCAAAAAACTTTGAACCGGTTTGCAGATAATTTCATGTACTTTCAAATGATGCATCACAAAGGGCTCTAATGTAATCTTAAATTCGACCCTAGAGGACGAATATCAAAAAGTTTTACACCATCATTGCATTGGATTCGTAATGAAATTAGCTTTGGAATGATGTTATCACAAGTGGTAGGTTGCCATTTGGGAATTCTAAAGTTAGAGTTGCAACTGTTGTTGAAAAAGTTGTGTCGTTCTGAGTCTATTAAAGACTGTAGCTAAAACAAATTCCCATTATATCAGGAAATAAAAGAGAAGAAAAGACAATGATGGATACTTAGAATGTCTGATAATTTCTATACGCCGTGAATGTCCTGCATGATGTATCACACAAGTGGGGGGTTGCCATTTGGAATTCTAAAGTTAGGGTTGATGGGGCTTAGGGTGTGGGTTCTGAAATAGGTTTTGCAGCATTTTTCGGAAGAATGGATTTAAATGTGAAAAAACTGGCCTGTTCGTTTTGATTTCATCACCCTGTATAACAATAATAATTCACATGTGTCTAACAGGTTTGTTTGACAATAATTAGTCCCTAGTTGCTAGGCAACGAAACCGAACTAACCGCAACAATCAGAATAGACTCCGCAAGTGTGACGTCACTCGGGCATTTCCGGGCGGCACTCGGGCATATCCGTAACTGTTCCGAACAAAATAAATCGAAGTAAGTGGGGCTGGTTGTTAGTTTAACACTTAGAGTTGACAGTACTCACGGTTTTCACAAAACACAACAAACATCACAACGAACAACAGTAATAATTATTTAATACAATCAATTTAGGGGCCACTTTCTTTCAGAATAATTACGACAATTTCAAATTTTTCATAATGTCATCCAAGTGGTCGCACTTCTTAGACCATAGAATGTATACCGCTTCGCGCCCAATTAAGTGCTAAACATCGATCTTACCGCTTGCAAGGAAAACACACCAACATTAGAACGGTATCCGTCCTTTGCGCACACGTGGTAAACGAATATGTTTCCATCTTTAGAGAGGGCCATGCGATATCTTCCTTCCTTAGCGAGGGCCATAGACAAATATATTTCCATCCTCTACAATGTTGGTGCGCATCCGCGACTAGGAAGCGCAGTCCATTTAAGCGCGAAGTGGCACACGTTCCATGGTCTAAGTCGCACTTGTCTTTTTAGAACACTCGAGATTAGCCGATTCCATCCGAGAGCAAATTGACGTCATTTTTAATTTTTTTGGAATAGGTATCAAGTTATTATGAAAACTAAAAAATTATCTATTATTTTTATCTATATAACTTTTCTTATATATTATCTTTATCTGTATCTAGATATTTTTAAAATTATCTATTCCCAGCACTGTAAATAATGCTGTTAAGTTAGACCTTCTTAAGAAAAACAATGATAGTGCTATCTGTAACCCAAAGAGAGAAATCGAAAGGCTCACCCTTTGGTTACATCCTCAAAAGTATTGGACATAAAGTAACAAAAATACAAAAAAAATTGTCCTCCGTTCCTTTTCACAATTTGTGATAATTACGAAAATTAACATTTTACAAAAAAATTCATAAAAAATTGAGGGATTGATCAATTTTATTTCTGAAAGTTAATTTGGAAAGAGGAAAAGACAGGCTTGGATCATGTGTGAACGCCTCTGTCATGCGTCAAATTGTAACCCCACCCCATTGGCCTAAATAATGGTGTTAAGGTACACGTTCTTAAGGAGGACACTGATGGTGCAAATTCAAATCTGATGAATAGCATCGACAATTTCGACCTTCAGCTACGTTGTGTATAAGATTGAAAAATATCGTACGAAAACTTACGAAGATAATTAAAAACAAAAAAATCCGGTTTTTTATGGGCCACCCTTTAGTTATAACAATTACAGTGTTCCAAGATATAAGCTAACTTGCGGAATCTAAAATGTTCTGGCGATAGGTAAACTACGTATGGCAAGAAATGTAAACAATGCATTATAATCGAGATACCAACTTGAAAAAAAACTATTTGATCTCAATGGAAAAAAAAACACTGGACAACTTCGGTGGAAAAATGCACTAGAAACACAACGTTTTTCGGTGTTGTGGGGTGTTTCTAGTGAAAGTGAACCTATTAGATGTCAGACGATCGTACGAAATAATCACTATAACCGACCATTACCTCTTACATTTTATGCACTAGGGCTTTGTTTGCATTGATGTTACTCAACAATTATCTATTACAATTGTGTAGGACGCTTTTCTTACAGGACAGAAGCTAAGTAAGATTGGTGAATTCACGGCGTATAGAAACTATCTGACATTCTAAGTATCCATCATTGTCTTTTCTTCTCGTTTATTTGTTTTAACTGCCGTCTTTAATAAACTCAGAACGACACAAGTTTTTCATCAACAGTTGCAAAGTGAAAAACAATAATGAAGAAAAATCTGTTTTTATTTAGTTTGAAATTGTTCAGGGGCAATTTTATTTTTTCCCGATTTTCTAATTTAATCAACCTAATGGAGATTAAAGTTTAGGTAAAACGCAGCAAATCATCGACCTTTTCAAATTTCCGCAAATCTTAAGTTGACGTCGTCAAGGAAATTCCCATGGCAAGTACAAGAAATAAATCACATTCAAAATCTAAATAGAAGCTTTTTGTCATTTATTTTTTGTGTTCGTTCATGCTTGTGGGACATTTATAAAATCTATGTTCGACATTGATTTAAAAACTAACCTCGGAGTCCATCCGTACCTAAAGATGACTGCTTCAATGTCCATTAAAGCAATTTAGTACTTAAGCAGAAAAAAATAACGCCCACGCTACTAACGATGTGTAAAAAAGTAGGTGGGAATAATTCTGTGACTTAATCAGAGCTAAAAGAGCAATTAGATGCAACAAGGCCCTCATTCCATATTTTCGTGCAGAATTGTGTGTTCAGCAATTCCGTTAGAACGGCAAAATCCCTCACCTTTCCTAATTATCAAAGACTTCCCCTTAACCTTCCTTAAGATCTTGTGAGTTGGCTTTTCATTCTACCCCTAGAAACGTTTCCGCTGATTACTGCAGCTTTATACTTCAGTTAAATGAGAATTTAATAAACAAGTTGTTTTGACGACGCTTGTTTTTCAGTTGGGCGTGGTGTTTTTGGAGCAAGGCAAAGCCTCGCAAGCTCTCGCCTACCTGGACAAAGCGTTGGAATTCGATCCAGAACACGAGCAGGCCCTCTTAAATTCAGCGATTCTCCTTCAAGAATTCGGTCGGCCGGAATTGCGAAAGATAGCCCGCGAACGATTGTTGAAGCTACTCGACAAGGACAACAACAATGAGAGAGTACATTTTAATTTGGGAATGCTGGCGATGGACGAGAAAAATATCGAAGAAGCCGAGCACTGGTTTCGGAGAGCTGTCCATTTAAAGGCCGATTTTCGTAGTTCCCTTTTCAATTTAGCTTTGTTGTTGGCGGACGATCAAAGGCCATTAGAAGCTGCTCCGTTTCTCAATCAACTCGTCAAATATCACCCGGATCACATTAAAGGATTAATCCTCCTGGGGGATATTTATATAAACAACATCAAAGATTTGGACGCCGCTGAAAATGTAAGTATCTTGAAATTGTGATCAATTTTTAGCAATACTCAGTGGAGGTTTTTCTATATTGTTGGTGTATAATTTTTTGGAGGGGCATAGATATGCCTTTGGGGTCTGTTTGGTACAATTTTATCATGCTGACGCAGGTTTTAACTTTCTGTATAAAATGAGAAAATGTGCAAAGAATGCCTTTCAAGTCAGTTAGGGCGACTATAATAAACCAAAGTATATATGGGGACCTAATTTGGTTTTATTATTTGGAGGCTTTCAAATGCAATTAAGGTAACGAATAGCTCTTATTGCAACACGAGCGTCTTAGCATGACGGAATCAGACCAACGAACAATTATTATCTTACAAATTCGGTCACAAAACTACGAAGGCGTAGAACGGACACGAGTAAAAAATTTTCATATTTTCGACTTCGAACTCGAAAATTTCGACTTTGAACTCGAAATTTCGACTTCGAACACGAAATTTCGACTTCGAACACGAAATTTCGACTTCGAACTCGAAAATTTCGACTTCGAACTCGAAATTTCGACTTCGAACTCGAAATTTCGACTTCGAACTCGAAATTTCGACTTCGAACACGAAATTTCGACTTCAAACACGAAATTTCGACTTTGAACTCGAAATTGAATCTACTGCGCAAGTCCTATTTCCTAACTCGAAAATTTTATTAATGCGCATGTGCGAAGTTCGAACGGGGCAAGCGTCGCACATCAGATGGTACACGGCACACAAACAGACCACAGACCATCTGATGTGCGACGCTTGCGCCGTTCGAAGTTCGCACATGCGCATTAATAAAATTTTCGAGTTAGGAAGTAGGACTTGCGCAGTAGATTCAATTTCGAGTTTGAAGTTGAAATTTCGAGTTCGAAGTCGAAATTTCGTGTTCAAAGTCGAAATTTCGTGTTTGAAGTCGAAATTTCGTGTTCGAAGTCGAAATTTCGAGTTCAAAGTCGAAATCTTCGAGTTCGAAGTCGAAATTTCGTGTTCGAAGTCAAAATTTCGTGTTCAAAGTCGAAATTTCGTGTTTGAAGTCGAAATTTCGTGTTCGAAGTCGAAATTTCGAGTTCAAAGTCGAAATTTTCGAGTTCGAAGTCGAAATTTCCGAGTTCGAAGTCGAAATTTCGTGTTCGAAGTCGAAATTTCGAGTTCAAAGTCGAAATTTTCGAGTTCGAAGTCGAAAATATGAAAATTTTTTACTCGTGTCCGTTCTACGCCTTCGTACAAAACCTTGTTTAAATCTTTTATAAAACCTTCATATCTAGAAAAAACAATCGAAAAAACGTTTATAGTAAAAATCTTTTGAAACAGCAGCTAGAACTCGTTCTTATTTATCTATTTATCAAGTCTACAAAGCAAGTTTTCAGTTTTACGTGAGTGGGCGTGCGCATGTTGCTTCTCTAGCGTGTTCACTTATTGGCTGGATGTCAGACACAGCTGATTTTTACACAATGAAAACATTTTTTCCAATGTGTTTGTTGACACGTTAAATTGGCATCCTCTTTATCCGACAAACTGAAGACGTGTGTTAACAGGTCTTTCCTACACAGGGTGCTTAGACACCCCCTATTAGTGCCGTAGCAGAATGCGGAGGTACTGTAGTGTTGGTGAAATCGCTCGCTCGGCCGGCCGGCCGGCGCCGGCGCGGCGCGGCGGCTCGTCCGTCTACTCTGTCCGCGGCATAACTTGAGAACGAAAGCAGATATCGAGCTGAAATTTTGTACACAGGTGTATACCCCGAAAATCTCGGCGGGGATTGATTTTGGGCCATGTCGCACCATAGTTGTCGAAGTTACGGATGAAAAACCGAAAGAAATTGCAATTTTCGACGTTTGATCGCGAACGCTGCCTCAACGCTTGAAGATGCATCAAAAATTTGAGAGGAGGAATTATCGGCATTGAAAAGATCTACAAAAAAGTCCGCGACGGCCTATAGCTATCTATGATGGGTAGCCCACCGTGATCGTTTTTGTGTTTTAATTTTTGACGAAAATGGCTTCGGTCGCTTATTGTCGACTAGCCGTAACAGATATTTATATGCTGTCGCGGACTTTTTTGTAGGTCTATTCCTTGTCGACATTTTTTCCTTATACGACTTTAATCCATCTTCAAGCGTTTAGGCAGCGTTCGCAGTAGAAGCGCGAGTGTGCGAGATTTTTTTTCCGGGAGCGAAAAAATATTAATTGTATAACTCGAGAGCGAGTGGAGGTATCTTACTGAAACTTGGTTTTCGAGTTCTACCATCAAGTCTGTTGAAGGTGAAGGGGTATGAAATTTAGGGGTTGAAAATCACAAAAATACGAAAACCACTCAAATATGTTGCACGTTGAGGTCTGGAACCCGACACACAAGTTAGAAATAAACCCCTGTAATCATAAAGTGGTGCAATAAAACCTCCCTTAAAGCGCTACAACCCCGAACATGCAGAAACACAAAAATACGAGAAAACAAAAACTACTCAACCTATGCAGGCTGAATTTGGTGTGTCAATTTACAGTGACACTGTAGGCGGCTGGGCAAATTTTCATCATGATCTCACAAGGGAGATAAAGTTTAAGGGTTGAAACTGGGAAATTTTTCAGTCAAATGGTAAAATAAAATTATGGGGTTTGATAGATTTCCGTCAACCATTGAAAAAAGTCTTACGAGTCTTCAATCTAATTCCAACACTTAGGCTACTGACAACCCCTACCCTTGGCAAGCGGAGTAATTACATTTTATTTATCTTTTCTCGGGTTTTTATGTGCTTCCTCTGTAGATAATTCAGTCATTTTAATTAACTTAATTAACTTTGTGTAATTTTCGCTAGTTCTACTTAACTACAAGTAATTTTCACCCCCCTTGACTTTTCATCCCCCTTCACAATTTTTCAAACCCGCGAGCGTAAATTTTGTAAAATTAGCGCAATTTTGTCCTTTCGGGGTAATAAATTTTACTCATTTAGTTTATATTTTTTTACTTTCACTTTTTCGACCCCCTTCGCAATATTTGGACCCCCCAAAACCCTAAATTTGCATAGTTGGGTTATTTTCGTGCTATTTTCTGTAATTCTACTTATCTACAGTTAATTTTTATACCCTTTGACTTTTCATCCCCCTTTGCGATTTTAGAACCCCCTATGTGTTAATTTTGCAAAATTCGCGTAATTTCGTTTTTCGTCGGTAATAAATTGAACTCATTTGGAATTCAGCATACCTTTTTCAATTTTCAAGTTTCCTTCGCAATAGGTAGGTATTTCAACCCACACAAAAGCTTTTAAATGTATAATTGGATTAATTGGATGATTTTCAACAAGAAATTTTTAACATTTCGCCTTTTTGACACATCTGTGTATCTGCGGAGGTACTACTACTAGGTGCAGGTTGATAAAATCTGCACCCGATTCCACCAGTAAGACCAGCCGCCCCTACATACACATTAACTTGATAAACGTCTACAGGTATATACGTCGCATCTTCCGTTGGCTTTTTATTTCATAACTAAAAGAAGAACCGTTCATCCAAGTTTAGATGTAGGCACAGTTGAAGGTATGATGTGTCATTCTTAACCGGAAGTAAGGTTAACCGCCACTCCAATTTTTCTAAAACTTCGGAGCAATCGATGAAAACTTTTGAAAACCCAAAAACAAGTCAACTTTGTTTTTTTATGCAAATACGAAAGAATGTACCTACAGTCGGGGACTATGAAAATGCCCATGCCACAGCGGCGATTCTCTTGGTCGAACGCATCGCTGGAATTCGATTAATGCTTTTCTTGACAAATCGGCTGACCTTAAGCACGTTGCAGGGATACAGTCGACCAAATTAGGTGAGGTTCATTTTCAAAGTCCTCGAGTGTAGGTGTAATTTTGGTGGTCGCGAAATGCGCTTTAAGGGCGAGGTATTATAAACTAAAAATGATGCATTTAAAAAAATATATGAAAGAAAGATGACATATGACATCTCAGTGCAATCACTTGAAGGACCGAAAGCCACTTTGTTAAATTAAATCATAAATCTGTGCGATTTTCACTCAGAGTTTACTTAAGCCGTTTTCTGGCGGTCGGTATGTTTTTGAAAACAAACTTGCATTGGAAAACATACGGCGAACGGCTATTTTGTATTAAAACAGTGTCAAAATAATGTCAGTTTTGAATACATTTCCGAAATGAATTTGAAACTGACAACAAAGTGGCAGTCAAAACCCCAAGTACACGTCAACCTTATTTTTTTAAAGCTAATTCAACCAACCAATTAAATTTTTTAAAATCCTTTTTCCCATTTTGGCTGATTGTGAATATTTAATAAATTTCAAAATAGCAAAAACAAACAAAAGGACTTGTAATTGCGCAATTGAATTTGTTTTAAAAAAATAAGGCTGCCGTGTATTTGCGGTTTTGAAAAATCTTGCTTTTTGACCGATTTCTTCGATGTTTTTGAAAATCCAAGGTGGCCGCGACTTGACTTTTGGTCAAGTATGATACATGTTTTTAACTTTAAAAAATTCGTAGATTCCGAATCAGTTGAGAAAAAAATATGATTCCATTTAAAAAAACGATTTTAAGGGTCACTTCCGGTTTAACCGGAAGTCCAAGAAAATTTTTAAAAACAGTTTTGAATTCCCTGTATTTAATTGTGCCTAGGTACCAAGTTTCAAAGTAAAATCTTGAGAAATATCGGAGATAATTGACCGTCCCGGGACTTTGTACTAACCCTGTATATAATCAAAAAAACCTATTTACCAAAATTGGTGTAAGGTTACAGTCCTTAGTAATATACATATTATAGTAACACTTTATGAAGGTTTCTAAGAGTCTTCTATACTCTTTGAAGGTTAGTTGATAGTTTTGTTATTGTTCTTTGTCAAATTGAGCTTTATGCAATAAGTTGTTCAGAACTTCAATGTGATTTTACGTAATTACCGAGTTTCAATTCAAAATACGCATTTTTAAATTGCCTATTGAGAATATTTACATAATTCCGTTTTCGAACATTGAAAAATTGAAAATGCGAATTTTGCGGTAATGCGGCCGCATTGGAGATATCAGCAAAATTCGAAGAAGTCAAAATTGTGACTCCACGTACCGAGTTTTAACGCAAAACTCGAATTTTGAATTCTCTGGCAGAATTTCTTTGAGCATTAAATGAGGACGAATTTTGAATTGAAAACGAGCAGTTCACTTTGCTAAAAGCAGCAGCGATATTTGTTGAGAATTTTTGCAATATGCAAAATATGTCAAAAGGTAACAGTCGCTATTCAAATTCAAAAAAGTTTTTAATTGTCCCGAAACAAGCTGTTGCAACATATTCTGTTTGTTTATGAATTAACCAAAATGGGAGTTATTTGGCGATTTACCCATTATTTTTGCTCAAGAGACAAGGCGAGAATTCTAAAAAGACGTTACCTATTTAAGATGCAAGAAGCAAATCGTATAACATTTACATTTTGTTAACAAGTATTTTCAGACTTATTGAACCCCGCTGAATACGAAAATCGCTCGCTGTTAACATGTCTTTTCGCTAGAACATAAAAATTACGCAATTTTCGACAACAGTTGTGGTATAGCCCCTTTCATTCTCTACAAAAAAGTCATATTAATTTTAACCTCCCCAGCCCCACAATTGAAAAAACGGGAGGTTACTGCAATCACTAAAATTTTCGAATTCGATCTATACGTTTTGGAGTTAGCCTAAACTACTTGACCGATTTGGCTGAAATTTGGCAAATTCTTATCTAGTAACCCTACTTAGATCTGAAAAGTTTTTGGAGCCAATCGTCCAATAGGAAATGCAATTTTGGCACATCGACTTTTTAATTTTAAATGCAAACCCTCATGTTTGACGTTACCTTAAGAGGCCTTCAAATTCTGCTTCTAATAAAGATGTATGCACTCTTGGTGCCCTTTTAACAGAAAGCGCAAAAATTCGAGATAGTTAGCGTACATTAAAAACACAGTGCAGCCCAAACCTCTGGACCGATCTGGCTGAAATTTTGCACATGGAGATCGTATTCCACGTCGAAGAGCTCAAATTTTAACCTCCCCAATCCACTTCACCACTTATAAAAAAGGGAGGTTACTGCAATCACTAAAATTTTCGAATTTGAGATAGCACCAGATCTTCACGTTTCGAGGTCTCAGGAACCCAAAAAAGTGGTTTTAAAAATGTGTCTGTGTGTATGTGCGTACGTACGTACGTGCGTACGTACGTACGTGCGTACGTTTGTAAACACGCCACAGCCAAAACTACTAGACCGATTTGCCTGAAATTTGGTGCGTAGGCATCTCATAACCCAACTTAGATCTGAAAAGCTTTTGGAGCCAATCGTGCAACTAGAAATGCCAATTTGGCACATCAACTTTTAAATTTTAAATGCAAACCCCCATTTTTCACGTCACTTTAGGAAAGGCCTTCAAATTCTGCTTCTAAAAATGTATTCACTCTCAGTGCCCTTTTGACCAAATATTAAAAAAAAATTGATTTTTATCGGACTTTCAAATCGCGGTACAGCCCAAACCCCTGAACCGATTTGGCTGAAATTTTGCACATGATGATTGTATTGCACGTCGAAGAGCTGAACAAATTTTGGATTCAATCGGCCCACGGAAAGTGCCGTTTTGGCACACCAATTTCCAAATTTAAAATTATTCACTCATTTCACCATCCAAAACAAGTTTATGAAAGATTTATTGTCACCATCAGAAAGGTCATCAAATTCTGGTTTTAAATAAGACAAAATTCGTTCGCATTTAGTGCTCTTTGGGTCAGAAAATCGAAATTTTGTAATAACACTAAAAATACATTATAGCCCAAATTAGTGAATCGATTTGGCTGAAATTTGCTACATGGAGATTGGGTGACCCGTTGAAGACCTGAAAGGCTTTTGGAAGCAGTTGGTCCACAGGAAGTGCCATTTAAGCATATCAACTTTAAATTTTAAATACAAGGCCTCTTTTTTATGTCGCCATTAGAAAGACGATCAAATTCTGGTTCTAAAAATGTATCCACAGTTTCTGCCATTTCAGTGGAAAATAGAGAAAAAAATCTTTTTCATTAAAAGGGAGCAGGCTGACAGTGGATGACAAAGTATCAGTTATTGTCAAAAGGGTGGTAAACTGTTAACCTTAAAAGGAACATATTGTCAAATGTGATGGGTGATGATTGTCTGAAGTGATGTCAGTATTTGTCAGAAAATTGCGAAATTAGTCACAGATGATAAGCACAAAAAAAATTCTGTTGAATTGACTACCATCTACACAGAATACAAAGATCCACGCGATGGGGAGGTTCCAGCCGCTTCTCTGCTGCATTTTTTTTGGAGGCAATCGACCCACGGCAAGTGCGGTTTTGGCACATCAATTTTCAAATTTAAATATACACTCATTTAGCCGTAACCGTCCAAAACTTTTTTTTTTTAAGTTATTTATGTAAGTATTTACTTATACATTTGTTATAGCTTTAACTTTACGCAGCGTGAAAAAAACACATATTTATAGTGAATGAATTAAAGAATTTTATTAATCACACCCAATGGCAACGCCAAAATGCTCATACATGGCCTTTAATTTGAGTTAACAATTTACACTGACGTATTTGATTCTTGCGTTGCAACGCTACATTTAGATGCATTTTTGAGTAACTTCCGGTCAACATTTAGAAGCGAAATGGGGATTTTCGGATTCTGCGGAGTTCGATTTATGTAACATCACTTGTTTTCAACTGTTACTCCCATTGTCTTCTTACAAAATACGAAATGGAAAAATTCTTTAGACGAAGAAAAGGAAAATGGATAGCTAACTAATCATATTCATTTAGGTTCACATTAGTTAAATGTTATGAAATATGACATAAAAATTAATTAATAAATCGCGGAGGCGCCGAAGATGAGGATCGCGTTTCCACTTATCGTCGCCTTCCAAGAGAAGCGTCGATTCTAGGAAAAAAATTAATATGACTGCCTGGGCCCATCTCTACCAAATTTTAAATTTTGGTAAGCGAGGGATAGGTGAATGTTTGGTGGAAAAATGAAAGTGTGGGACGAGGTGTGAGATCTTCAAGTCCTTTAAGATCAAAAAATACCAACCATTATAAAAATTAATTAATAGTGATGATAATGAAAGTATTTACCGCAATAAGTTTCCGCAAATTCGAAGAGGCTGCCATGGAACAACTAAGAACTTTAATTTCCCAAGTAGATAATTTTCACTTTGCTTTTAAGTTTTTTCCGTTAATTCCCAGGCATTCAAACTTCAAAGAATGCTGCGGTAAATGCAAAACACTGTGGTGGTTATTTTATTTCACATAATTACAATTACCTGGCCTTTCCTTTCCATAAAAGTTTTATTTTTGCGTTTGTTAAATAAGGGTCAAAAAGTAATGGTTTTCCATTACAATTACTAAAAAAATATGACGCATTACAATTACAAATTACTATTTAAAAAAGTAATGCATTACAATTACTCATTACCAGCTAAAGTAATTTCATTACAGTAATGCATTACTTTGTAATGCATTTGCTTCTTGCAACTACTGAACTTGTCCAGTAGGGAGAAGCTATTGGTACCTACCTAAAACTTAAATTAGTTAAGGAAACAGGATACATAAAACATAGAAAGAACCTCCCCCATTGAATCAGGTTGAAATTTTTGGGAACTGTGTGCCAAATCGATTGAAATGATCCAAATAGTTTGCTTTCATCTATTATAATCAACTACAATCTGTTGTTTGCAGTGCTACCGAAGAATTTTGGAGTTGGACCCCGAAAATATCCAAGGGTTGCATAATTTATGCGTGGTTTACGTAGAAAGAGGAAAGCTTCTGGAAGCCCAAAGTTGCTTGGAAAAAGCCCACAGACTAGCTCCCGGCGAAGATTACATCCTCAAGCACCTGCAGATCGTGCAGAACAGAATCGCGAAAATAAAACTCGACCCAAACGACGTCGAAGAAAACAACCCCAAAGGACGCAGCAAAGTCGTTTCCAACAAAAGCGTCGACGACAGCGATCGAAAGACCCAACCGGTTGTAACCGGCGATTCGGAGGAGCAGAGGTACAGCAGCAGAGTGGTTAACACCGAACCGATGTTTGTGAATAACGTTGACAATACTGATTATGTTGAGGAGGAGGAAATGTCGTTTCCCGATCAGGGCCCGGGCGATCTCAACACCAGTCGTAAGTGGAATCATGGGAAATATTTGGGGACGGATAATGACGATCCTTCTTCGGGCATGTCTTAGCAGTAGTTTTTTCAATCTCGTTGGTTAGGACAATTTCCACATTATTCTATCTAAGGACTTTTTATACGAGCCATTAGGTGTAGTGTCCATTCTGTGATACTCAGAATAATCGTTTTGACTCTATTTTCAACTGGTCTTGGATTTCGTTGATGATATGCGACTTAACACAGTTTTAGCAAGGCTTAAGTTGTGCGACTTTGTGATTCTAGTTTTATTTTTTCGGGATATGGGCTTCGGATGCGGCGGTGTATTGGAAAATGCAAAACGCAACACGGTTTTTGTTTGAGTTGCTTTGACTTGACGTTTAAAGGCGATAATTTAAAAGGAAATCAATAAATAGTATGAAAAAAATCGTACACACATTGTGTAAGGGACTTATCTCTGTTGTAAATGACAATTGGAATAGTGCTGTTTAGGTTCAGCTCAGAATAGTGCAAAAACGCGTTTTTGACGGTTTATGCTCAAATCGCGTTTTTGTACTATTCTGAGCTAAAAATCACGATTTGAGCCTAAGAGCTTATTCACAATCACTTTACGTACGTAACGTATCAAACTTTAACAATGGTCAACAATTATTCATGACAGCTTCTGACTTTTCTCGCTTTTGTTGACGATTGTTAAACTTTGTTATGTCACGTACGTAAAGTGGTTGTGAATGAGGTTTAAACCGTCAAAAACGCATTTTTTGCTAATTAGGGTCAAATTGTGCTTTTTAGCTCAGAATAGTACAAAAACGCGTTTTTGGGCATAAACCGCCAAAAACGTGTTTTTGCACTATTCTGAGCTGAAAAGTACGATTTGAACCTAAACAGCGTAAAATGCGTTTTTGCACTATTCTTAGCTGGGTAACAGGTCAGGTCAGTAAAGAAAAATTCACTGGTTTCCAATGGTGAAATCTGGGGGGTAAACTGCTAACCGCATTTTGTACACCAGACATCCTCTGAAATCCCCGGACATCCCCCTGAAATCCTCGGACTTCCCCCTAAATTGTACACCTGACATCCCTAGCGATTTACCCCCCAGTGAAATCCAACGAAAATTCTTGTTTCGGAGATACCACTGAGATCCATTAGGAAATCGAAAATTCTTGTTTGGGAGATACCACTGAGATCCATTAGGAAATATGTTTTATTTTGTCTAGTGGGGAATACCAATAAAACCAGTTGCACTTTAACAAATGTAATTGTCTGAAAGATAATGATTTTCCTTGATGATCGATCGCTTCTCGTTCCTTCGTTGGTAGTTGAATTTTGCATTGCTGGCTGACTTGGAGGTATTTTCTTCTCTATTTTCGCCCTAGATACCTGCAACCCAAATATTTAGATTTATTCATCAGGTATTTTTCGACAAAATGCCAAAAATGCCATTACAAAATTTAAAATGTAATTATGGAAACACCATATCACACAGCCTTATGAATTAAATTTCCAAATAAGGAAAATAACTATCACTTACCTGCATGTACCTACTCGAAGGGGGAAAAGTTAAAACTCTCAGAATCTCTGGCACAGGCAACACGATTTTACGACCCCTTATGCTTCCGAAGCTAACGGGAACAAAAATGGTATCAATCAAAATCAAGCCACCACAAAGCCGAACCATTAACCAAGCGGCAGGTGCGCGCGCAGTTGATCATTAAAGATTTTTCATTGGTTTTCTTTGGTACAACAGCGTCACCTTCAGAGAGTAAAATGTAGGTACTAATTCACTTGAAATCTACTTGGCATTCCCACTTAAAACATAAAAAAGTTTTTACTGGTTTTGCCCATGTAGATTATAATTATTGTAAATCCAGTGAAAACACAAACCAAACCATTAGAAATTATTAGTGACTGGATATTCCCATTGAATCACAATTAAAGTTAAAATAAATTCAACGTCGTCCCCTAGACCCAGCAGAAACCATTAGAAAACTCACTGGTTTTTATGCATTTTCTAATTAATGGTCATTTTCAACAGGAATGTCAAACGATCCAAAAAAATACTCATCGGCGGTGGGCTTTAGATTATACGAAGGCGTAGAGGGGCCACAACAAAGTTTTTAAAATTTTCAGAAAAAGAAACTTTATTGCAATAGTAAATTGTCACTTGTAACTGACGTTTGTCACTTGTAACTGAGGTTTGTCACTTGTAACTGACGTTTGTCACTGGTAACAGACAATTGTCACTTGTAACTGACATTTGTCACTTGTAACTCATAAAATTGTCACTTGTCACTGACATTTGTCGCCAATTGTCGCTTGTAATTGACAATTGTCACTTGTAACAGACAATTGTCACTTGTAACCGACAATTGTCGCTTGTAGCTGGTGATAATTCTTTAATTGAAACAGACCAGTGGCGTACGCCGAAGGGGGTTAGGGGGGTTACAACTTCTGTGATTCCAGAAGTTTTCGTTTTTTTTTTTCAATTTTTAGAAAATAACGAAAATGTACAGATTTATGCTCTTTTAGTACCTACTTTTTGCACACCTTATTCTTTTGACCCCCCCCCCCCCTTTTCATGACTAATTTCTGCGCACGTCACTGAAGCAGTTCGAAGCACCTGCCAGTTGCATGTGACAAATTGTCGCTTACAAGTGACAGTTGTCGGTTACAAGTGACAATTGCCGGTTACAAGTGACAGTTGTCGGTTGCAAGTGACAATTGTCAGTTACAAGTGACAATTTATTTACTGATGCAACAAAGTTTTTTTTTTAAGAAAATTTTAAAAACTTTGTTGTGGCCCCTCTACGCTTTCGTAGGATTACCTATTGACATGTCTATGAAAAACCCCACCGATATTTAGGGTTGCCAACCGTCCCGATTTAGGCGGGATTGTCCCGATTCCTTATAATGAGTCCCGCGTCCCGCCTAGTGCTGAATTTGTCCCGATTTTTGGACTTGCTTTCTGACTTTTCCCTTTCCCTTTATTTTCCTTAATTTTTATTGAAAACCGGGGTTTAAAACGCATGTCGAATGAAGTCCCGTCGCATATTAACGAAAGCGGGGGTTGTGTGTCTCAGGCTTTTTTTCTGTTGGTTTGTAAACGGGATTTCACATCCGTCAAAACTTCCCTCACTCACTGTCAGTGTCAATAAACAGCAACAATGGAGATTGAAAGGGGTCTTTGTTGTCAATTATTGTCCATGACAGGAATTTTGACAGAACTGAAATCCCGTTTACAAACCAACAGAGAAAAAAAAGCCTGAGACACAACCCCCATTTTCGTTAATATGCGACGGGACTTTACATGCGTTACAAAACGCCGGGTCCATTCTATCAATCATCTTCCGTCTTCGTTGCAAGCGTTAAAATCGCAAGGTAATCTTGTGCCTATTTCTTATTTGGGTGCACTGCCAGTGACAACGCAGGCGCACTGCGTGTTTGTAAATAAATGATGGTGGTTTATCACATACGTTATCTAAGGCTACTAACGTAACACTGTGACCTAACCCTAACCCCACGATTTTCCAAGTGTTTTTTTTTATTTCGCAATGAGACTTTGATTTGAATTTGGACTGAAAAAACTGAAAAACACTGGTGAGAAGGGGGGGGACAAAAATTTTTCGCACCCTCCTTATCACTCCGCTGTCCCGCTTACTGTTTTGAAAAATATGGCAACCCTACCGATATTAGGGAGTTTTTGCAATATGTATTGTCTAAAAATGTGTGAAAACAAAATTTTTTCAAATGGTATTTACCATAAATCCCACTAGAATCCCAAGTAAAGTTACAAAATTATTAAAGATTCTTTATTAATTTTGAATGGATGGCCAAGTCATTTCTACCAAGAGTCTGTCACATCTTGAATAGGTACTACTACTTCTGCGGGCCCTTTGTACAATAACTTACATGCCGCATTCATCAAATGTAGAACAATAATTAGGTATTGGCATTTGACAAGTAAATAAATTATTTCCCAACAGAACAAATATTTTTTTTCGTTAAGCCGACTTTTGAGTAGTGAGTGATACTGATAAGACGTGCTGTCAGAATTATTTGCCTTAGTTTGACCTGATTATCTTTCTCCCACAAAAGAAAAATGGAGTTATTCATCAGAACATGAATTAATATTCTGAACTGCCGAATTTTCTGTTCTGCATTTCCTCCTTGTATATTACAGTGGAATATTCAATTTAAAAAGGTAAAGTTTTTGACGCCTTAGAAAGTGCCGAACGCAATAACGTACAATTTCAGAAATAAAACAAACGGGAGAGTGGCTAACAGACCTTTTTAGAAAAATTGTCATATGACAAGCAGCCAATTATATTTCTCCTCCAAATTTTGGTCCGACAGACTATGCAGCTTGCCGGTTCAAACAGTTATTTTACATTAAGAGAAAAAGCAAGTATCGGGTGTCCCAAAAAAACCCGGACAAAATATTTTTAGGAATAAATCACCCATTTCTCAACCGATTTGGTTGAGCCTCGTCTTAAATGAAAGCTAAAGAACCAAGCTTTCCAATCGTGCACGAAACTATGACAGATAGTGCTGCCGTAATGACCCTATTGATACTTATTTTTAAGGATTTTTTATGTGCTTGGGGATTGATCAGACAAGAACCGATCGTTATGTGACTCAAATGGCCTTGAAGATCGTTCTTTTTTCTGCAAAAATCTTTTTTCAAAAGTCGATTTGGTTTACGCATTCATTTTCTGCGATTTTTTAAAAATATGTCTTTTTACGCCCTAATAGCTGATGAGTAAAATTAGTGACTCACAAACAGCATAATTTTTGGTTACAAATTATCGCATTTGATGAAAACAGAAGTGACTGCCAATGAGGGACAAATTGGAGAGCTATTACTGAAAATTAAGCTGTTTTGCACCACTGTTACTTTAGTCATATGTATCATAAAAGCGTGAAAATAAGGGAAAACGCATTTTTTCAAAAAATCAGTTAAAATTAATGCTTAAACCAAATAAAGTTCTGATAAAAGGTTTTTGAAGAAAAATGAACGATCTTCAAGGATTTCTGAGTCTCATAACGATTGGTTGTTTTTTCACCAATCCCCACGCACATAAAATAAGCTTTAAAAACAACTATTAATAGGAATACCACGACAGCGCCATCTGTCGTAGTTTCTTAGAGAGTTCGAAAGCCTGATTCCTTAACTTTAATTTAAGACCACGTTCATCCAAATCTGTTAAGAAATGGCTGACTTATTTCCAAAAATATTTTGTCCGGTTTTTTTTGGGACACCCCATAGTTGGGTTCTAGAATTTTAACGATATTTTGATAACAAAACCATATTTTTATCTTCAACTACTACTTGCTTATTTTCTTGCTACGCATTTAGATAAAACAGCTACTTTTTTCCAAGTTTGCGACATCCAAATCGTCTTCCTTATTATTCCAAATTGCATCGGTACCTACCTAGGAATTTCATCTCAAATTCTTTTCTGACTTTCATTTTAGATTTCTAACCATTTTATTTTTCATCTGTAATAAATTAGCCCCAGAGGTCACCCATAATGTACTAGATAACCAGTTTGTGAGTGGTCACTGTGACTGACCCAAAGGTAGCCAAACAATTAATTTTTTTTTTCGCCAATTAACTGAACGTTTTTTTGTGATCCGTTCGGTCGAACTTGTTTTACGCATCTCCAATAACAAACGTGTTAAAATTATTACACGTATTTTCGATGTTTTCTGTTCAAAAACACAATTTCTTATTTTACAAATCCGAGCAAGATTTAATCCCAAGATTGTTAACCTTCTTTACGTTGGATGACGACTCATCGCTGCAGAATATTTTTTTACAGCGAACTGACCACTGTTATCCACTCTCCCCTATGCCTAGATCTCAAAATTTGAAATTTCATTTATCCAGAATCAATCCTATCTTACAGAGTGATCTTACTTGGTAAGAGTACCCATGTACCTGCATACGATAACTGCATAGGCACCTAAACCCTGAAAATATTTTTATTGTACCTACAGGGCGAACAATAATTGCGCTACATATCAATGACAACTACAAAAAGTATCAAAATAATTGAGAGAATTGTGAAGCAGAATTTGGGCAGTGTTAATTGTTTAGAATGTAAAACATCCTGGATATGCTATTGTCTATTTAATTTATTGTCCAAATTATAACTCGACGATCTGGAAAATCTGTGTTCAACTCACACAGCTTTAGATATCTGCCAAAATAAGAAAAATATGCTCATAACAATATAATATAAGATACAAAGAGCGAACTCATGCTCTAACAGACACAAGTGCAGTGTAAGTTAGGCTTTTTATATTGGACAACTGCCAATGTAAAAAAACAGTAACAGTAGATTTGAGTCCTGTGGAGCCACGACAAGTTTTAGGAGGCTATTATCGCTAGTACGTAATCCGGCCCCTAGAAAAGATTATTGGGACACGCTGTATAGCAGAAGCTCTGAGGGCAGACTTGACAATTTTACTACGAAGTGGCTAGAGTAAGTGCGGGTATCTTAAAATTCGCCAGAAGAGACAAATCAAAACGAAATATGAAGACTGCATTAAAAAGCCTTTAGTTTTTTTTCACCCCGCCTGAGTTTTTGACGCCCATATCCCAAAATCTGCCCGGTGAGGCATGTAATTGTGATCAATTGTGATTTAATTGCTTAGCTTAATTTGTGATGGTTCTTTTTAGCTTTTTCGTGGTTAGTTCCGCTTAAATAGCCCCCCGGTGTATTTTGATTAAAGTGTCGATTGTTTGTATGTGGCATATCTATGTTACTTAGTATTGCGAATATTATAATCAATAAAGTAAATGTATTGATGTAAGGCTTTTTAGCCGTTAGTTTAGACAAAATCCACGTGGCCAAATATTATGTAGTTCTCCTTAGCACATTTTTTTGGTTGAAAAAGTTTTATTTTTGCTACCGTGGATCTGTTTGTTTCGTATTTTGTAAAGGTGCCTTGAAATCGTTAATTAAGGCAAATGATTTTGTAATATAGTAAGATATTTTTCTATGTTGTCAAACTGTTCATAGATTATGACGTAAGTCTATATTGTGCAAAACTAATGTGAGAGGTATATTTATCCTATGACTGATAAGTTTGTGTATTTTCTTTCGAAATTTTCTAAAAAAGTTGTTACCCTAATATACACTTTTTTAATAAAACCGTTGTGGTATTAAATGCATTTTTCCACAGTTTGTCATCCCCCTTGATAGAATGCTAATTGGATTTTGGCGAATTCATCAGTTCTTCTCGGAAGTCCACTAATTTATTAATTGAATTCAATCAATTTCAAAACAAATAACTAAATCCATTTCGCTTTGATTTATTTTGTCAAACTTTAGCGACCAGAAATTAATGTCCGTATAAACTTTGTAAGTACAAATTCAGGTGCAAATGTTGTAATTATTTCATAATCATGTTTACTGAAATTAAAATGGGCAACTTCGTTAATTGAACGCAAATTTAACGAAAGCATCGTTCACTTTGTGCAAATTAAAACCGTTCGTCGTCTTGTTAAGAAATTTTTAATGCTTTAATTAAAAGAAACTTTGCTCGTTAGTTGTTTTTTACGGTCGTTGGTAAAATTGCATGTTTTTCTTTTTAATGATTTACAGATAAGAAACCATTCGAGTAAGTACAACTAGGTTCCTGCTTTTCTTGACTTCTTTATTGAGCATTTCACCACGTTTTTCGTTAATTACTTTCTAGAACGGATTAAAATATGAAAAGAATGAGATTCGGTTAGCTGTTTTGCAGACTTGTTAATCATTAATTTTCCTGTTTTCATCTTTCCTTCCAGTTGTAATACATATATTTCAAACCGAGCCATCATTAAAATAATGGCAACTAGCAGTGTATATCAACTTTTAACAGAATTCGTACTCCGCTTTCTGTATTAAAAAAGGCAGCAGAGAAGCGGCTGGAACCTCCCCAACGCGTGGGTCTTTGATTTCCGTTGACTTGTGTTTAAGATTTTAAAGTTAATATGCCTAAATGGCACTTCCCGTTAACCAATTGCTCCCAAAAGCCTTTCAGCTCTTCAACGGGTCACCTGACCTCCATGTACCAAATTTCAGACAAATCCTTCCAGTAGTTTGGGCTATAACGTGGTTTCAGTGTTATTTCAAAATTTCGATTTTTCTACCCAAAGGGTAATAAATGCGAATAAATTTTATCTCATTTAAAACCAGAATTCGAAGACCCTTCTAATGGTGGCAATAAATCTTTCAAAAATTTGTTTTGGATGGGTAAATGAGAGAATACTTTAAATTTGGAAATTGGTGTGCCAAAACGGCACTTTCCGTGGGTCGATTGAATCCAACATTTGTTCAGCTCTTCGACGTGTAATACAATCCCCATGTGCAAAATTTTAGCCAAATCGGTTCAGGGGCTTGTGCTGTACCGCGATTTTAAAGTCCGATAAAAATCTCGATATTTTTAGTTTTTGGTCAAAAGGGCACTGACAGTGAATACATCTTTGGAAGCAGAATCTGAAGGCCTTTCTTATTGTGACGTGAAAAATGGGGGTTTACATTTAAAATTTAAAAGTTGATGTGCCAAAACGGCATTTCTGGTTGCACGATTGGCTCCAAAAGCTTTTCAGATCTAAGTTGGGTTATCACATGCACACGTACCAAATTTCAGCCAAATCGGTCGAGTAGTTTGGGCTGTGGCGTGTTTACGAACGAACGAACAAACGAACGAACGAACGAACGTACGTACGAACGAACGAACGTACGTACATACATACAGACACATTTTAAAAACCACTTTTTTGGGTTCCTGAGACCTCAAAACGTACAGATCCGGTCTTATCTCGAATTCGAAAATTTTAGTGATTGCAGTAACCTCCCTTTTTTTTTAAATGGTGAAGTGGAGTGGGGAGGTTAAAATTAAAAAATAATAACGAAGAGAGTTTGTTAGCGAACAAACGGTACGCACATACAGACATATGATAATTATCTTCCTTGCGGATTACAGGCGGTGTCTTTCTGCATGTAAGCAATAAATACCTACCTGGACCGCGAGATAACATTGAACTAACTGGAATCTGCTTTATCGTCTCTTAAAAATCACAAAAGTGGTCCAGATCAGCTGTCGCATGAATTTATCCCACAATTTAAGTCACCGCTATTGTGTTTGTTTTTATTTAACGAAGTTATTTCTACAGAAAAGGTAGATACCCCCCCCAGCTCGGCCGAAATGGTGAGCTTTTTTCTCGATCTGTTTAGGTTTTTTTTTTGAGACAAGTCAGGCAGGGCTATGAGGGTTGTTGTCAGTGATGCGGTTAATGTGTCTAGAATTGTTATTGTGTGAATTATTCACTCTATTTTTAGATCTTTCGATTGGAAGTCAAATGTAATTTTTATACTACGTGGATTCATTAGATAGATATAGATTATTTTATACATTAAGTATTGAACCAATCCAAAGAGGCAGTATACCAGTAACCAATCAAATCTTGATTGCAGTGATAATACTACAACGTCATACTTGACACTACTTACTCAATACTTTAATTTGTAAAATAATCTGCAAAATACGATTCGTAGCCTCTTGGTTGCCTTGTTGAGTCCTCCACTCGTAGTTTAAATAATACACATCCATGTCATGGTTCATGATGAGGGCAGATGTGTCTTATTATTTAAATAATTTTAATTATATTTTAAAAAAATTAAGTTAGCCTATGAAGAAGACCACGTGAAGTGGTCGAAACGTTGGCAAAATAGCTTAAATGGTTTTAAAGATTTCTCTTCTTTGTGTCCACCAACCCGATACCAGCCTAAAATTTAGATATACTCCACTCTTAAAGTGGGACATTACCTAATAAAATCTTCCGGTGGCTTTTTACCCAGAGCTGAAGTTATATTTTAGAGAAATTGTACTGTCAAACAAGTTTTTGCCTTTTGCCGTGACACCATCCTTGCAACTAGAGTTGCACCGAATAGTGATTTTTGGATATTCGGCCGAATCGAATATTCGGCTGAATATTCTACAGCCGAATACCGAATATCACACCGAATAGTAAATATTCGGCCCAACACCGAATACAGGGTGTTTTGCAACCGCGCGTAAGTTTTTTAACCTCAGATTGCCCATCGAAGATGGTGACGATTGGCACAAAATTGTTTAGGTCGAATGTCAGGTAAGTACAAACTTATTCTATGAGGACACAAATAAGTACCTAGGTGTTTAACGCTTTGAACTAACTATGCGCATTCCATGAACGATTGAAGAAAATTAAGAATAAATTATCTAATAATTAATAAAGCGAACTTTCATTCAAAAGGTTTGTTTTGGGGTGATATAAGACTATTTTTTGCACTCCCGACATTAAAAGTACTACTTTAGGGACTGAAGTAGGTAGATATAGCATTTAATACACGGGAATAGTTAGGGCTTTACCATAGGGAGCAGTTTTTCTTATTTGGATATCTCTAAAACTACTCATTATTTTTAAAATGTGTGACTTTGAAAATGTTTTCAGTTATCTCAGGAGCGGATACCTCTAAAACCACTTATTAAATCAAAAAATACCAAGTATAGTAAAAGTTGTAGTTTGAGCTGCTCTTTATATAGCAGACACCCCCATTTTTAAAACGCGTGACTTTAAAACATTTTCCGGCAGAAAAATGTCAAGGATTTCTCTGTTTCCTGGTAATCCCATAGCCATAATCCAACGAAGTTCACCGTGTAGATGTATTATATTCACTGGCTACCACCAAATTTCATTCAAATCCGTTAATCCGTTCCCGAGATAACTAAGAAAAACTGCTCCCGATGGCTGACTTTTAAAGCCCTATAACTTCCTTAGGAGACGACTTCGTTCTAAACAATTTTGTGCCAATCGTTACCATTTTCGATGGGCAATTTGAGGTTAAAAAACTTACACGCAGTTGCAAAACACCCTGTATAATACCAAATAGTAAATATTCGGCCTTTTCCGCCGAATAGTTGTGCAGTGCGCGATGCGCATCAACCGGCGGCGTAACCTTGAAACTTTGTGCTTTTGTAGTTTCATACAAACCAGAATGTGAATTATGTATTTTGTTAACCAAAGTTCCAAAGTATTTTGTAGTTTTAAGTTCTTGTTTTGTTTTGTATTGTTTTATTATTTCAATTTTACTTTATTTTTATTAAACGTTCCAATTTCTAAAAGAAAAACTCCATTCATTCTATTGAAGACCTAAAATTTTTCTGTGACTGTACAACCCTAATTTGCAATGGTCTGTACTTTTGACAATTTGATAGAAATTTAAGCGGGAAAGCAAAAACATTGCATAACCCAAATTTTCTAGGGCTCATTTTTATTGTTAGAAGCAGTCGTGTCACAGATAAACGTACCCTACCTCGAGGCTTTTTCGTGAATATTTTTCTTTGCACTTTGGGACTTAAAACTGCACGCACACAAAGGCCGTTTTGGGCCAATACGGGTTATTAGTGTGACGTAGCCCGTCATGTTTGTTGGGCTAGGTTAAGGTCGTTACCATGGCAATGAAGCTAAACAAGCGAGTATTTCTTTGAGTAGATTCAATTATTTCAGCACAAAGCTCATTGTGGACATATGTAACGATTTAATCGATAGCAATTCTTCATTTTGTGGTCGCTACTCGTGGACGGCCTCCTAAGGGACCTGAACGGAGAAGGGTGCTACGCTCAGGCGTACGCTGATGATGTGTGCATTGTAATCAGGGGCAAGTTCCTGGGGACAGTCACAGCCATCATGCAACAGGCTCTGAACAGAGTTAGCAACTGGTGCGAGGGGCGATCCTTGTCGGTAAACCCGAACAAGATGGAGTTGCTCCTCTTCACTAGGAAAAGAAAGTTGGACACCGTAAGATGGTCCAAGCTGCAAGGGGTGACCTTGGGTCTGGCCGAGAGAGTGAAGTATCTGGGAGTAATCCTGGATCCGAAGCTTTCTTGGACAGACCATGTAGAGTCACAAACAAAGAAGGCCTGCGCGTCCTTATGGATGTGTAGGCGTTTCTCCGGCTCCACTTGGGGACTAAAACCGCAGGTGGCGTACTGGTTATACACAACCGTCGTGAGGCCTCTGGTCACGTATGGCGCCCTGGTCTGGTGGCGCTCCACGGAACGCGCTAGTACCAGGAGTGCCCTCGGGCGAGTGCAAAGGCTGGGATGCCTAATGGTGACCGGTGCTATGAGAACAACTCCCTCAGCAGCCTTGGAGGCGATCCTGGCCCTGGAGCCGCTGCACCTCAGAGTGCAGCATTCGGCCCGGGCCTCAGCCTTCAGGTTGCAGGGGATAGGAGAATGGCGAGCGGGAAGTGAGGGACATCGAAGTGCACTCACTCTACCGGGCGCGGATGAGGCTGTCTTGCAAATGCGCAAAGACAGGATAGAGCGTCGGTTGCGCTTTAATGACCCATATACAACCAGGATCCCCTCTAGGGAAGACTGGGGCGAGAAGGGAGAAAAATTGCTCACACCGCGTGGCCTAGTCTGGTACACAGACGGGGCCAAAAACGATCTGAGCACCGGCGCAGGATTCACTGGGGGGATGCCAGAGGGACGAGTGAGCGTACCTCTTGGCAAGTACCCCAGTGTATTCCAGGCGGAAATATACGCAATTCTGGTGTGCGCTGAGGAGAACCTACGTAGGGGCTACTCTGGCAAGTACATCTACATCTGCAGCGACAGTCGGGCGGCGCTCGGGGCTCTGAACTCCGTGGAGGTGAGATCCGGCCTCGTTAACGACTGTCGAGACGCATTAACGAAGTTGGCTGGAAATAACAATTCGGTCAACCTGGTTTGGGTTCCTGGGCACTCAGGAATCGCTGGCAATGAGGTAGCTGACGAACTGGCAAGAGAGGCATCGAACATGCCATACCTGGGACCACAACCAGCACTCGCTGTGACGGAGAGTGCGTTGCGGAAGGAGCTAGGAAACTGGCTCAACAAGCAATTTCACTCACACTGGGAAAATGCACCGGGGATGAGGCAAGCGAGGGCCTTCATTTCTCGGCCCTCCTCGCCAACAGCCCAACGGTGGTTTCTCCAGTTAAGCCGAGAGCGGCTAAGGAAAGTCGTGGGCGTCCTGACAGGGCACTGCGCACTCAAACGACACCTTCATCTAATGGGACGTTCTGAGGAAAGCACTTGTAGAGTGTGCGGAGAAGAGGAAGAAACGCCTCTTCATTTGCTAACCGAATGTGGCCCGCTCGGTCACAAAAGGCTTAGGGAACTGGGGGCTGCATACCCAGCCCCCGCGGAAATATACTCACTCTCTGCAGCGGATGTACTGGCCTTCATGGAAGGGACGGGGCTTCTGTAGAGAAGAGGTTGCAGTGCGGGCATAATGGATCTTAAGGTCTGAATGCAGCGGACCCGTAAGGGAACGCACCGCAGAATCGAAATACGAAATACGAAGGTCTTAAAACGCAACAAAGTAAGTTTCTGTAAATAAAGAACTTTACGAAAAATGCAGTTTTCTGGAATTTGCACATTGAAATATCGCTTTGTTTGGCTTCAGTGAGAGGCGTTGACTATGACTATACACAACAAAGATGGCGGTTCCACGTTATCGCTAATATCGCGAGCAATTGCGAAATTTTGATATTTGTCATTTTTTCTGACGAACCTATCGCATTAATATATCGCTTCTATCAACTTACCTGTTAATAAAATTCCTTGCACAACTTCCTCATACCAACATAAAATTCAAACTTTGATGTTCTGTCACTTCAATAGAAAATGAATGGAGAGTAGTAATGTGTTATTATAAGTGATGGTAGAAAGAAACTTGGAATTTTTGGCCGAATGGCCGAATATTAGACTTGCTATTCGGCCGAATCGAATATTCGGCCGAATAGGCCGAATAACCGAATAATTCTGAACATTCGGTGCAACCCTACTTGCAACAGCTCGACTCAGCACAATTCATCTAGAGGATCTAAACTTCACGACATTTTGCAATACTCACCATTTTTTTTTTCTGAGAAAGCTGATTCAGAATAAAAGTTTATTCAATTATTGTGTTTCACGAGGTTTGCTTACCACCTGAACAATGTTTAAAGAGAAGTAAGTGGAAATAATGAAGAATTTTTTTTCATTATTTAACTTACACTAACTAGTCTTGATACTTTCTAACGAACCCGGGGGTTGTGAAAGTCAGGTTTAGAAAAATTTACCGCCAACAATTCACCGTGAAACAATAATTCATAGTCCAAAGTTCACCGCCGAACGTATAAGTTATTGAGAGAGACCTTTTGAGACCTGAATGAAAAAGTGGAAAAACTACTGATCCTGTTAGAAAAAATCGTTGAGGAGGGGTAAATAATTGGTTATTATTAAAGAGACCTTACTCCTGACTTTTTGAGACCGAGGGGAAAAGTGGAATAACCTCCTGGCTGCTAAAAAAATATCGTTAAATACATACTTGAGAAACGTAAACATATCGCGGCAAGACCTTCGCAAACCGCTCCGGCCCTCTCTAAAAAAACCTCTCTAAATTGTCAAACTATCGTTAAAATAAATTGAGAGGAGTGATCTGATTGTTCCCGACAAAATAGAGCTTTTTGCTTCTAATTTAAATTTGGGTAAGACTATCAGCTCACAAATGCTTTAATACCTGCAGGACTACTCTAGTAACACGTCGCTCAACAAACTATGGTTAAAACTGCAGTAGTTTTTCAAATTTGCATCCCCAAGTTGTTTTTTGGCGCGAAACAACTTGGGGATGCAAAGGACCCCGCACACTTCTTATGGGAAATTTAGATCGATAGATTTTTTTTGTTTTTTACTATGTTGTAGCCAGGGCGATGGTGATTAAAACGGCTCACGGGCGCAACCTTGTGGGGCCCACGGTTTGGCCGGTAGAGCGCCCGAAAGGCAAGGCCGAACTCCATGATTCAAATAATTGAAAAATCGATATCTCGGCTATCTTTGAAGTTAAAGCCTTCGCTCAAAAAGTTTTTGGTAGATATTTTGCCAAACTCTCTTGTCATGTACAAATGACAATCTTTGATAAGAGGACTTAACTTACTTATGTACATTTTTAAAAGGGGTTATACAGGGTCCTGCAACGAAATAGGACCACTTGCGGCCGGACCAGTTGCGTCTCGGCTGAAAATCGAACCACTTGCGGCCGGGGCGATTTTTACCTGATGTCAACCGACCCACATGCGGCTCAAATCGATATCACAAACATTTTTGTAAATATTATGGGTAATGAAAACAAATGAATTACCTCAGCTTAACTTTATGGCAGGATGTACGTACTTTCATAGTTTTTAATGTTTAAATTCAGTACCTGCCGAGATCGTTAGAATAATAACAGACGCACATACCTATGTTATAGTGTAGGGATGATAGATTTTATAATTTTAATAATTTATTACGATTCTTAAAGAAAAATATAAACACAATAATGAAAAATAGTCCTAGTTGTAAAATATTAAAAACTAGTCCGATACCAATCTACTGAAGCTTGTGAATATAACTTAAAATTATTTAGCAAATTAGGATGTTTTGACACGCTATCTGATAACAATAAGCGCCATCAGATTGCGTTATCGGCCAAAAACGGAGTCAAGCAGGACCAAGGGCCGGCGGCGGCGTGGAAAGTACGGGGCGCTCCCGATTTCTCCATCAAAATATTTCTGTGCCATTTTTTGGTCATTTTCTCACCGGAATATGGTTCCCTAACTAAAATTGCATAAAAAAGCCTACGTTGTTATAACCCTGTAGGACCACAGTTTTGAATAATCTTTGAAAGGTTCACGCATCATTATTTTACTCCGATGTCCTAAATCCTGACAGGTAGACAAACAAATTCTAATTGCTTCGTTCGTGGAACTCTGATTAGTGTTCAGAACGGTTGAGAAGGAAGACATGCTGTGAGAACGATTAAGGGATTAGTTTTATCATATTTTTCGTCATTATTAAACAAAATAAAGAATAGTCAATGATCCCGAGAATTGTGGGAATATCGATTAGGTACCTGCCATAAAGTCAAGCTGACCAGGTGAAGTAATTGAATGTGTTTGTGAAAAAGAAATTAACGTTGATTTGGTTCCATCAAATGTGTCTGTGTGATATTGGTTTGAGCCGCATGTGGGTCGGTCGACGCCAGGTAAGAATCGCCCCGGCCGCAAGTGGTTCGATTTTCAGCCGAGCCGCAACTGGTCCGGCCGCAAGTGGTCCGACACCCCTGCGACAGTGCGTCGGGCTTCCATAGCGCCTAAACCATCCAAGTTAGGAATTTCGTTCAGGTACTTACATAAACTGTTAATGAAGGTGCATTTCAGAAAAATATTTTTAATTATACAGGGTGGTAAGAAAAATTTTGAAGAGGAAAAGTCGACTTGTTTTAAATGGAATGCCCGGTATATTTTAGCATATTTGCAACCCCCTTAGGAGCCTTTATTCATCCCTAAAATATTACGGCTTTTGAACCTCTGGTTTGGGAGTAAAAAAATATTTTCAAAAAAAAATGGGAGTTTTCATCATTCTGCTTAAAAATTCCCCATTTACGCAGGTACAGTTTTCATAAGAAAATAAGATGAAGACCTTATTGCAGAGGCTTGAAAACAGCTCTGATTCAATTTTAGTCGTTATGCTATGTACAGGGTGCTCAAAATTTAATTTCAAATTTTGAGAACTTTGAAGCCATTTTTCTCAACTTTTCCAAATGGAACACCCTGTATATTTTTAGCTAGCGTAATGTAGAATTCATAAAGGAACGTTTTTTGTCCTACAAACATATTGGTTATTTTCATCCGTTTTCGAGTTATTCGCAAATATTACAAATTCTAAGATTTTTCGGGATAACTCATTAACGAGTCAAGATATCGGGGAGTTCTCTTCAGATTCTTAATCACAAGAAAATACCGCAACTTTTGTCTGATTTAACCGACTTCGTATCTCTTACCGGTTATGAGATGCCAATGGTGAGCAATGGAGTTCGGCCCTGTCTTTGGGGCGCTCTAACGGCCAAACCGTGGGCCCCACAAGGTTGCGCCCGTGAGACGTTTTAATCAGCATCGCTCTGGCTACAACATATTAAAAAATAAAAAAAATCTATCGATCTAAATTTCCCATAAGAAGTGTGCGGGGTCCTTTAAAAAAACACTGTAGTTTTAACCATAATTTGTTGAGCGACGTGTTACGGGAGCAATCCTGCAGGGATGAAATCATTTGTGAGCTGATAGTCTTCCCCAAATTTAAATTAGAAGCAAAAAGCTCTATTTTGGCGGGAACAATCAGATCCCTCCTCTTAATGAACGCTCAATTCGCTTTGCTCAATCGGCGGTGAATACTACGGCGGTGAATTGATGAGCGGTGAATTTACCGGATACCGTGCCTTTTTTCTTACGGCTTGCAAACGGGTTTTCAGTTCCGTCAAAATTCCTGGAAATTTCAAAAATTTGCAACAATGGGCAATAATTAACAACCATGATCCCTTCCAACCTCCATATTTTTAGTGTTGAATGACACTTGACAGGAATTTTGATGGAACTGAAAACCCGTTTACAAACCAACAGAAAAAAGGCTGCCTCACGCAACCCCCGCGTCCGTTAGAAAGTGTCCCGACTTTACTTATCTTTAAACAACGTGAAGCGATGGTGGACGTCAGAGGAGTCTCTGAAATGGCAAAATTCGCAATGAGGGCACGTGCCCAAAATACCAGAGCAAGTTTTCGTAATAAAACACAGGTCTAGTAATATTAGTAACGATATGTAATAGGAATTTAAAAGTTATTTATTACTGAAACTATTAGATTTGTACTGGAAATCGGTAGGTCCTGGGTTCGATTCCGGGCCAGTATTAAATTTTTTGCGATATTTCCCCATTAGCGTCTGTAATTTTTTGGCATCGATCCCTCCAGTTTTCCATCTCTTTGCTGGTTGGTGAAAGTAAGCGAACATCAGTTGAATAAAACTTGTAATTATTTTTCTATTTGCATTACATTGTTACTAGTATTTTAAGATTGCTTACAGACTAACAAATTGTACAATCCAGTTCACCCTGCTTGGGAAGACAATCTAGAGTCACCGCCACAGCTCGAGTCATGTACGTCATAGTTCCATAACAACCGCTAGGGGCGCTGTCATAGAAATGCTGACAAATATAAGCTGCCCCTCCACACAACAACCCTCCCATTCTGGACGTTTCTCGCAATTCCTTTGGCTTGGCACAACACAATGTGGCATCTCCATCACATTTCATCTAATACAGAAAATGTTGAAAAAAAATGCAATGTGCACAGGAGTGGCGTGAGTCAGGCTTTTTGTTTTACAGAACCGAAATGGTTAAGGGAACCATAAAATTTGTTCCGCCAAATTTTAATGAACAGGAAGTCAACTTACGCCCGACCCACACTTCCCTGTGCATTTCCGAAAATGTTTGCACTTTTATACACCCTTTGATACCAACCTGATCGTCTAAAAATAATTCGTTGGCTATATGTACGAGATGTTCCACTTGAATGACCCCGCCTAAAGAAGGAGCCACGTTATATTCGGCCACTAGAGTCAGAACCATTAAGGCTTCGACAATCAACTGACGATACTCCGGTTGAGGGATTGTATTCAGTACAGTTTCAACGGCGAGGGCAAATTTTAGTTCTCCCGGTGTCATTTCTTGAGTTAAACTTTGCGGAAGTACTTTCCCTGCTATGTCGATACCTTGACACTAACAATAATATTGTTAATCAAACAGTATGGCTTTCATGATTTATTTGAAGATTAAGTTGAGGAATTAAGTTAAATGTATAGGATGGAAGGAAATAACGAGGAAAAGAAAGAAAGGAAAAGTGTGAAAGGAGAAAATTCCAGGAAACACTTAATATTTTATCAATTGTAGGAATTGGGGGAGCCATCACATTAACGAGTATATTGGCCAAAAGTACGCAAACATTTTGGTAGGAGGTGAAAATCTGTGTGAAGAATAAGTTGAGAGAAGAGGCAGAAAAAACGGCAGTAAAATACGAAGATAGAATGGGAGAAGAAGGACACTGCAAGATCTACAAGTGTTGTAAAGAGGAAAAGAGAGAAGAAAGAAAAGACAGAAATACTACGAGAGAAACGGAAGGGAAGAAATAGAAAGGTGCAGAGAACAAAGCAGATGGATCAATGTAGTGAGAGTGAGAGAGAGTGATAGAAAAGAGAATCATAGCTGGATTCAGAAGCGGAAATGAGGAGGGAGAAAACAAGTTCTGGCTGGAGGAGGAAGAGAGGAGATGCAGAGTGTGTGTCGAGACGAGAAAGACAACAGAACATCAGCTGAAAGAGTGAGGGAACGAGAGAGGAGGAAAGGGAGAGAAAGAGTATACTTAATGAAAGGGGAGAGGGAATTACGGTGCAAACGGCCATTAGACACAATCGAGGAGACCAACTTTAGAAAAATTAATAAAGGAAGAAAGAAGAGCCATCTGTTTTGTAGACCTTGAAACAGCTTTTGACAAAATTAACAGACAAGACATTTGGAGAGTACCTACTAAAAAAAAGGGGGAACACCAAAAACTCTATAAGGAGAATACAGACTTTGTTGATACTTACAAAGGGATCAAAAATTATCATGTAAGAACAGAACTGAAAATGTTTGAAGCTATATGGGGAATAAGGCAAGGTGCATGCTGAGCTCGATACTGTTCTCCCTAGTCTTGGACGAAGCGATAGAAGTGAAGTGGGATAGTGGAGCAGGAGAGTATTTATAGTGGCGACAGATATACAGTATACCTACTCTCCAAGGTGTCCATAGGGATTTACGTTGAGAATTCGATTTTATTTGTTTCCTGCTTCCCTAATTAATTTAATGAAAATTTTAGGCTACCAGGTTTTAGATACTGATAGCCTCTACTCATGTGGCAAAATACTTAGCGAACAACTCCCCGGGGTTAGTTCATAAACGAAAGCAAAACGGTCCGTTATTTAAATTTCCCGCGAAGACGAACGAGCACAATCGACATTTCGTTAAATCTCGATCTGGACGCTTATCTTTGAAACGGGGAGATCATCTCACCGGTGAGATTTAGGCAACACGCCGCTCTCAGCTGCATATTGAGCTACGGAAAACCTATGAGATTCAATCTCCCTTGGTCAAACCAAGCGAGATCATCTCCCAGTTCCCAGGTTAGAATACGCATGCGTGTGCAACAAGCTGCAACAAAATCCTAGTGGTATTTCGATGAAAATGAAGAACAGGGCATGATTCCATTGCAAATCAATATGTCGGAACAGGAAATGTAGATTTATTGGCTGGGAGAGCCTTTAGATAAAATATTGTCCAACATTATTTTGAATCGCAGAAATGTTTGTATTTTTCACACTTGATAGGGAAAATAAGGCGTAAAAAAAAAAAAGCAGTTTTGTAAGTGTTAATTTATATTATTGATGTACCTAAATAGAAACAGTTCAGTCTTTATATGTAAATTACTACATAGGTAATTATAAGACTGAATAAGAAGTAACATAACTTTTTTAGGATCATGTAACGAAGTGAATTTCTCCGTTACCAATTTCGGTACTCCGCCCCCGCAGTTATTACTTCGCGCGCCGAGTTGTTGATAAACACCGCGTTATCAACACCGTCGACTGTCCGCCCCGCTAGCTGCAAGAGCCGTGTGGTGATTTCGTCGCCTGGAAGGAAAAGAATAACTTCGAAGCCGCAGGATTTTCTTTCGCCATCGCTGGACTTCAAGAACCTTTAATATAAATTCAATATTTCAGGAATATTTCAGCCGTCAGCCCTGAAGGAAGATGTCACCACATCGAGCGCTCCCCACCGCCGAGGAAGACACCGAGGCCGCGCGAGCAGTACCGAATTCCCTCTCCGCCGTACCATCTCCACTTGACGTCGTGCCAGCACGTAGCCGCCAGGAGTGGGAAATCTATATAAGAGCGCTCCGGATTGTTTAGTTTTAGTTTAGCTTGAGACTTCATTCAGCATAGACGCTCAGAGTCCAGTCAGCCGTGTTGTTAAGCTTGAGTTCTGATTCAGCCGTTTAGTATTGTAAACCGAGGTAACCGTCCGGGTTGATTAATGTACTGGTTGTGTCTGAATAAATGTTTTATTAGGTGTTCTGTCTCTCTCTTCCCGTTAGTTTGATTGCCGCGTCATTCTTGTTGTAGTTGGGATTTCCTACCGATTTTGTCTGAGCTTGCGAAGGGGTTCCCCATCGACAATCGCATAAAATCGGGAGGAAAGGTTTGCTGTCCGCCTCCGTTATCAAGAAGGGGATTTCCCTCCGATAACTCGTGGCCCGGCGTTTTGTTCGAACGTGAGAAGGGGATTCCCTCGAGGGACGAACAAAAACCGGAGCCGACAGTCCCGCTGTCTGCCATCTTGTCCGTGAGCGCGAGGGGTAACCTCTCAGCTTCCGAACAGGGTAGTACGACAGGCGTCCCGCCGTCTTCTGTCATTTTAAATCGTCCGAGCGAGAGGGAGCGAGTTCACCGAAATCGTAGACTGTGCCGTTATCATGTGCCGTTTCTGTACCGTCCATCTTTCGTCATAACTAGTATCTCTGTCTGTACCGTCTGACTAATCAACCCCCCTTTCCTTCTCGCCACCGCCGTTCGAACACCTGGCTTATTTCTCGACTGTCTAAAAGCAGCCCGCGAGCAAATGGAGTAAACCAGCCTAAAAATCTGGCGCCCGAGCAACCGTCGACACACCGAGCGAAGCGCGTCACAATCATTGTATGAAAGCATGACAACCCGCCCTACAAACTAATGAAATTTTGAATAAGAAATATGAAAGTTATATACGCATTATGTAATATGTAGGTACAGTGTACACAAAAATTCAATTTCAATATACAAACTATGGTCTGTCCGGGATCCACACGACCGGGATTCACCCTATTTCCATGGAAATCGGGTGAATCTCGGTCGTGTGGATCCCGGACAGAGTATAATAAAAAACAAACAAGAAAGTTGAATCAAAACCTACAAATTAAATAATTTTTGAAATATGTAACTATAACTTTAAATAAAGAATAAACTATCACACGAGTAAAACCTCAAAAATTCGGGTAATTTTATAGTTATTTTTGATTTTCGTCTCAATTGTCAACGTTCAATTCTTGTCATGCGCCAAAATCTTATTTATGTTCAAAAATACGTATTCGCGAAAATCAGCAAAGTGTCTGACATCTGGTGGCAACACTTTAAGTACACTGAGAGACAGGATACGGAAATACTTTCAAACGTCCGTCATCATAATTTCGGCTTACGTCAGTCAGTTGTCAGTTGCGAGGTTAGGTAGCAGTTTTGTTAGGAGACATCCTCTCGCTGACTCGAAATTTTGTGAATAATTCTGTGGAATTTTACGTTTTGTGTACTTAAGTGGAACATTGTAAATCCAGGAAAAACTTGGCTTTTAAAAAATCCAAGTGTCGATGTCACTGATGTCACCAACTGACACTGTCAGGCACGTCACGCTAGAATTCTCACTTCCGGCTCCCCAATGGGGTGAGATCGCCATTTTGTGGTTTAGCAATGCCATCTATTCGCGAAAATCAGCTGCTAATAGATGGCATTGCTAAACCACAAAATGGCGGTCTCACCAAACTGGGGAATCGGATGTGAGAACTCCAGCGTGACGTGCCTGACAGTGTCAGTTGGTGACATCAGTGACATTGATACGAGGATTTTTTAAAAGCCAAGTTTTCCTGGATTTACAATGTTGCACCTTAAGTACACAAAACGTAAAATTCCACAGAATTATTCCCAAAATTTCGAGTCAGCGAGAGGATGCCGCCGAACAAAACTACTACCTAACCTCGCAACTGACAACTGACTGACGTAAGCCGAAATTATGATGACGGACGTTTAAAAGTATTTCCGTATCCTGTCTCTCAGTGTAATTAAAGTATTGCCACCAGATGTCAGACACTTTGCTGATTTTCGCGAATTAGCAGCTGATTTTCGCGAATGCTGAGATAAGTTGCATCTCCCCGGTGAGACCATCTCCCCGTTTCAAGGATAAGCGTCCTGATATGTCGTCAAGGATATTTTCGTACCGTGCTCTGATTTGCCGTAGCAACATATTTGCGGGAAATTCGAATAACGGCCCGTTTTACCTTCGTTTATGAACTAACCCCGGGGAATTGTTCGCTCAATATTTTTCCACATGAATAGAGGCTATCAGTATCTAAAACCTGGTAGTCTAAAATTTCCATTCAATTAATTTGGGAAGCAGAAAAAAATAAAATGGAATTCTCCACGTAAATCCCTATGAACACCTTTGAGAATGCATTAAAATAAAAATGTGTAGGCCCATAGAAAAGCTTTAAAATACACGGTTTCTTTTAGGTCACGGTAGAATTTCAAATACCTACTTCCTGCTACAATTTGAAACGCCGCGCCGATAGATTTTGAGTTAACAGTGCCTATTAAGGAGGCGTCAAACATCGTTCGGATTACCTGTTCGTCCTAATTACAGTAATCAAAGGACGCCTGTTGTTAATTTTTAACGCATATTATAATTCTCTTAGAAAAGGGCCTTCCCTCGAATTTCCCAAGGCGGAGATAAGGTTTGCTTTACCAATAGAATTACATAGAAACGTCGGGCCCAGAGAAAACCAAAAACAGATTATTTTTAGAGCCATTTAGGACGACTTTTACCATATGTCCGAGTTATGAAAACTTAGTTGGTAGTCATATCCCGAGTTTTCATAACTCGGACATGGTAAAAGTAGCCCCAAATGATTGTTGCTCTTCTCGCTGATATGGGACGAGAATAGTTGTTTGTACAGGACAGTTTGTACAATGAAAGAAATACTATTTTTCATGAGTTTGAAGCACTGAAGCGAACGAATGAAAAAATTTTTTTTTCCTGAAACCGTTAAGAAAGTCAAACTTTCATGACTATCTTGAGTTTTGAAAGATAATTAATTCCTGATTAGCCATGCAAAGTCTTTACCTGACTCCTATTAGTTACAGTCCTAGTAATGTAAAACAAGCATTTAAATTTCGTCATGGGTACACATTACACAATGAATCTGATGTTCTTTACAAGACATAATTTTTTTAGACAATTAGCAAAACTTACGTTCTCAAAATTCAGAATTTATGGATTTCTAATTATTAAAAAATCTATAAGGTTGCAGGAAAAATTTCGTACATATTACGTCATGAGAGTTATTACTGCCCAAGTAACACGGGTTAGTTTAATAAATTGTTATTATATTATACGTAGAATAGGTATATCACTATACGTTTACGATCTACCGTTAATTCAATACCTATTTTATAGATTACACAAGATATGTCTTTGAAACTACCTTGTGTAATCAAACATCAGTTCCTCTTTGAAAAATGGATCAAGCTTTCAACCAACCTATTTTATACCTATTATAAACGTTAATTTCTTTGCAAAGTTGGTAGAAAAACAAGTCTATCATAAGCGCATAATAAATGGGTCTATTTATCGTTTATAAAACGTTGGATTTCAAGGACTTGTATTTATTTATACGTATATTATAAATGATTCTGAGACATTGATTATACGCATGAAGAAGAAATTTTTTAGTAGGTTATATCAAGTTTAAGCGGACGTTTAAGCATAAACGTATAATAAATGGGGCTATTTATCGTTTATACAACGTTGCATTTCAACGATTACTATTTATTTATACGCTTATTACAAATGATTCTGAGACATTGATTATATGCATGGAAAAAACGTTTTTTTAATAGGTTATATCACGTTTAAGTGGACTTCAAATATTTCCAAATACTGTGGCACATGCGCGTGGAGGAATTCTTTTCCCTGGACTTTCGACTGTTCCATAACATTAAACGTGCGTACGTGACGTGATCCGGTGATTGTGCATGCTTCGTTTGGTGTTTATCGTCTATAGTTACTGGTCGACCCTAAAAGGGGTTAATGGAATGAGTGTATTTTTTATGCGCATAATATATTCTTAATCAACACGTTTAATTATAGACGTCAATTTTTATGTATATTAAACGTTGTGTTTCAATGGGTAATAAACGTTGAAACGGGCGGACATTTGGCGGTATATCACGCGTTGAAATTCTCCGTATTTAGACGAATATGTTGGACATTAAAAAAACGTTTTATAAACCATTCTGTGTTACTTGGGTGGACTCATGAGTTTAAAAGTTTACGGCTTGCCCCTCGTACTTTCAATGCTCTTTCGTCCAGTAATCAGTAACTTTCATGACTTGATATGAAAATAACTATTTCATTACTTGTCTTATTCTAGTTCTTTTTCAGCATCTGGGAAATTTCTATGATTAGCAACACTGGAACTTCCTTGAGGTTGAACTAACTCCAAAGAGACGAGATTTTGTTTCAAAGGTGTTAATAAAAAAGGAAAGAATGGTGGACACTAAGTTACCGGCAGTTAAAAAGTGGTAATTTCATTGCGATGTTTCGATCTAATAAAAAGCGAATTAGAGTGGGTCTTGGAGTAACCAGTTAAGCTGGCTAAATTGATTCATTAATCAAGATCAAGGGTGGTTAAATGTCTGTCCTCTGTGGCTTCATTGTCAAAATGTGACAGATCGAAAGTATTCTGACTGTCACACGAATGTCCCTCTCAGTTTAGCCAACGTAACGGACTATTCCATGGCCAACTCTAATTCGTTTTCACGTTCCTGTAGAGAGCAGCCGTCTGGTTATTGGAAGCTCCTGGGTTCGAATTCCAGTCACGCGCCAACCTTATCATTAATCGAAACTTAAATTTCAAATAACGGAGAGACTTACCATACTCTCGAGAATTATTCAAACTTAACTAACCAGAAAGTTACGAGGCAAAAAACATGAAAAAGGTCCGGCAAGGATAAGTTCAACTCAACTCAGCCCTGTGAGGTATACATAAAAGCAATTGGACTAAGAAGAAAGGAGGTTAATGAATATCAAATCAGCTGCTTTTAAGAATTCAATATTCTACTAAAAACGAAAATACTTACTCTTTCTAGTACGCTCCACACTCGTGGGTAGAAGTCGCGAGGAACCCTGTTCAAAGCACCATCCAAACGTCTGCGCCTTAACCACTGCCCCTGACGCTCACCCTCCATCGTTTCATCCCCACCTTCAAGGCTTATGTGGCTTTTCTGTTGGTAAAAGATCAAACCACGCTGATCGACAAAATGCACTTACCTTGCTTATCCGACTAGATTTGCTGCTAACGATTGAAAAGTTGCCCCTACCAACTGACAAAAAAATAACCACCAACAATTCAACGAAATTTCTCACCGCTGCTTATGGCGAATTCCTTGCCGCTAATGATGTGATGCAGCAAATTCTTCATCTCGAAAGGACTCAAGTTCAACAGATGCTCCGAAGCTTCATCCCCATCGCAGATAAGCGTCCGCGACAATTCCGTCGCCATCACTTGAATAATAAGCCCCACCCTCAACCTCAACATTTCCAAAAACAACTGAGGTTCGGTTCTTATAAACATGGCGAGGTAGACCAGCAGTTCTTGAGTCAACATGGCGGTGCTGTCATCCTCGCCATACGCTTCGTGGATCAACAATCTCAAGTCGCTCTCAGGCAAAGGCGCCGTGATTGTGTGTTCGTTGTTAGGTGGCATGCCGACTGTGATTTGTTTCTGACGTACCAAGAGATCAGTGACGGATTTGGCAAGATCCTCGACTCTTTTTCCGAGCATTCCGGCGGTATGACGCACCAAACCCCACATTTTCTGTTGGCAGGCCTTTTCGTACAAACCTTTCAGCAAATCACGAACCGTGATCGCTTTCCCGAAATCGAGCATCCCCGTATGGAAATCCAACCCCTTGGAATCGACTAGATACTGAAGAATATCCCCTTGCTCGTCGAGGGATTCAGATTCTCTCAACATCGCAAAAAGCTCATCCACTTCCGTGTCTGCGTATTGAGCTTCAGAGTTAGTCTTGTGACGGCCGAGATTGTTTTTTCTTTCTGGTATTGTTTTGGGCACCTCTGGTGATGGCGAACGGACGTGTTCTGGGTCATGATCCACTTGGTCCACTTGGTGGTGGGTTATGTACATAGATCCGCGTCGTTCTATCGTTGCGTTTCCCTCCATTCCCAACGTATCGGCTATAGATTGAATGAAATTGCAGAAAAAACAGCAAATAGCAAACCCGGAGGTCTGTTACTTGGCAGCAAATTAAAATTTACCGTTTTTAATCCAGGGTTGCGTGAAAATATCGCCTATTTTGAGTTAAATCGATTGCTCTAACTAACTTACAGTCAACGTTGATGGATCTGGTTTTTTTGATCGCACCCCTGACGGACATTCTTCGTTTTAAGTTCCTCGTTCTGGGCCTTGCGGCAGAGTGCATCAACAGGGTGGATTTGGTAGAAAGCGATTTGACAAGATGTTCCTCGAGATATTGATGAACATGCGGGTTGAGTTCTGTAAAGTCTTTAGTGTTAAGAGAATTTATTTCAGGGTCCGTTAAGTTGGCCCACCCGTTTGAAAATTTCGTTATTTGCCACATACATTTCGAAAGTGCTGGCAAAAATTCAAAAAGTGCTACGCCTTGCGCGATATTTTACGTGGGTGTCGTGAAGGGCTTGCGAAGTGCTCTCGAGTGCTACGGTTTATTTTAAAAGTGCTCCAGAAACAGAATCCCTCAAAAATTCTATAGCAACAAATTGTTGACAACAATTGTTTCTATTGCATCGTAAGGGGCTTAGCGACAAATCAAACTGTATAGGGACCGTGCAGATTTTAAATATAGCGCCCCCAGGTGGCAATGGCGAGCACTTTTTGCGTATCAACAAACCATGTCCATACATTGTGCATATGGTTGTGACTATAAAGTTCCGGTTGTTTTTACACATTTTGAGTGTGTTTAATAAATTACTATGATTGTAGGGAAAAATTAACATTTAGGTCAAACAATTAAGTTTAGTCATCGTTCTAGTGCCAAGAAAATGAAGGGTGAGAAATTAGTGAGTTCTGAACCGTTCATAATGTCGTGGAGAACAGGCTCACTAATTTCCATTTTATAAAAGCAGAGGTGATCCCCCAAATAAAAGTCATGGTGAAAATGGCAAAATCTACATTAGATAAGCTAATCAATTGTTCTTCAAGGCGTATCGAACTTGAACCATGAAAACCAGAACACATTTCTTCCCGAGAGTCTGGGCCCACATTTTTTATCCACAAATTCACAGATTGTTTTTAAAATATGCTTTACTGCGGTATTGGGAATATAATACATAGGTATTACAATAATGTCGACACTTCACTATTTGATTAGTATTCACACTCAAACAAAAACAGTGGCAGGTCATTGGCATTTTTAGATCTCACTAGGGAGAGGTTTCTTGAGATTTTGCGGTGGTGTAATGCAATGTAGGAAAATCAGTGTTTGTCGTCACTTCTGTAGAGGAAATTACATTAATCATATTCAAAGCTTCAACGCTGGTAACTGCTTAATGTCTTGTAAAAAATTGGGTAAAAATCTGTCAAATCGGTCATTTTTCTTTGTGGCATAATCTTTTTCGTTTGCATTCCTTATATTCGGTGTCCAGTTCGGTCTATAAATATACAATTACCTCGGTAAACGCTTGGAAGACACGAATTACTAATTGAATGGTTTGACTTTCGATTTCCTATAAAATTATCACTGCAAATCCTTCTGGTGTCCACAGTTTATCGCTACGGTCATCTAGGGAGAAAAATTATTTTGCAGGTTATGCGAGTACTTATATCAACCTTCTCCTAACACTTTGAATCTTGTCGATTTTATGTGGCCTGGTGGAACTTCGCTTTTATCGGTGTTTGCTTGCTTATAAAAATTATTATGACATCCCTCGACACAGTAATTAGTTTTAACGAAATCGTTCACTCACTAATACTTTCCAATATACAATAATGCACTTCGTACTTCGTACATCTCAGGCGAACCTCCAAATTCAAATTTATTTAACCAGATTTCACGAAAAATTACGACAAAATGTCAATGTTTACCACAGTTTCACTGCTATTGGGCCGGTCGCTTATACGTGAAAACTTTAAAATTTGCCACCAGAGGGCAGGATCTCCGAATATGCACGGTGCCTATAGTACCTTCGCATAAAATGTTCGGCAGTAAAACAACGAAAATAGAGAATAGTTACAACTTTATATCAACAATCTTCGCAGAATAAACAAGAAACTTGTAAGAAATTAAGCAAATCCAAACGAAACTTTTAATTTGTGAATTTTGACAGTTGTTTAATAACATTAAGTTTCCAATAAAATAGAGCGTGGTATAAACAAAATGGCAATTTCATGCAAAAATGCTGTTAAAGCCCTATAATTTTATTTAATTTATTTAAAAAGGTAAGAGAATTTGCAAATCTACTTACGCTTAAGAAAAAAGCCACCGGAAGATGTACATCAATGCGATGTGTGTACCTGTGAATGTTTATTAGGTTGATGTGTATGTAGGGGCCTGCTAATTTATTAGTAATAGTGCCTCCGCATTCGCACAGTTGTCAGAACAGGGCGGATTGTTGAAAATTTGCGTTTAGAGTATTGAAAAAGAGAAATAAAGTAAATTGTGTTTAATCAGCTTACGCTAGGGGGCGTTATTAGATCAGGGGTTGATTTTATGCTGGGAATTCAAAAGACCATCATTTTTCAATGGTTAACCAAATTCTATCAAACCACCTAATTTTTTGACGTCAATTGCTGAATAACCCCTTTGTTATATCTTATTGAAAATTTGTCGACCTTTATCCACCGTTAATGTAAATTAACACACCAAATTCTGCCTTGATATGTTTAGTAGGTTTTGAGTTATGGTTTTTTCGTTTTTCTGCATGCTAAGGGGTGTAGCGCCGTTGAGGGTGGTTTTTCGCAATTGATGACGAAGACCTTCTTTGAACGATTGATATCGAATGACGCGAATTTCGACCAATACTTATATATGAAGCAGAATTTCGAGTTCCAACCCCTAATTTCCACCCCTCGGTCCGATATGGCCCAAAAACAATCCCCGACTTACTTTCTGGTATACAAAACTGTACTCCAAGTTTCGGCTCGACAGCTCCATCCATTCTCAAGCTATTCGCATTTTTGTGTTTCTGCATGTTGCGGGTTGTAGCGCTCTTGAGGGTGGTTTCTCGCAAATGATAAACACCTTTTTTAAACCATTGACAGAAAACTATCGAATGACGTAAACGACCAATACTTATTGGTAGAATTTCGAGTGGCAACCCCTAATTTCCTTGGTTCGATATGGCCCAAAAGCAATCTCAGCCTTACTTCTTGGGATATAAAGCTGTATAGCAAGTTTCAGTTCGATAGCTCAACTGGTCTCAAGCTATTCATATTTTCGTCTTTCTGTATGTTAAGGGTTGCAGAGCTCTTGAGGGCGGTTTTTCGCAAATGATGATAAAGACGTTTTTTCAATAATTGATGGAAAGCTATCAAATGACGTTTTCGACCAATACTTTAAGCAGAATTTCGAGTTGCAACCACTAATTTCCACCCCCTTACAGTCCGGGAGGTAGTGAACATTTTTGGTATGCCATTTCGGCGAACTTGATTTATCAATTTTCTAGTTATTTTTACGCTGTAGATTACTACTACTCTGCCGTAAATTTTAATTTTAATTTCACAAAAATTGACAACTCGGATACCGTAAAAGATACTAAATTTTATTAACTTAGAAAAAAGTTGTGTTTTTCAGTGTAGATTAAGAATCTGGAAAGAAATTGAAGATTTCTGGTTTGGTTCCTGAAATACACTGAAAAAACTGGAATATGTCATATTTTAATCTAGAAGTTTCAGAAAAGTTTTCGTCGCCTCATTTTATTCTTCGTGCAAGATAATGTAATTGGAGCAAATTTCATAATGATCTTCCGATTAGTAACCAAGTTATAACACGTCGTCAATTTTCAGTCTTTTCAGTATATTTCAGTAACCAATCTAGATATTTTAGATCTCTTTTCAGATTCTTAATCTACACTGAAAAATACAACTTTTGTCTAATCAAATAAAATTTCGTATCTGTTACCATTTTCGAGATGACAATTTTTGAAAAATTAAAATGGCCGCCATTAGCCCTTGTCCCACAAGATTTATGGCAGACTTCCGTTTTAGTAATGTCCAGCATGAAAATAACTATAAAAGTACGAAACCAAACTCGCTGAAATGACATATCAAAAATGTTCACTGCCTCGGGACTATTAGTCCGATATCACCCAAAAGCAATCCCCGCCTTACTTTTTGGGATACGAAGCTGCAAACCAAGTTTCAGCTCTATAGCTCAATTCTTGGTCAAGCTATTCATATTTTTATGTTTCTGCATGTTAAGATGTTTCTGCATGTTAAGGGTTGTAGCGCCCTTGAGGGTGGTTTTTCGCAAATTATGATAAAGACCTTTTTTCAACCATTGAGGGAAAGATATAAAATGTCGTAAGTTTCGACCAATACTTTTGAAAAAGGTTTGGGCATTCGCCAGCACTTTGCAAGCACTTCATGGTGTTCACATGAAACTTCATGAAAGTGAAAGTGGCCAGGTTACGTTAAGTTGCGTTAAGTTAGCTTGACCTGTATCCAAAAGAGCTCAATTACGGCTCTATTTTCCAAACGCATTTGAAATAAAATATCAGCACTCGTCAGCACTTCTCAAGTTCTTTACACCAGGCTCACAAAAAATGTTAAAAGTCGCAGGGGGCGGGCCAAATTAACGCTAGCAGGCGAAAGAAAGTCTTGTTACGGCCCTGTTTTCTCAGCACTTTTGAATAAAATATCAGCACTCGCCAGCACTTGGCAAGCACTTTAGGACGATCACACAAAATTTTATAAAAATCAAGATGGCGGGCTGCGTTAAGTTGGCCCGCATGGAAAGAAGGGTTATTACGGCCCTGTTTCTGCAGCACTTTTGAAATAAACTGTAGCACTCGAGAGCACTTCGCAAGCACTTCACAACAGACACGTATTTTGAACACATTTTACGGCAACATTTACGTAGCACTTTTTGAATTTTTGCCAGCACTCGCCAGCACTTGTTCAGCACTTTCAAAATGTATATGGCAAAAAACGAAATTTTCAAATGGGTGGGCCAACTTAGCGGACCCTTAATTTCAAAGAACCAGCACCGAAAATAATTCCGATAATCTGCAAAATGTTTTAAGGTTTCTTTAAACTTTCTTGAGAACTATTTTTAATCGTCCACGATAGACCGGAACCCTTTTTGACACGCATTATATCTACTAATACATTTCCCTAATTAGTTAATTAATCTCACAATTAATGTTACGTAATCTGATGATCAGTTCCACAAAAAAATTCCAAATAATTTGCAGATTTCAAGGAATTATTTTAGTTCCCTGCAACTTACTGTCTGGAAGACCGTCCTCATGGCAGCCCAGAAAACTGAGATTAGTAACGCAGCTTGTACTCATGAAATCGCTGAGGTTGCCTAGAGTGACCCTCGTGCCGTTAATATATCCCGACTTGAGTTTCTTCATTGTGGTAATCATAGCCAATGGGATTTTTCCATCATCTAAAGATCGTTTAAGTTGCGGTGATTGAGGGGAATTTCAATGAGAAACAATTAGCCGATGAACACAGATCGAACGTGAAACAATTTTAAGTATCTAAGAAGCTTCTAACGTACAAACTCTTACGAGGAAATGTTAAGTTTTTTCCCATTCACAATAGGACTTTTTCGTATTTTAATGAAGTGAATACGGATATTAGTCGCGAATGTTATAATCAATTTATCTTTGGCCTAGGCGTTTTCTTTGTAATGAAATAACAGCAATCAATTTAAAAATGATTTTGGAAATATGAAAACTGTTGTGTGAACCCCTGAACACGACGTGGGAGAAATTAGTTTTTCGCGTCTTAAGAAACAGCCAGCCAATCTCGCATGTATTGCCTTTTAACCCGGAAAACATTAGACTTCTCGCTTAGGTACAAACTACATACAACACCTAGACTAAAAAAAGCGAATTTCTTCCAAGACAATTGATTGAATTATTCAGTACAATTACTGAGAAAAATGTTAGTTTTAAGCCTAATGTTTGTTACTGATGCGTTACCAATAAAAGCGGACTAAAAGTAGGAAGTACGTACTGGAACATCAAGTTAGTCCCTTTCAGTTCGAATTTTAAGCTCCCCAACCCTAAAATAAAAAAATGGGAGGGTACTGCAATTACTGCAATCACTAAAATTTTCGAATTCGAGATAAAACCAGATATTTTGAGGTCTCAGGAGTCCAAAAAGGTAAATACGCCACGATTTGGCTGAAATTTAGTACGTAGGCATCTCATAACCTAACTTAGATCTGAAAAGCTTTTGGAGCCAATCGTGCAACCAGAAGTTTTAAACGCAAACCTCCATTTTGACCAAAAATCAAAAAAATCGAAATTTTTATCGGACTTTAAAATCGCGATATATCCCAAGCCCCTGATTTGGCTGAAATTTTGCAAGTGGGGAATGTATTACACGTTAAAGAGCTGAAAGATTTTTGGATTCAATCGACCAGCGGAAAGTGCCGTTTTGGCACAACAATTTCCTTTAAAATTCGTTTTTGAAAGAATTATTGTCACCATCAGAAAGGTCTGCAAATTCTGGTTTTAAATAAGACAAGATTCATTCGCATTTACTACCCTTCGGATAGAAAAATTGAAATTTTATAATAATACTAAAACTACAGGACTTGGCTGAAATTTGGTACACGGAGACTAGACGGTGGCCCGCTGAAGAGCTGAAAGGCTTTTGGGAGCAATTGTTCCACGGAAAGTGCCATTTGGGCATATCAACTTAAAAAATTTTAAACACAAGACACGGAAATCAAACACCCACGCGATGGGGAGGTTTCAGCCACTTCTCTGCCGCCAATTTTGTGTAAGTTCTTTTAAAGAAAAAAGTAGATAACTCACTCAAAATCTTATAGTTCTTTAAACAAATTTAAATACCTGAATTTTTCAGAGGGTCGTGGGCTTGAAAGTTTGGTCACTGTAAAGTGACATCGCTTTTCTTGTGCTCATTTGACCATTCTTCCAGTAGAGGGCGTCAAAACTCTCTATCACTTCTTATACAGGGTGTCCAATAATTCTCAAAATATAAGAGATTTAAGAGGACCAATCAGATTTCAGCTCTTAATTGCTTCATAAAGATACTGCTCTTCCGCTCTAACCTGAAGCACTAAGGTGCAGGTATTTTGTTGTTTTCACTATACTATGACAGCGCTAGTGGCGTGCCGTATAAAAGAAAACAACAAATAATTGTATTGCTGGATATGAGATATCTTACTGACACGACGCCACTGAAATTTAGTGCTTCAGCTTATACTCTGTCCGGGATCCACATGACCGAGATTCACCCGATTTCCATGGCGATTCATTGTTGACAACAATGATTCACCATGGAAATAGGGTGAATCCCGGTCATGTGGATCCCGGACTGACCACAGTTTAATCCCAGATGCAGTTTTTCCTAGGTAACAAGATAATGAAAATTTATATTTTTGTGTCCTGTTACCTAAGAAATAGTGCATCTAACATTAAATTACCTGAAGAAGCAATTCAGAGCTGAAATCCGATTGGTACTCTTAAATCTTATAACTCGAAAACTATTGGACCCTGGAAAGTTTCAAAAACACGAATCGACTCAGAATTTATTGCTGAATACTCCATTAAAAGATGATGCGAGCGTTCCGGGACATCTTGTAGTTCTTTGTTTACTTAAAATTGTATGAATGATTTACTTTGGGAGTTGTGCAACAGATTCCATTAAAAATTGACCACCAGTCACGTTCTCCCCTTAGCCGCAATGGAAAAACTAGAACTTAAGCAGCTTTTCAGAATACGCACAAGAGAACGAGGCAAATCTGAGTTGTGAGCACACAGTCCGTACCGAAAGACTATAAAAACTATATTTAGAGAAGCATTGAAAAAAATTTTGGTATTTTTTCATAGCCTGCATGAAAGCTTTAGTTATTCTGCGGATCGTGGTGTTTGAAAAAAAATAGAGAAATTTTTTTTTGACTGATTACTTTTCTCACTAGTGCGGAAATTAATTCATTTAGCGCACTGTAAAATAATGGGAAGGGATATGTATAAAGAACAAAGCACTGAAGCAGATATAGAGTATTTCCCAAACAAAGAACCCATGAACATAAATATTGAGGAGTTTAGCAAAGAAGAAATTAAGGATGCCATAAAACATTTGAAAAATGGGAAAGCAGCGGGGATAGATAGCATATCGCCCGAATTAATAAAGACGGATACCGAAACGTCAACAGACATACTACACAGACTAATAAACAGCGTATGGAACAAAGAAGAACTCCCCAAAGAATGGACGCAAGGCCTGATTGTGAAAATCCCCAAAAAAGGCGATACAACAAAGTGTCAGAACTGCAGGCCTATAACCCTCCTCTGCATGACAAGCAAAATACTAACACGAATGATGTTCGAGAGAATAAAGAAGGAAATTGACAGAGCACTAAGACCAAACCAGGCAGACTTCAGAGCAAAAAGATCATGCACCGACCATATATGTACCATGAGAATCATAATAGAACAGACGCTAGAATGTCAAAGCAAAATATACATAAACTTCATAGACTTCGAGAAGGCGTTTGATCGCGTAGATCGGAAGAGAATGTGGTTACTGCTAGAAAAATACGGAATGCCACAGAAGTTCGTGAAAATGATTAAGCTATTTTACGAAACATCGACATCACACATAATAAATGAGGGGAAAATGTCAGAAGAAGTGAATATCCAGGCTGGAGTAAGACAAGGATGCATCCTCTCCCCGACGATATTTCTGATAGTGGTCGACTGGATAATAAATAGGGTAACCAGCAATAAAACCGGAATAAGATGGGATCTCTTCAATCAACTAGAAGACCTGGAATTTGCCGACGACGTCTGCCTTCTAACGGAAAAAAGACAACACATGCAACGAAAGGCTGAAAGGATCGCAGAAACTGCACAAAAAATAGGACAGAAAATAAACACGGAAAAGACCCAAATTATGAAAATAAACACACCTAGAAAAATGGCAATATCACTGGACGGAAAGGAACTATGGTTTGTCCGGGATCCACACGACCGAGATTCACCCGATTTCCATGGCGATTCATTGTTGACAACAATGATTCACCATGGAAATAGGGTGAATCCCGGTCGTGTGGATCCCGGACAGACCATAGAAGCAGTTGACAGCATTTGCTATCTAGGAAGCAAATTGAACAACAAGGGTGGAACTGAGGAGGACATATGTAAAGTGGAGAATAGGTGCAGCCCAAGGAGATTACAACATGTTAAGGAAGATATGGACCGCAAAACAAATATCTCAAAAAACCAAGATAAGAATTTTCAACAGCAATGTGAAAAGTACACTACTATACGGGGCAAAAACCTGGAGGATAACAAAGAAAAATGTAAACCAGGTACAGGTGTTCATAAACAAAAGTTTGAGACGGATCCTGGGCATATTTTGGCCGGCACGTATTTCAAACGAAGAGCTATGGAGTCAAGAACCGATAGGCAAAACCATCTGTAGAAAAAAATGGAAATGGATAGGACGCACGCTCCGAAAGCAGAATACAGACATAACCAGACAAGCACTAGAATATCTACCAGGCGGAAAAAGGAAACAGGGAAGACCAATGGAAACGTGGAAGAGAAGTGTGGAAAAGGAATACAAAAAACTAGGGAAAACATGGTCGGACCTGAAGAATATAGCCAGAGACAGAAAGGAATGGAGAAAGACCGTTGACGCCCTATGCTCCCAATGGAGCGAAGAGGATGACTGAATGAATGAATGAAAATAATGGGAAAATAGGTATTTATGTAACAAGTGGGAAAAATACATAATTTTCTAACGCGTGTGCTTTATGCGGAACGAGTCGAAGCCGAGTCCTGTAAGTATACAAGTAAGGAAATGATGCATTAAAATGGAAAGAACATGTCCAACATCATTTGTGTTGGTTCAGTAGTTTTAATACAAGAAGACACTAGCAGCCCATTATAATGGTTCAATTACACTCGAGAACAGATAACATAGTTGGATTTGTCTCACTGCGTATTAACGACAAAATTTTAAAAGGAATCGGTTGAACATTGACTTAAAACTTCGTCGTAGATGTTGAAAGTATTGCATACCTACACAATTCAAGGTGGCCGGCATGGAAAGGCCCATACATCACCATGACACAAATCAAGTAAAAGTAAACAATTACAATTGTTAATAGCAGTGATAGTAAACTCTGTTTATTTATTAAAGAACCACCCCCAGAGGGTCGAGCCGAGGTAGATGAATTGATTGTTCTGAAGAAATGTATGAACACTAAATGCGTGAAAATCAAAATTTAGTCTGTTGTTGGCCATTCTGAAGTATTTTAGTAGTGTAGTCTCAAAATATCTAATTTGTTTAACTGAGCAACCCGCACCCTCTGGCGGTGGTTCTTTAATAAATGAACAGTCTAAGTGATAGAGAACCTCAACGCTCCCTGGTAAAATGGTCAATTGAGTACATGAGATCTTCCGAGCTGCCACTCAAAAAACTCCGTACCGGTTTCAGGCTTATTGGCCTCCATCAGAGAAGTCCATTTTGATGGCAGATCGAAAGATTCGGCACAAAGTCTTTAGTCCAGACAAGCTATGTTAATATCAGTGATAAAAATAGCCCAGGAGTTTCAAGGTTTTGACCCCCATAAAAATCATGGAGGATCATCATACATCTCTGATCATACTTACTTACGAATCGATTGGAAAGACATCGCAACCACTGCATGATTTTAGCTTGTCGTATTGCTGTTTATTTATTGTATTGTTTAAATGGTTTAGATCGAGATATTCCCTGTGAATTACATGGGACTACTTCAACCATTACCAAAACACTGCATAATTGACCGGCGTCTGCACGGGGCGATTTTGCTAATCTAATAACTGATTCTAGGAAACACTTTTCCGAGAATTATAAAACAATAAAATTGACAGAAATAGTAATCAATGTCTGTATAGAACACTGCACCTCAAAATTTACATTTATTTTGTCCTCAAATGCTATTTATTACAACAGGAACAGCATTTACAAAGAAAATCCTATTTACTCGATTGTTAAGTCTACGCCTTTTGCCAATCGTCACGTGGTTTCTAGCGCCATCTCTTACAACCATGTTGAGATATCTCTCTACACTGTGTCCATTCTAATATCAAGTCTATGGTTATCTATATTTTGAGAGTTGGTGGCGCCACTCACTGTAAAAGTTCGACAAGTTCGACTTTCCCCGCGTCCCGGGCCCCCGCAAAAAGTGTGTACAATTCTTGATATTTTTATAAAAGTTCAATAAACCTGTTAAATAAACACGACTTAAAAAACCACCCGTAGGTCCTCGTTTTTTAGAAAAGTGATTGGCGCCGACTTATCGTCATGAGATGGCGCTAACAGTCATTGCAAGTTAAGGCCACTAGATGTATATATTATTTAGGAAGGTAAGGACACCTCCCGGAAACGGCATCCACAATTGGAAAAGGATGGAGATAAATTTCAATGAGTGCAAGCATTTGCAAGTGAGATAGGTACACTGTCAATTTCTCCGGCTTTTCAAAAGGAATAAAGTATCGTCGCATAATAACGAAAGCGGGGGTTGTGTGTCTCAGGCTTTTTTTCTGTTGGTTTGTAAACGGGATTTCACATCCGTCAAAACTCCCGTCACTCACTGTCAGTGTCAATAAACAGTAACAATGGAGATTTAAAGGGGTCTTTGTTGTCAATTATTGTCCATGACAGGAATTTTGACAGAACTGAAATCCTGTTTACAAACCAACAGAAAAAAAGCCTGAGACACACAACCCCCGCTTTTGTTAATATGCGACAGGACTTTACATCTATTTGTCTTTGTCGATTGCCGTGCTGATGTCATAGCAGAAATCTAGTCACCCTACTGCAAGTAGATTTTTTAAATTTTACTTGTCATGTCACGTAAACTCTGTTCATTTATTAAAGAACCACCGCCAGAGGGCCGAGGTAGATGAATTGATTGTTTTGAGGAAAATCAAAGCTAATAAGTGCGTGAAAATCAAAATTTAGTCTGTTGTTGCCCATTCTGAAGTATTTTTAGTAGTGGTGTAGTCTCAAAATATCTAATTTGTCTAACTGAGCAACCCGGGCCCTCTGGAGGTGGTTCTTTAATAAATGAACAGAGTCTATCTTACATGGCAAGCAATTAAAGAAATCTACTTACAATGACCGCTTGCGCCATCTCATGAGTTACGGGCTAACTCTAAGGGAACGTGCAGAAGACTAAAGTATGCATTGTTAAACACTATCGAATAAGACGATTTTCAGAGTCCGAGACACTTTCCAGAAGGCTTGATGAAGGGTATCATAAGGGCGATTGGCCTACGAGGCAGACTAAAGGCCATTTTGGAGTCCTGAAAGACAATGTTCACAGACTCGTATTCACCAGTTTATTGTCACCTTATTTGTGTTTCCTTGGTTATTAATTACTGAATGACCAAGGAAACGTTGAAATTAAATTATTGCAATAATGGAACTACAGCCAAATTCCTCCTCATTTGAGGAGCCACAACTCAAAAACTATCCCTTAGTTATTTAATTCCTAATTTTCAAGATTTTTTAACAGAAAGCCACAGGCCATAAGATTTGTGCCGGGTCCTTTCTATGTCGTTAATTGAAATTCCCGCCTTCGACGTCAAATATTGTTACCACAATTTTTCTATTTATTCAAAATGGCAAATTCTAAAGGAGAGTAGGTACATGTAGGTACGTTCAGAAGCACCAAACCAATAAGAAATGAGATAGTTCATCAGTGTTCATCGTCTACACAGGAACATATACAAGTGAGGAGAGTAGGTAGTAATTTTTGTAAATTTTAAGTGTTTCCCTTCTTCCCCTCTCTCAAAATGAGAATCTGTATACGCCCCTGTGCTTAAGAAAAAGACAAGTCAAGAAATGAAAATTCTGATATTACCTAAGTAGCTTTTGGCGGCGACAAGCGTGATGGTCGGTCTGCCAAGCATATGCCGCCAATTCATTGTTAAGAAGGCGAAATGAGTCACTAACTTATCAGCCAAGAGGGCGATGTCGTAACTCGTGTAATACTCCTCCATGTCAAGATTCTAACACCCAGGACCATGCAACACACCACACATTTTAGCGCAAAGCAACACAATAATTAAACAAACAAAAGAAAAAACAGTGGGGGGAAAATAGTTAGTACCGAAACTCCGCAAACTCCGTACCTAAGTGTAACCTGCGACAGGCAATGGTAACGAGAGGGCGGCCCAGCAGATTCTGCCAACTTGACTTCAAGAAATTTATCTCGCTCTTGCAAATATCTATCATCAGTTCGTTATCGCTTGCTATGTAATACCGAGTCATGTCCGTAAACTGATGGGGTTAAAGTTGATTTTTATTTTGCTAACATCGAACTCACCTGAGGAGTGAAGGCGAAAATCTTGTCGCCCAAAGAGTACAATTTGCTGGTGCTTAAGATGCCGACGTCGCGGGACTTTCGGCCGGAAAGTCCCAATTTTTTATTTCTACCTAAATACGTGTAAAGGTGGGACAAAACTCTTGCCGGTTGCACCTCAATTGGAGCCACTTCCGCTATGGTTTGCACCATTATATCGTGTTCTGCTAGTTTATCCCTTATTTCGTTATCTTCCGCTAGGATAACCACTTGCACGACCACGTCGGGCTTCTTCTCCGAACAAAGTCTGCGATTCAAGGGGTCTAACTCACCTGGAGCCAAAAAACCCTAAAATTTTGATTATAACGCCAAAACTTTTAAAACAGGGTAGTTCTATGCAATCCCTAAAAACTGCTGCCGCATGAAGCCTCAGATATTAATGAAAAAAAAATTGGTTTGTTACTTATCCAATGTTAAAGCGATATACGAGGCTTCAAAGGCTATTTTTGCTTTCTCTAGGATTTTGAAGAATATGAAATTTTCTCCTGATCAGCTGACCGATTTTTGCACGTATGTTTTTATTGTGGGCGGTAGATTATTATATGAAATACTAAGTGCCAATTTGCCAAAATCTATACCATCTGTCTCAACTATTTGTAGGCATAAAGGTAATAAATGAAAATGTTATAGTTCAATAGATTGGAATTTCTTATTCTACATATTCTCAATTTTGAGGGCTTGAAGCAATTTCTAACAAAAAGAAAGTTACCACACGTGGTTTGGATAAGTGAAGATGCTACACGCATACCTCGTATGTTTCTCTTCCAATAACTTTATTTCTTTTATTTGAATCTATTTTAAGCCTAATACGGCACTGTTCCAAAACTGACAAAGTTGTCGGATTCGTGGATCCAGTGGATAAGGTACCAGCAGTTTGTTTGTTAATATTTGGGACAAATAATAAATTTTTTCTATTTCGGTTTCCTAATGAACACTTTATAACACCCAAACGCGTTCTCTAATGTGCTCTATTAGAGCACGGCTTTTGTTTACATCGTAAGCTAGACAACTATTGTGGCTAACAATCAAATTAACTGCCAAGCCTGTCTTTGAAAATGGCAATCTGAATTTTTCTTGAAAATATTAGCAAGTTGGGCATCCGAAATAGAAAAAATTGTAGAAAAAACGTGTTTCATAAGGCTCGTATCGCACTCGGATTTTGTTAAACTCGGGCTTTTCGCGTTCGTTGTCCAAACATCCTCGTGCGATAATAATTGGCTTTATGAAACGTGTTTTTTAATATACTATTGTGCCACGGATGTGGAGAAAAGATGGGAAAGGTTTGCTGAGAAAAATAGTATTCGAGTTTTGGGATTCTCAAGTGGTGGGGATACGCGTCTATTGAAAGCCATGAGGAATGTATCAAAATTCTTGAAACCAGCCTTGAATCCTACTGAAAATTGGAAGTGGTACCAAATGGACCTGAGTTCGGGTGATATTTGCATACAAGACACGGTACATACAGGGTGAGTCTAGTTAGACAAATCAGTCGCTCTGCGTTGAAGATATTGACATTGGAAATTCAATTTTTGGATATGTAGCTGAAATGGTCCCCTACGCATGGGACCCATAAAGAAAGCTCCAGTTTTATTCAAACCGAAATTATTAAATAAAAACGAAGGCCTAAAATGTTCTTTTCCAATATTGTTGCATTTTTTAAGGTTATTTCGTTAGAGAATCATTTTCTCTTTATGGAAACATAATTATTTGCAGAAAAAAGTTTATAATATCCGAGAGATAAATTATTTAAATAATACAGATTTTTATTTATTTCCTAAGGAAAACCACGAGTGCCGTGGTTTTAACAACTGAAAGGCAGTCTAGTTTATATTGCAGACTGTACCCGGAATGGCAAGTGTCAGTTGGAAATGTCATTTGCTTTCGTTTGTGGAAAAATCAATGGAAAAATAATACAAAACTACGAGTTTTTGCCCTTTTCTTTACAGATAATTAGGTAATTTTTATTGCTTGATACATTTTTTGCGAAATTCGCCGAATACAAGTGTCTCGGGTTGTCACCCGATTAATGTTTTTTACATTGCCGTTGAAGTCGAATAGTTCGACCAAGAAGAGCTATTCCAGGCTATTCTCGTCAGCCAGAAAGGAATTAACGATAGTTGCTAACAGTTTACATTGCTGTCAAATATGGTGATTTTGTTGTTTTATTAAAAAGTTAATATTTTAACCTATAAGTTTTCACACTTACGAAAAGAAGATTTATCATCATCGGATGTTGAGGGGTCCATTAATATTCCATGTAGCAAATGTTGAGACTGTTGATTGCTGATATAATGAAAAAAATGCAGCAGAGAAGCGGCTGGAACCTCCCCATCGCGTGGATCTTTGTATTCTGTGTAGATAGTAGTCAATTCAACAGAGTTTTTTTAATCCTTGACTAATTTCGCAATTTTCTGACAAATACCGACGTCACCTCGGACATCACCCATCACGTTTGACAATATGTTCCTTTTAAGGTTAATCTTTTGCCAACTTTTTGACAATAACTGCCACTTTATGTCATCCACTGTCAGCCCGCTCCCTTTTAACGAGAAAGATTTTTTTCTCTATTTTCCACTGAAATGGCAGAAACTGTGAACACATTTTTAGAACCAGAATTTGATCGCCTTTCTAATGGCGACATAAAAAAGGAGGTCTTGTATTTAAAATTTTAAGTTGATATGCTTAAATGGGACTTCCCGTGGGCCAATTGCTTTCAAAAGCCTTTTAGGTCTTCAACGAGTCACCCAATCTCCATGTACCAAATTTCAGCCAAATCGATTCAGTAATTTGGGCTATAATGTATTTTTACTGTTATTATAAAATTTCGATTTTTTGAACCAAACAGCGCTAAATGCGAATTAATTTTGTCCTATTTAAAACCAGAATTTGAAGACCTTTCTGATGGTGACAATAAATCTTTCAAAAACTTGTTTTTAATGGTCAAATGAGAGAATAATTTTAAATTTGGAAATTGGTGTGCCAAAACGGCACTTTCCGTGAGTCGATTGAATACAAAATTTATTCAGCTCTTCGACGTGTAATACAATCCCCATGTGCAAAATTTCAGCCAAATCGGTTCAGGGGCTTGGGCTGTACCGCGATTTTAAAGTCCGATAAAAATCAATTTTTTTTTAATTTTTGGTCAAAAGGGCACTAAGAATGAATACACTTTTAGAAGCAGAATTTGAAGGTCTTCCTAATGGTGACGTGAAAAATGGGGGTTTGCATTTAAAATTTAAAAGTTGATGTGCCAAAATGGCATTTTCGGTTGCACGATTGGCTCCAAAAGCTTTTCAGATCTAAGTTAGGTTACGAGATGCCTATGTTCCAAATTTCAGCCAAATCGGTCTAGTAGTTTTGGCTGTGGCGTGATTACAAACGAACGTACGTACGTACATACACACAGACACATTTTAAAAACCCCTTTTTTGGGTTCCTGAGACCTCAAAACGTAAAGATCTGGTGGTATCTCAAATTCGAAAATTTTAGTGATTGCAGTAACCTCCCATTTTTTTTAAATTGTGATGGGGTTGGGGAGGTTAAAAGACAAAAAAGCGTTGAGCCAAGCAAACCAAAAAAATTCAACTCGGAGGGTGTAAACTTAAACGTCTCTAATCGGGTGAGAACCCGAGACACTTGTATTCGGCGAATTTAGCAAAAAAGCCATCAAGCAATAAAAATTACCTAATTATCTGTAAAGAAAAGGGCAAAAACTCGTAGTTTTGCATTCTTTTTCCACAAACGACCCCAAATGACATTTCCAACTGACACTTGTCATTCTGGGTACAGTCCACGGATGCTAGATAATTTTGCTTTTTACTGGATCGGACACTTAGGTCAGTTTGTAGGCAAGTTGTTAGCACACTTTTTGCATAGCAACGAGAAGAACAATTGCAATGCTCGAACTAAACACCTAGAGGTTCCTAGCGGCCACTCAAGGAACTAGGTGACATTTGTCTGCAAATTGTCAAATGTCAAATAATAAGTTTAATTTATTCCATTTAACGGATTTTATTGAATTGACCTGTTGAGTACGTTTTGTTAGAAAATTTCACCTTTCCTCGCTAAATATGCAGCTTGTTTCAAATTCACTCCGTTAAACATCTGGGGTAAGTCGCAATTCGTAACATTGTTATTAAATTCATGTAGGTTATGCTTTTGCAAAAACTTTGCTTTCAAACAGTTTCTTTTTAACAAATATTTGATTTATGTATACAATTATTGTTGCTAAACCGCGATGTAACGATTTTATTTGCTTTTCTTCAGTTTCCTGGTCAGTTCCGGTGAAGGTGATGTTCACCCTACAGACCTACAGTTAATGATTTAGTATATCAAAGTAGATTTTAATTATGTATATTTTAGCCAATTTTGTATTCAGTTGGACTTGTGTTACATCGCTATTTACCTTATCAATTTGTAAATTTTCTGCATCTTATGTGAATGTATTATTACTACCATTATATGACTGTCTTTCTTGATTAAAATGTTCTAAAAGCTGATTAACTGCACTCTGATTTTATAAAGCAATATAATTTTAACTTCTTTTTACATTTACCACTTGACAAAAATAATCTCTTTAATGAAGAAGCAAGACGTCTAAGTAAATTCACTATGGACCCTCGTTTTCCCAGTTTATCACTAAAGAAGTTCTGAATCGTCGCCCTCGGGGGTTCTTGCTGTCTCACTATGGACCTAGGTATATCAAAATTTCAGCGACACCACACGCCATTTCCACATGAGACTGGTGCTGCAGCGCCCTTTGTCGTATACCCTCCTAGCATTATTTCTGAACTCTCCGGCTTGATAATACGTCTTACCACCTCTGTGTTTAACATTTTCTAACTTCTTTAAGATTATAGACACTTAATACATACTAAAAGCTCAACTTGTAGAAATCTTGAAGGATACCTATCATTTATTCATAAACACTTATAAAATTCGTTTTAATATGTATAATATTAGCAAGAATTACTAGCTTTTGCCATTCTTCATCTAGGCGATATGGCCATAGTAAATTGTGGCAAGTACGCAAAACTCTTTGTTGTCGTATGATGTATCCAGTCGGGAATAAACTATTAGGTGATGTGGGGCTGTCTGAAATCCTTCAGATCCTTTTACATTCATTGCAGGCTACTTCGTGATTGCAAGTAAACGATAAACGTAGGTATTGCATTATTCGCACCGTCTTCACCGCCTTCAAACAAATTCGGTTTTAAAACACAATTAATTAATACAACAACATAAAATACCTAAAACAGTTCTTCTTTAGTTAAAATAGAAATTCAAAAATCGCATTAAAAGACACATTAAACTAATAATAACCTCGAATCAACTACAACGAACCACCATGACAGATGTCAGATCGTTTACGTTTCTAATTTCTACCGTTTTTGACAGTAGTGGCGCTACCTGTTCAGTTCGAGTTTCCCCCCCGATCCCCCGCAAAAAGTGTGCGGATTTTTTCCCCTAGTAACCGATCCAGTAAGAAGCAAAATTATCTAGCATCCGTGGTACAGTCTGCAGTATAAGCTAGACTGCCTTTCAGTTGTTAAAACCAGGGCATGCGTGGTTTTCCTTAGGTAATAACTAAAAATCTTTATTATTTAAATAATTTATCTCTCGATTGGTTATTATTAACTTTTTTCTGCAAAAAATTCTGTTTCCATAAAGAGAAAATGATTCTCTAACGAAATAACTTTAAAAAATTCAACAATATTGAAAAATATTTTTTTAGGCCTTCGTTTTTATTTAATAATTTCGGTTTGAATAAAACTGGAGTTTTCTCTATGTGTCCCATGCGTAGGGGACTCCTTCAGCTACAACATATCCAAAAATAAAATTTCCAAATTCAATATCTTAAACGCTAGCGCGACTGATTTGTCCAACTAGACTCACCCTGTATAACAACAAAGATGAGAAATCAATTATTACACGAAACTGTCAGATTGAAAATGAGAAGATACCAAGCAGATATATCATGCATAGAAAAACTTATGAAATAGTTATCCAAAGACAAACATCTATTAACTATCACAGATATAAAGCCCGAACATAAAATAAACTTCCGATCTGCACGAAAATTGTGCTCAGAAATGGTAATAGAAGCGTTGCATAACGAAATTCCCGACAATGAGGGGATCATTCAATATTTAAAGCTATGCCACAAATGCATTTTTGGAGAAAACTATTTCTTTAGAACAGCGAATCTTTCAAATCTGGTACTGCATCTTCTTTATGAGAATATGGCGGACTTGGATCCATAACCATCCTCAATACACTCTTCAAAAATGGTCACGCTTTGATTAAATTAATACAGCTGTATCGTGAAGGTGTTCTAGGGGAATATCCATTTACACCTTGGTTATTAAGTTCTGAACCATGCGAGGAAATCTTTAGAGCAACGAGATCTCTAACAACTACCTACTCAACAGTGGTAAATTTTTGTATGTACGAAATAGTACGCCGAATGAACAAGATTCAGTACATAAACAATATAATTCAAGACGTTTCTGGAAAATTTATTTTTCCTAGGCAAAGAATTCCTGTTGATGCGAGCTCCCAACAGACAAAGATAACAATTCTTGATGAAGACATTGAAAATATTGTTTTAAGTGCTTTGGAAAATGCGAAGAAGGATTGTGAGCAGTTAGGTATTTCGGTCGTAGATAATTCTTGGGAAACATTAGTTCTTGTAAAATCCTCTCCGGAACGAGAAGAAACTGTAGATTTGGAGAAAATGTTCTAAATGAAGACGTGGGTGAAGACGTATCTGTTGGTGATAGTCATGGCGATAATTTTGAGGGAGAGAACAATCTTAAAAACCGATGAATAAATTTTAATGAATTCCTCAAAACACACTCTAAATGTGAATGTTGGAAACGAAACTTACACTTTGTCAAAATCATCTTTGTGCTGGCTTCTTAACGAGCAATCTGTTCGAGTTAGTTCCGACCGTACTATGAGATTCAGATGTCCTCAAAGCAAAAGACAGGCCGAGATGAGTACTCAAAAAATTCACGTTAATAAAGAAATGTACTATGCAGTATACTACGAAGAGACATGGTACATTGGTAGAATTTTGGAGGCGTTAACCGGAGGTTTTAAAATAAAATTTTTGAAGGAAAATTTAGGAAACTACATTTGGCCGATGACCATAACTCAAAACGTTCCGACAGGGAATCATAAAAACATATCGATCTGTAAAATATACCTCTTAACTAATAAAATGTTTGTTTTTATTATTGAGTTTGCACTGAAATCATTCATTTCTATCAAGACAATACATACTACGTACTTGAAATCAGACTAAAATCACTTGAAATCAAACTGAAATCTCTTTGAAGTCACTGAAATCGGGCTGAAATAAGTTGAAATCCTGAAATCAGGTGTACACATTTTTCGAGAGTGAATTACCCCTCGGCTCGTGGTGTGTCAGATATAAATTGCAGAATACTGGGTGTCTCAAATTATGGAGACAACAGCTAATCCCAGCTTCCTTACGTGAAAATAAAACAAAACGTAAGAATAGGTTTTTGTTCTAAAATGGATTATGTGGAAGTTGTGCCCCCCCCCCCCCCAAAAGGACCCCCCAAAAATCAGTTTTTTCGAATTTCCTCAAAAATTATAACTAATGTCACTTTGAAATTTGGAACATAACTTGGCGGCATAAAGTTCTTCATTGTGAATTTTTTTCAGGTTTTCAGTAACATCAGAGGCGCGCGTTCTTGAGGGGCCTTACACATTTTCTTAATTTTTTTCTGTAAGCTTTCTTTTTTTGACAAAGTGATAAGAAGTCTATCATCGGCAGTCTACAATTCACCAAAAACGTGTTGCATATAGTTTAGGCGGATTATACAAATTAATCACACCAAATTTCAAAATATGACGATCTATCAAAAAGCCCCAGTTGGTTACATTAATTTATGTGTGTGTCCAGTGGGGTTAAAATCCAACATAAAATCCAGCCATAAGAAAAAGAAAAGTTGACTGTCGTTGCTCAAAACCTAGAAGGCATAGAAAATTTCTGTTAATGTCAATGAATTGGCAGCGATTTTCAGTTTTTTGCAGATAACTCAGTAACGAATCAAGGTATCGGAGAATTCTTTACAGATTCTTAATCACCCTCTAAAAGAGCAACTTTTTTCTAATTCAACCGATTTTCTAACTCTAATGGTTTCCGAGATCTCAATAATGGGCAATGAAATTGTCAACACCCTGTATGCCCTATATTAAAAAAATCGTAAGTCGGGTACTAATGGAAAGTGCAAAAAAACTCCTATACTACATGATAGTATTAGGTGAACTCGCCATCTGTGCGGAAGTTCAGGCCAATCGGAGTGTGAATTTGACCATTTTAGCTGAAACTAAATAGTATATTCTGCAATTTATATCTGACACACCGTGAGCTATATTAAGTCGGCACTATTTTTATATAAAGTACATAGTCGACTGTCTATAACTTTGAAACAATCTAGCTTTGAGCTTTTTTCTTTCATCCAGGAAAAAATGTGGAAATTTCCGTTCTTTCTTGAATGTTTCCAGATTTTTTCCATAAACAAATTTTAGCAATTGTGACGATTCTAGTGCATGAGATTATAGGTAAAACCTTCAACTTTCAGGTAAACTTTGCCTCAACGCGATATCTGTTATAGATAGATGTTTTGCTGATCAGGAGAAAATTTCATATTCTTCAAAATATAGCCTTTAAAGCCTCGTATTGGATAAGTAACATACCAATTTTTTTTCATTAAGACCTGAGACTTCATGCGGCAGCAGTTTTTAGGAATTGCATGGAATTACCCAACAGGATTAAGTAGTACTTCTTGTAAAAGTTTTCCTAAAATGTACAGAGACTGAGCCCATAGAAATGGACAGTGTCCCAAGGGAATCCTTTCCTGTGTTCCAGGTTCCTTATATTCGGCTGCGACGAACTCGGCGGGAACCGAATAAAGTTCAGGAACAAGCTTTAGGCCCTCTTCAGTTCTCACCATAATCTGTTGAAATTAGTTCTGAATCTCTTTTCGAGGCATTAGAAATACCTCCTCCAATTGTTGAGTATAGTCCGCGGCCTTTTCCTTATTCCCACGGAAGCAATGGTCCAGAATTAAGTAACAGAAAAATAATGGCCACTCACATTCGATGTTTTGGAACATTCGCAACTCCCAGGGTTCATAGTAAAGTCGTCTTGGGTCCTTAAAATGAAAAAAGTAACAAATTGGTCGATGAAATTGTTAAAATTTTAACCCCCCCCCCCCCCGTATCTCGAGAACCGCTTGAGCTAGAAGTTTGAAATTTGGGAACGTAGTTATGACTTATGAATGAGTAAATGACGCCGATTGCCGTTTGCCTAATGCATCGAGACCTTGAAATGTCAAAGTTATGATGACATACAAGTCATAGATTTTAAATGACACGAGGAGTTACGTGACCCCTCATTTGAAAGCTAAATTGATTCTTTATACGACGTGAACGTTTGGAGAAGATTGAGGAAAAAATCACAGTTAAATTAAAATTTGCCCTTTAGCTATGCTTAAATTTGTAAAATATGAATAAAAGTAGCAAATTTTTGAAATTTTCGTCATCCTACAGCGGCAATTAATCTTTTAACTTAATTATTGTATTCGTGATGAAATGAGCACATGAATGAAGGGTTGCTTGACCTCCCTTGCCATTGAAAATTTTTTACTTGTATGCCATGTCATATCTTTGATATTTCAAGATGACCATGCATTATGTAAACGGCAATTCATTGATAACTACGTTTCAAATTTCAAACTTCTAGCTCAAGCTGTTCGAGATACAGGGTGGACGGACTTTATGACCGCACTGTATACAGGGTGTTTTGCAACCGCGTGTAAGTTTTTTAACCTCAGATTGCCCATCGAAAATGGTAACGATTGGCACGAAATTGTTTAGGTCGAAGTCGTCTCCTAAGGAAGATATAGGGCTTTAAAGTCAGCCATCGGAAGCAGTTTTTCTTAGTTATCTCAGGAACGGATTAACGAATTTGAATGAAATTTGGTAGACACAAGTAGCCAGTGAATATACATCTACATGGGGAATTTCGTTGGATTATGACCACGGGATCCCCAGAAAACGGAGACACCTTTGACATTTTTCTTCCGGAAAATGTTTGAAGGTCACGCATTTTAAAATTCAAACTGCAACTTTTACTATACTTGGTATTTTTTGATTTAATGCCTGGTTTTACAGATATCCGTACCTGAGGTAACTGGAAAATTTTTCAAGGTCACGCATTTTAAAAATGGTGGTGCCTGTTGTAAGAGCAGCTTAAACTGCAACTTTTACTATTCTTGGTATTTTTTTATTTAATGAGTGGTTTTAGAGATATCCAAATAAGAAAAACTGCTCCCTATGGTAAAGCCCTAACTTCCTTAGGAGACGACTTCGACCTAAACAATTTTGTGCCAATCGTCACCATTTTTGATGGGCAATCTAATGTTAAAAAACTTACACGCGGTTGCAAAACACTATATGAGGGGTTAGTTCGCACCGTGCGTCCCCGAGCAATTTAGGTGAAAACAAAAATTATGTACCTACAACTGCCGAAGTCAAGGTAGAAAAGTTGTTAGAATTTGCGGTAATAGATATAGCCGCTTCTAATTAATTTGCACATTTTTAGAAATTTTTTATTAGAATAAATAAATTCGGAATTAAAATTGAAGGGGCTATATATATTGCTAGGCAATTAATAGATATAGTACTCGTCAAAATATCGGTCTTGCAGTGCGAGAAGATTGGGCAGTTTAGGTCTATGTCAGGTCAGGTCAGGTCAGGTTTTTTTTGATTACATTTTTTTCTCAAATTCTGCCTGGCAAAGCGAGTACTCGTCAAAATATCGGTCTTGCGTGCGAGCAGCTAGGACAGGTCTGTCAGGTATTTTTTTTTAAATTTAAAACTGTTTCACAAATTCTGCCCGTTGAAAGTGTCTTCCGTCGACTGCTGTGTTTTCATTTTACCTTAATGAGATTCATGATATTTATGAAAAAGTGGAAATTTAGAAGAAGGGGCTATATCTAACAATTACTAAATTTGCTTATAAATAAAGTATTTTGGCGGTTTACCGTATATGAAACAATGACCAAAAATTAAAATGGTCGTCATTAGCCCCTGTCCCACAAGATTTATGGCAGACTTCCGATTTAGTATTCTCCAGCAAGAAAATAACTATAAAATTGCTAAACCAAGTTTGCTGAAATGACATATGCCAAAAATGTTCACCGCGTCCCGGACTATTGTAAAATCACCGAAAGGAGTGTATGGGATAAACCACTATTTTGGGCCAAATATCAGGTTAAATGAAATATTATATCTCTTTACACCGGGCAAAGTCATATTAACAAAAAAAAGAATGAAAATAGGGTACAATGAAGAAGAAAACCCATAGAGGGTATTGAAGTTTATAGGTTTACTGCACTGCGTCAAGTTGAAAATAAAGTTCAATCAAGAATAAATGTTCAATTTTGTCTTATTTCCAACAGTGTTTTCCAAATACCGCACACGTGATTTTTTGTGCATAGTTTCCTTATGTGTTCTAGAGTATCATATGCCAAAATAGAATGTGCGGTATTTTGAGAACTGGGTGGTCCATCTCCAAGTTCTAATCCATACACCTTTGGGCGACGAAAAGTTTGCTCCGCTTTTTTGCTCCTAAAAATGAAATTTTATTGATTTGACTGTAATTTCGTTCAGATTTGCTAAAGTCAAAATCACACTGGACTCTGGACAATGAATTATTTCACTACTAGACATAACCGCTGAAATCAAATGAACAGTCAGAAATGCGCCAAATAAACTCAATTTAGTTCAATGGACGTTTTCAGTTTTACCTGAGCGCGCACACATGTTGGTTCTCTAGCGTGCTCAATCATTGGCTGGATATCTGTCACAGCTGATTTTTACCCAATGAGATCTTTTTTACCTGTGTGTTTCGTTGGAAATTTGGAAACCAACCTATAGTATTGGGAAACGAAACTTTCGTCTTACGCAAAGATTGAAAAATTCCAAAGTTGCTTTATTGTGAATTTTGACGGCAATATGAATACCTGCAAAAATAGTTTGAAAAATTACTTCTCGGATAGCCTTTACTGGCAGCAATTCGTAGGTAATAATTGTGTGGAGAGTAGCAATAATTTTAGTTGTGAGGAAAGACGAAAGTTTCATTTCCTTTTAGTATACGCGTGCATGATTTTCTTATTCATGTTTACACATTAGGCACTGTATTGACATCCTCTTTATCCCACAAACTGAAGACGTCCATTTCATAAAGTTATGACAATCTGTCAACCGTGTCAACTGACATCAGTCATCATAACCTTTATTAATTGTAACGAGACACTGTCACATTTTACAGCAATTTTATTAAAAGTTCATGGAAAATATTTTCTATTCACGACGTTTAAAAACGGCAGTAGGCTGTGTTGGGGTGACAGAATTCACTGGGTATAGTACTCATGACATTTGTCAAATTGTACGTCATGTTCTTTGTACTCAAAATTATTGTCCTTTGTTGCCAAATAGCAGAACATAAATGTCAACGAATTTCCACAAACGCCACAAACTAAACTATCAAGAACTAATAAGGATTTTGCTTTTACTGAAGACACAATGATTTCTGTTGTTAAGCAGGGCAAGGCATGGTAAACGTAAGCATTTTGGAAATTTTAAGTCAGAGATTTGAAGAGTCCGCTGTTTGTGTCAGATAACCTACAAGACTGTTTACAGAAAGCTGATTTTCACGGATTGAAATGGTTAAATATTAAATCTATACACTGATACAAGTGTAAAGTGAGCTGGAGTCGTTATTCCTGAATCTTCATGGATGAATTGCCTTTGACTTCAAATAAATATAAGTTCCCATTCCAAGAAAGGTACCACTTCGTAGTGAAACAACATTTCAGATCGATGGAAGGAAATTGGAATCGTGCATCTTCCCTATCAAAGTTACGAAGAAATATTTTTGCTGCATTTTTGTTCGCATAACAGCATAACAGTTTTGTGTACCTACCCCAAATATATTCATGACCCGCCTATGTACCTCGCCATCAGTTAGATCAGGTCGATCTTGCTTAATTTGACGAAAACACCTAATTATTTGCTTTTTCTGTTCAATGCTTATGAGCTTTGGCATTTTTAAGACAATAACAATTAGCTTGTCAAAATCAACAATTAAATGTAAATGTGACAACACAGCTATGAGGTTCCGGCGGATAACAGCCTGGTTACTAAATAGTGACCAACATGAAAAAACCATATCATAGCCTACTGCCGTTTTAAAACGTCATGAATGGAATATACAGGAAAAGTTCTCGCTCTCAGGTATCACAGTGGCAAAACGTTAATGTTTTGGATTGGTAACATTTATAAATTCAGCATGTTTCAACTCAACTGCCTCCACCCCATTTCCCTTGATGACACCTATTTTTTTGCTTTTCTCACACTGAATGTGCCCCACGACATATCCTAGTACTAGGGCCTCAAAAACCAACAATAAGAAAAGAAGTGAGCACTGTGTCGAGCACAGTGGCATCTAAAAAGTAGGGGGAATAAATAGCAATGTCTAAATTTTACTTAAATAAATATCTTAAGACTTCCTCATCAAAAGTTTGCCAAATAAAATCAATAATAAGAAGTGAGCATTGTGTCGAGCACAGTTGCATATAAGCAATAAGAAAGAAAATATATAATACAATATAATCAATTTTTGTATGGTCAGATGCGCATACAAATACTTGCAATAACAATGTACAGTTAAATAAAGTCGTTGCGTTGGTATAAACATCGATTAACCAACTTATCTACCCAGGATATCAGCAAATTCCAGGAGGCACCGGGTGGTTACCTTACCAACCCGTGAAACTTCGAAAATTTCTTCATGTACTGAAGTACAACATGAAAGTGTTCATTTATCATCTTGTAGATATTTTTAAATAAATTAATATTAAATTGACCGCTTTGTTTTGGGATCTAGCCCTGGTACTAGGATATGTCGTGGGGCATATTAATCTTGTGTGAGAAAAGCAAAAAATTCGATGTCATCAAGGGAAATGGGGCGGAGGCGCCGGACCGTCTAAAAAGAGTTGAAACATGCTGAATTCATAAATGTTACGAAGCGAAAACATTAATGTTTTGCCACTGTGATACCTTGTGATACCTGTGAAATTGAACTAAATTGAGTTTATTTGGCGTATTTCTAGTGGATTGTGCAATATATTCGAAGTAATAATGTAATTTGAGCTTTGAGGAGGTGCAGGGAAGACTGTTTCGTTTGATTTCAGCGTTTATGTTGAGTGAAATAATTCATTGTCCAGCGAGGGGTTGACCACTACAGAAAAGTGGTGTACATGGGTGCTGAAATGTTGGAAATATGAAATGTGATGCACAAATTTTCGATGACTGGCGAAGGTGAAGATTTTTACTATCTCACTGCCACTTCGACTACTCGCTTTTGGCTCGGCCAAAGCTCGCAAAACTTCGGCTGCGCCTCAGTTTTTACAGTGCCACTTGACTACCCACTTTCGACTCCACCAAAACTTCGCCTTCGCAATAAAAAACTAAACTGAGGCGAAACCGAAGTGTTGCGAGCTTTGGCGGAGCCAAAAGCGAGTAGTCAATAAATTGAACCTGTAAAAAACTTCGGTTTCACCCGAGGGGTTGACCACTACGGAAATGTGCTGCTGCTGCTGCTGAAATGTCGCGGAAATGTTGGAAATATGAAATGTGATGTACAAATTTTCGATGACTGGTCGACCTTGGGCGAAATTGAAGATTTTTACTATTTCACTGCCACTTCGACTACTCGCTTTTGGCTCATTCAAAGCTCGCAAAACTTCGGTTGCGCCTCAGTTTTTACAGTGCCACTTGACTACCCACTTTTGGCTCCACCAAAACTTCGCTTTCGCAATAAAAAACTGAGGCGAAGCCGAAGTGTTGCGAGCTTTGGCGGAGCCAAAAGCGAGTAGTCAATAAATTGAACCTGTAAAAAACTTCGGTTTCACCAGAGGGGTTGACCACTACGGAAATGTGCTGCTGCTGCTGCTGAAATGTCGCGGAAATGTTGGAAATATGAAATGTGATGTACAAATTTTCGATGACTGGTCGACCCCTTGGGCGAAATTGAAGATTTTTACTATTTCACTGCCACTTCGACTACTCGCTTTTGGCTCATTCAAAGCTCGCAAAACTTCGGTTGCGCCTCAGTTTTTACAGTGCCACTTGACTACCCACTTTTGGCTCCACCAAAACTTCGCTTTCGCAATAAAAAACTGAGGCGAAGCCGAAGTGTTGCGAGCTTTGGCGGAGCCAAAAGCGAGTAGTCAATAAATTGAACCTGTAAAAAACTTCGGTTTCACCAGAGGGGTTGACCACTACGGAAATGTGCTGCTGCTGCTGCTGAAATGTCGCGGAAATGTTGGAAATATGAAATGTGATGTACAAATTTTCGATGACTGGTCGACCCCTTGGGCGAAATTGAAGATTTTTACTATTTCACTGCCACTTCGACTACTCGCTTTTGGCTCATTCAAAGCTCGCAAAACTTCGGTTGCGCCTCAGTTTTTACAGTGCCACTTGACTACCCACTTTTGGCTCCACCAAAACTTCGCCTTCGCAATAAAAAACTGAGGCGAAGCCGAAGTGTTGCGAGCTTTGGCGGAGCCAAAAGCGAGTAGTCAATAAATTGAACCTGTAAAAAACTTCGGTTTCACCCGAGGGGTTGACCACTACGGAAATGTGCTGCTGCTGCTGCTGAAATGTCGCGGAAATGTTGGAAATATGAAATGTGATGTACAAATTTTCGATGAACTGGTCGACCCCTTGGGCGAAATTGAAGATTTTTACTATTTCACTGCCACTTCGACTACTCGCTTTTGGCTCATTCAAAGCTCGCAAAACTTCGGTTGCGCCTCAGTTTTTACAGTGCCACTTGACTACCCACTTTTGGCTCCACCAAAACTGCGCTTTCGCAATAAAAAACTGAGGCGAAGCCGAAGTGTTGCGAGCTTTGGCGGAGCCAGAAGCGAGTAGTCATTTGAAGCTGTAAGAACCTGAGGCGAAGCCGAAGTTTTGCGAGCTTTGGCGGAGACAAAAGCGAGTAGTCAATTGGACCTGTAAAAAACTTCGGTTTCGCCCGAGGGGTTGATCACTACGGAAATGTGGTGTACATGGCTGCTGAAATGTCGCGGAAATATTGGAAATATGAAATGTGGTGTACAAATTTTCGATGACTGGTCGGTCCCTCGTTGTCCAGTGTGATTTTGACTTTAGCAAATCTGAACGAAATTACAGTCAAATCAATAAAATTTTATTTTTAGGAGCAAAAAAGCGGAGCAAACTTTACGTAGCCCCGAAATTTGACGTTTTCATGTCCCAATGGCAAACTTTAATGCCTCGTAAAGACCAAACGACTGACTTGTCGACGATAGCTCCTTAGACCACGTCTATAAAAAAGGTAAGTATACCTTGTCAGCATATCACGCTTATAGTTCAGGGTATTTAGACAAAATATTGTCGGATAGGGGAATTAAATCCAATAGTTTTGAAATTTGGCATACTTATTCTGTGTGGCTTGCTGACAAATGTAGAAAAAGTTCCCAACCGGGGGTGATGCGCTTGAGCCTCCAGCGCATAAAATAGGGGCGCACGAGTAGTCTTTTGCTTTTATCTTTAAAACCGTTGACGCTATCGTTATTGTAGTGGTAATAGAATTTGAAGCTTATAAAATTCTCTACAAAAAATATGACTTTTTTCGTATATGCAATCATTGTGCCGTAATTTGACTATAATAGGTACAGGGTGTTTCCTAAAAATGCGGCAAAAATTTAATGGGTGATTCCTCAGGTATTTTTATGAAGAAAAGTTCTCATAAACATTTGCCGAAAATGCTTCCTAAGGGACCTACGCCCCTTCAAATGGGGCACCCTGAATACGGTCTTTCCTCTATATTTCCGAAACCGTTCATACTGAAATTATGAAATTTGGTATAGTGCATAAACTTTTGACGCTGAATCAGAATCTGAGCCCACAATTTCAAACTTTTAATCAGAAACGTACCATACTGGAGGGGTTAATAGTAAAAATAAGTTTCCTTAGGAAGCGTTTTTCGGCAAATGTTTATATGAACTTTTCTTCATAAAAATACGTGAGGAATCACCTGTCAGGTTTTAATGCATTATTTGAATTTGTGTGTTTTTCAGATGACGTTCAATGCAAACCCCCAAACACCGAGGCCCAACAAAATAGTTATTTGTATATCTAGGTCGCGAAATGGTTGTTTAGCGGACTGAGAGAAAATTTTTTGCCGAGGCGAAGCCGAGGCAAAAAATCTCGAAGATGCTAAACACATTTCGCGACCGAGGTGTACACAACATTTTTTGGGCAACCGAAATGTCTGCAGAAGCACTGATTTTTGTGTAGAAAATCATTCGCGTAATATCATGCTCCAAAATACTTAGGAGGTTACGGCACATAACTAAGGTAACGGCAAAACAAACAAAAGGCAAATTTAAAAGAATTAAAATGTCTGATGAAAGCGATATTTCCTGTACACCTCCTGAACTAGAAGAAGCTGTTTCCTGTGCAATTGCTGATTTAGTTCCTCAAAAATCTAAGCGACAGTACGAAAGAGCTTATGAAGAATTCTGTGAATGGCGCAAGAGAAACAACGTTAAAAAGTTATCTGAAAATGTTATGCTGGCATACATGATGGAAAGATCCAAAATTACGAAGTCGTCAACCTTGTGGAGCCGATACTCAATGCTAAAATGTATGCTGAACATCAAAGAAGGTATCAACATCACAAAGTTCGCAAAATTAGTGCCTTTTTTAAAGAAAAAGTCGATAGGTTATAGGGCGAAGAAGTCCAAAGTTCTAACAAGAGAACAAATTGACTTATTCTTACGAACGGGAGATGAAAATTACTTGTTATGGAAGGTAAATATTTGCTCTAGATTATTAGTCTTGATTACATGACTTTCCATTGTTTTAGATTGTTTTGATTATGGGAATATCAGGGGCTCTGCGCCGAAATGAATTAACAAATTTGGCAATTGACGACATTCAAGACGCAGGTTCAGCATTAATTGTGCCAGTCCCGGATACAAAGACAGACATGGATCGCACTTTTACCGTCAGTAATCCAGAATTTATTCAACTTTACCGCAAGTATGCAGCACTTCGTCCACCGAATACCCCGAGTCGTCGATTTTTCCTCCGATATGAAAAGGGAAATTGCTGCAGACAAGTTGTTGGAATTCATAAAATTGGGCAAATACCTTGTTTAATCGCGAAATATCTCAAATTGCCAAACAGTGAAGCATATACAGGTCACTGTTTTAGAAGGAGTTCAGCCACGCTTCTTGCTAATACCGGTGCGGATATAAGTGTTCTAAAACGGCACGGTGGCTGGAAGTCATCAACGGTGGCAGAAGGATATGTGGAGGATTCTATCGAAAACAAGTTGAAGATTTCAAATAAAATTTCGCGTTGGGAACCCTCAACTTCAAAAGGAGAAATTTCCGAGGATGGTCGCAGTCGCATTTCTAATTGCTCCTCCATTTCAACTACTTCAAGTAACAACCTGGATAAAGTCACATCTTCTTTAGGATTAAGTATTAGTGGTAACAAAAATTGCACGATTAATGTCCATGTTATTCCAAAGTAATAATAGGATTAGTTAAGTTAACGATGAAAAGTACTATGCAATTTTTACGTTAGGTATGTTATGTTAGAGTTGTGTTTTATTTATAATAAATTTTTGAAATTATATAATTGTCATTTCGCGGCCGCTGCTAATAGCAACGGCCGTAAAAGTACTTTCGCGACCGCTGCTAAGAGCGACGGCCGCGAAATTTAAGTTCGCGGCCCAAATAGCGTCCGTATTTCTGTCTTTTTGACACGGTTGCTCAAAAAAAAATGTTTTAAGTTGAATATTTGCCAAACAATGGCTCCTTCCGAAAAAATGTATTATATCTTTTTTATGCGAAATTCGAGGCGAAATTAAATAAGCTTTGATTTTTGTTATTACTATGAAATCGATATTATTAATAGTTATCGAAATAAAAGTGAAAAACCGTCGGCGCGCTCCATTTCGTGACACTGCCGGAGCGTAACACCTACAGTCGGGGACTTTTAGTATGTTAAATCACAGACTATTTCAATTATGTATCGCGATTTTTCAAAACTATTGGAATTAATTCCACTATTTTTCCTAAGTATCCTGAGCTATTAGTTTTTGAGATATTTGAGATAAAATGGAGAACAGCCACTTCTTATTGCCAATAACTTTTCATGCCCAGAGATACAAAGTTTTTAGATATTGGAGGCCTAGTTTCTAGCTTTATTACAACTCTGGTAGTAACACACTATAATATGGGTAAAAATGTTCTTTGTGAAAACCCTGACATGTGCTTACTGTATAACTATTAATTTAATTGATTCTAACAAACTTACTTCCTTTGGTGTCTTATAACCATCCCTTAGAAATCTTTTACAACCATACCGGCCCTGCAGTTTCTCTATAATTTGGTCTCTTGTGTACTGAATTAACGCAGGATCATCGACTGCAAAGGCTGGAAAACTGATCACAGAGAGTAAGCCACTGTCAATTTCCTTCGAGCTCGATTCACGAGGAAGCATTGACTGGAAAGTAACACTGGAGATATATTTTTTAAACCAAAGTAACGTACCTGTAAAACTGCTTGACATTTCTGGGCTTCATCGGCAAGAACATGAATAACACTATAAGGCCCCCCTCGAGCCCCAAACAAATCCAATTCATTCATAGCTTCCAAAGCAGCCTTAGCCATTCCAATGGAACTGGCATTTAACTCAGGCAGCCCATGATTTGTCTTATCACCCCTTTCCCACACCCCATAATCGGGGGTGCAATAAGCACACTCGATGTAAAACACTAAATTTTGTATAAAAGCCACCTCGTCTAAATTGAAAACTATTTGCAATCCAGACGCCGTCATTTGAGCCAAAATAAGCAAATAAATGGAAATTGCGTCAATCTGAAGGTGCCCCCATTCTCCATCCCCCACAACCACCTGTCCATTTTCAGAAGAATATTTCGCGTGCAAGGCATCGAGAGGATTCTGAGTTTGTTTAAATCTCTCGACTTTGTCTTTTTGTTGCATCATTGACATTAAAAGCCCTCGCATTAGCTTGACGCAGGACTGTTCAAGCTCGTAAGTTTTGGCTCGGTCTTCATCTTGATCTGCCATTTTCTTGTAAGACATCGATAGCCCCCATACGGCAAGGACGCAGTAGACGTTGTCGCGAATCCAGGCGTGATTATTCTCAACACTTACGGGAAATAAACCCGTGACGGGGTTCTGGTGGTGCATTATTATTTTGTGCACTAGTCTTTGGTAGTAGTCCAGGCGCACCCCCGAATTGCTGCGACTTCGCATTTTGCGATTGTTTGAAGCAGAAAACTGACACGCGACGGAATTCTAAACTAAAAATAACATTTTCTAGGGCGAAGACTTCTCAATGTCACTGCTGTCACGGGAAATAATTGAGGTTAGAAGTTAATGTCAGTGTCAGTTAAATGTCACGTCACGGTTGCCAACGCACCCAACATTATAGACGTTTTTCGGCGCTGAACCAGAATTTTGATGTTGGTGATCACGACCGGATTCACCAATGGGGTGTTCTCTTGGCAATTTCACAAGTAGTCAATAGATGGCAGCAGGGGTTAAACAAGGGGTGGAATGATGAGCCACAATGATTTATAATGCGGTTTCTAATAGGTCCTGTAAGCGTGACGTCATGCCGCCATGTATGGCCGTATGCGCAGTCATTTTTTGACCGCCGACAGAATTTACTTGAATGTCTACTGTCAGTTATGTGTCATTTATCATCATTGTAGGTTAAAATAGCACGTGGTAAACGTGAATGGTCCCAGATTCTGTCGACAGTAGTGACAGATGACGCATAAATGCACTAGAAATGACACTAGATCAACGCATGCGTATCATACGGGGCCAAGCGCAATAAACCCCCACCAGTGCCTTAAAGGACCTATGGCTTAACACAGCTATACTCTGTCCGTCCTGCACGCGACCGGCCCGCTTCACAATGGGGAATGATGGGAAAACTTCTCTAGGCGTTTTTTCGCCAGCAGGATTTTCTGATAAATGTCAAATTCAAATATGCTAAATCTGATTGGCTTGCTTAACGCGGGAACTTTAAATTGAAATTAAGCGGGCAATTTAAAGTAATCCTTGGGGCTCATAAAATTCAAAGTAAATCTTCTTTCAGCTTAAACGATTTGGGGTTTTGAATAAATACAAAATAGTCAGCTGACAAATAAAACGATTTATTACTTTCTACATTATCGAAAAACAAAGAAATCAGCACATCAATAAAGAGAAAGTAATATAATTGTCTCTGTATCATTGAAGTTTCCCACCCCATTCCCTGATACACAGACAATTTTAGTAATATAATTGTGCATTTACAAATCCGGACACTCAAAATGGCAATTAGCCATAAAATGGATTATTTCCTAACATTTATAAAGAATCCTATACGACATCGGCCCAGGAAAAAATTTAAATCAAACACTGAATAGTGATTTTTCGTGGGAAGGTGTATGAAAATGTCCTTAGGTGATTAAACACCGAAATATAAAAATGCTTACATGACGTTACATTTTTAATGGGCCCTGATCAAGTTTTGGACCAGAAAGTGCCATTTTTGATGAATTTTTATCTCCGAGGGGTTTCTAACATTTCCAGGACATTCGGACATTTTCCCTCACTTCTTTCTGACATTTCCGATTGCATTTCCGATATTTCCTTATGATGCACTATCCTTCGCAACAGATATTTTTCATGTTCATTGTTCATCCAATACAATCTGCTGATCCCTTCGACCTACTTTGGGCTGTGATAGAGTATTTGTACTACGTCTTCCTTTAATAAAGCTTTAATTGTTGTTGAACATCGGCCTGAAAGATAACGTGTGGTACCGTTATCATGAAACAGGAATGTGTTTGACCTTACCTGTAAACTCAGCGGTTTTATCCAGAAGCTGCACCTTGTTCAACTTAGGGAAATTTGTACAGACACACACGTGTTTATTATGAAGGAATTCGGAAAGATGGCGGCTTTCATAGCGGTAACTTTAAATAAGCCAATAGAATAGCCGCTTTTATCGCACCCATTGGCTATTACATGTCGCAGGAATGATGTGACAGACAGCAGGATATCTGTCATCAGAGCAAAATTTTGACTCGGCAAATCAATAATTTTGCAATATTATAAAAGTAATGCAGCGCAAACGGTTTAAAATGTAACTTACATCGACCTGCGAGGTAAATTTGATTTTTAAACCTACATTCTTAATTCCTGCAAGCCACATTTTTGTTGCGATTAATTATGGCTGAATTTTAACCAATCGGCGACGTGGATTTCAAATTTCCCGGGGAGCAAAAGTCGCCTAGATCCCGGACAGACTATACAAAAACTTCCATATGTACATTGACAACAAATAAAAGAGCAGGTTCTATACGGGCTATTAGTGTGACGTAGGTCCGCCATCTTTGTTAGGTATGTTAAGGTTATTACCATGACAATGAAGCTAAACAAAGCGAGAATTTCCTTGTGTAGTTTCAATTATTTCAGAACAAAGCTCATTGTGGACATGATTTAACGATTTAATCGATAGCAATTCTTCATTTTGTCAATATTAAGGTCTTAAAACGCAACTCAGTGACTGTGAATAAAGAATTCTACGAAAAAATGCAGTTTTCTGGAATTTGCCCATTGAAATCTCGCTTTGTTTGGCTTCAGTGGAAGGCCTTGACTATGCCCATACAAAACAACGATGGCGGTTATACGTCATCGCTAATATCGCGTATTACAACCACGATTGCCATCAAAAAAGTTTAATGTCAGCCAACATAGCTACATAAAAACCATGTTAGGCAATATGGTGACATCTAGCCATCTACCTGTTGAATTTTAATGAAGTCAAGTAATTCTGAATACACATTATCATTTCAAAATCATAAAAAGTCAAACCCTGTACATTTGTAAATAGCATTGCAACCTCTACCAAGTGACGTCATTACTCATTACATTGTCGCTGTGACGACATATGTCAAAATGTATTTCACAATAATATAACAGGGTTTAATGCAATGTTCTCTTATAATACCAAATAAGTACTTATGTACTAAATTACCTAAAGCACCTGCTACTATTTGCACAGTGAAGGTTTTTTGAAAGTTTACTCAAATAATATTATATAAGTTGAAAAATAGTTTGTTACATACACGAGACATACTTAATATAATTTTTCTGCAATATCTGCAATTTGAAGGTATCATTGAATTGTATAATTTTAAGGCATATTAATGACAACAAACTTATGAAGTGTAATTTATTAACTTAACGAATTCTGGTTGAAAGCTTTGTCCATTTTTCGAAGAGGAACTGATGTTTGATTACACAAGGTAGTTTCAAAGTCTTGTTCCACAAAATTTACATATTGTTTAGTTTCCACGAAATTTACTTACTGTTTAGGACGCGTTTCCTAAACAGTAAGTAAATTTTGTGGAACAAGACTTAGAAACTGGTACCTTACCTTGTGTAATTTAACGAATTCTATGTTGACTCTTCGCCGGTCGAATAACGCTTGCTCCATTCATTTTGAATTAATCGAAAGCCAAAATGCATCTGCTTTAGTGGTAGTAATATACCATGAGCCCCACCGGCGGCGAGTTGTCTTCGCGGCGAGTCGTCCCGGCGGCGAGTTGGTTGCGGCAAGTTGTCCGGCGGTGAGTCGGTCGCGGCGAATTATCCGGCGGCTAGTCGATCGCGGCGAGTTGTGCCCTTACGCACGAATGACCTAATCTTTAGCTAAACATACCTACCTAAAAGTACAGTTCCAGTCATAAAAGTCTCAAACGTCGATCTTACGTCATTTAAAAAATCTTTATGTAAAAATATCAAGCTTTATTGTAACGAATATAAGGAAGATGCTTTTTGAAGTTGATGATAAAATACGATATAAAATACGGTATTTTTCGGTAATTTACAAAATATATTTTACCGTATTTTCTCGGTAAATTACCGAGTTCGATTTTTTACCGGTTATCGCCCTTCGGTCTGCTTAAATCAATAGGGACATATTGTTTAATTAACTTTGAACAGTTATAGTAGGTACTTTATAGGTAGGGCTGGGCAAATGCATATTTGCATATTGTTTAAGATTGGGCATATCAATTCATACTTAAATTCTGCATGAGTTTAGGTATTTTACGTTTAAAGAAACAATTTTTATTTTGCATATTTTGCATGTTTTTAATTAATAGGGCATATTTTATTAACAAGACATGTTTTAAGACTTTAGAGCATGTAAGTGCATATACAGGGTGCGAGGGGCGGTTCACTACTCGAAGTAGGTGTACACTTCAGTTCGAAGTACTCGAAATACCTGTCGAAGTACTCGAAGTACATCTCGAAGTACTGGAAGTACTCGAAGTACTCGAAGTACATGTCGAAGTACTCGAAGTACATGTCGAAGTACTCGAGGTACTTTAGGGTGGAGCTAAGAAGTTTGCAACTGCGCATGCCTTAGAATATGTGCGCCTGCGTACAACCGTTTGTGTTACTGAAACAGCTGATCATGCTCCATTACCTATTATGCTTGGCAAACTGGATGGAATCCTCGGATGACGATAATTTAAAACTCCTTAGCCCTAAGTTTTGTACCTACATTTATTAATATTGATAAATATACAGAGTAGGTAATTGTTCGATGCTCACCATTGGGATATCCTAAACGGTAAAAGATACGAGGTTGGTTAAATTAGAGAAAATTTGCGCTATTTCTTGGTGACTAAGAATCTGAAGAGAAATTCCAAATGTTTTGATTCGTTCCTGAGTTATCACAGAAAATCGGAAAATTGCCAATTTAAAGAAAAACTAATATCTTCCTAACGCTTGATGTTATTAAATGAAACTTGGAACTTTTATATTTTTGACAGCTGTCAATTGAATCGCATTAACAGAAATTTTCTAGGCCTTCTAGATTTTGAATAAAGACGGTCAACTTTTCTTTTTCTTATGAGCGCATACACAGAACAATTTAGCTTCTCAAAAATGTAACCAACATTGTTGACGTTTTTGAAAACATATGTGAAAGCCTGAGTCACACGACCGCAAGATGTAATTTATTAATGTTGAATTCGATTGTTTTCACATGTTATAAGCGATTAACGAAGTCGGCGTACTTTTTTGCAATTGTTTTTCATCTAAATTTAGGCTGATTTTACAAATTATTTATACCAAGTTTCAAAACATCTGTCAAAAAAGTTCATGTTGACTACATTTTTAAAAAGAAAATTTTTTGTGTAGGTATTTGATGGTGTCAAAATTCAATATGGCGGTCATAAAAGAATAAAAGAATTCAAAATCTAGAAGGACTAGAAAATTTCTGTCGATGCCATTCCTTGACATGTGTCAAAAATCTGGAAGTTCTAAATTTCATTTAAATAACATCAAAACGTTAGGAAAGATATTAATTTTTCTTTAAATTGGCAATTTTCAGATTTTTCGCGATAACTCAGGAATGAATCAAAATATCGGGAAATTCATTTAGATAACTCGAAGTATTCGAAGTACTTGTCGAAGTACTTGTCGAAGTACTCGAAGTACTTGGTCGAAGTACTCGAAGTACTTGGTCGAAATATTCGAAGTACTCGAAGTACTTGTCGAAGTACTCGAAGTACTTGTCTAAGTACTCGAAGTACTCGAAGTACTCGGCCGAAGTACTCGAAGTACTCGAAGTCCCATCAAAATATCAACAAGGCAACCAAAAGAGACTACGAATCGTATTTCGCAGATTATTTTATAAATTAAAGTATTGAGTAAGTAGTGTCAAGTTGATGTTTTGTAGTCTTATCACTGTAATCAGGATTACTGGTATGCTAAATGCTCCTTTGGATTGGTTCAATACTTAATGAATAAAATAATCACTTCAATTATTCCAGGTTAATATCAGCAAGAAGTTTCAAATAGATCAACACCTAACTAGAACTACCGATCCACACGTTAAATCTAAGCCAGGTGACATCTGCATCTAAGCAACAACATTTAATGGAATGTCTGAACGAAACAGTAAAAGTGATACATTTTAACAAAACTTTGTGTAAAATGATGATTGACTGCAATATTCCTGCATATTAATAAAGCATAAAAATTAGTTTTACTGCATTTTTGGCTACGTTGGCCCATGTTTTGGTGCTTATTTTATGTCTTTTTTAAGGCATATTGCATGCATATTTTTAGGCTTTTTGACGGCATGTTTGCCCAGCCCTATTTATAGGTACCTACTTTATTTTATGTACATCTTTTATTTTGTGTTGTGTCAGTTATTACTTACTATTACTATACGGGAATTCACACACAACTAGAAAATACCCCCCACCTTTTTTTTTCTTTACGCACCCCCGCGCCCCCGCCGCCAATAGAAACTTACTTAACATAGGTACAAATTAATTAAACCATAAAATAATTTAGATTACTCAAAATAAGATACTATTCTATCTATCTCGTAGTATGATTTCTCCGAGAAAAAGGATGTTCGCATGAAGCATTTGCGACCTAGCCCAATCAAATTAGATAGGATTAGCTAGGTCGCAAATGCTTCGTGCGAACATGCTTTTTCTCGGAAAAATCGTACTTCAGTACCGACTTCGCGCTGCTTTTTTCCGATTATCTCCTCAATGGTTTATCTAACGACAAAAATGTGTAGGAACTGAAATGTTCAGGATAAAATTTGCAACGAAAAGATCCTATACATTTTTGTCGTCCGATAAGCCGTTGGAGAAATAATCGCAAAAAAGCAACACGAAGCCGATTCTGGAGCACGATTCATCCAAGAAAAAAAAAAGGATGTTTCATCTCAAAATTTCAGGAGTCTATCAGTAGTATCAGTGTTGATTAGGTCGTTGGGGTCATTTTGAGACTAATCTCGATCAAATCGGTTCATAAATAATCATGTTATGCGGAAAATAATGTATGACTATCACTTAAGGCCTTCCGGTACCAAAAAAAAGGACGCCGGCACCGCAGGCTCCGGGACTTTTGACACGTCATTCAGGACTGCCAGTAGAGCATAAGTGCCAATTTTCACCACTACCTTATTTTTGTGCGGGTCAAAACCTTAAACTTCTTGGCTGTAGCTATCCCAAGCAAATATGAGAACTTGTCAAGCTTATAACATTTAAAGTATGAATCCTACGACAAAAACGAATAGAATAGGAAATTTAGTCTGCTTTAATTTTGTATATGAAATAATTTTCGCTAGGATTGGTAGTTACGGAGATATATACGAAAAACGCAGAGAACGCACATTCAATCAGCTCCCCCCCCTCGTGCTCACCCCCCACCCTCCGGTACTTTTAGTATGATGTTCTGTAGATATGTACTAGCGAACAACCATGCCAAAGGACCCTATACAATAAGCGACTGCCTGGGCCCATCTCTACCAAATTTTAAATTTTGGTAGGCGAGGGATAGGTGAATGTTTGGTGGAAAAATAAAAGAGTGGAATCTTCTAGTTTTCGAGAAAAAAATTCGTGAAAATGCCATTTTCGGGGCTCAAATTGGTTTAGAGCCTAATAAAAAAATTTGTATATTTTTGTGTTCAATGTTGTAAGAATCCTTTTTTTAAAAATCAAAGTTTGGAATCGTCTAGATCAGATTTTTCCTGGGCCACTATCTTATAGGGTCCTTTCAAAACTCCGGGATTTTTTTCACTCGATCGCCACTTGTCTAATTTGACTGGGCTATAAAGTGTTCATTAGGAAACCGAAATAGAAAAAAGATTATTTGATGTTCTTGGCGATTCGATTTTTCGATCGATTTCATTAACTTGCTGCGCTAAAGCGTAGGAGCTAAAATTAATCGTGTGAAGGATCATGTAGGATGTCGACCACAATAAGCGGCTCACCGGGAAAATTTCCAAACTCCCTTAAAAGTCCATTCGCCCTTAATCAGCAGTCGGCCGGACTATATAAAGCACGTCATTATGAAAGCTTAGTGCTGTCAAAAATATAAAATTTCAGATGCTTCGGGATAAGTTACTAACGAATCCGACGAATTAATTCTCTTCAGATTCTTTTTATCACCAAGAAATACATAGCGCAACTTTCCTCCACATTGCGAGAAAATATTGAACAGGCATTAGACACGCTAATAAAGACCGCACGCATTAACAAGTTCTTTTTAACTAGGAAAAAAATAAAAAGAAGAAACTTTTCTGCTACTGCTGTTGGTTCGAATAAAGTTCGACTTTATAATTCTCTAGCTCACGAGAATACGAGAATCAAAATTTCAGTAATGATTGAGTTGCGTGCGTATTCTCGAGAGTCATATTTACTTCTCCGGCGCAAAGTTGTGGAACATTCCATGTTTTAAAAACGGAAAAATAATTTATTTTCGTCTAGGATTGTTATACATTAGGCTTTCTAGCGTAATAAATATTTGTACAAAACAATACGCCATACAGTAACCAGAGCTATGATACAAAATATTTACAGTATAAACACTTTGGCGATGATTAGGCAATCAATAAATATTTATTTACAAAAAAGTAGGTCGTTGATTACCGGCAGACGCGATCGTCTTCTTCTAAAGCACAGTGGGAGTAGGGGTGCGCCAAAAACAGTCTACCGTTATTACACACACACAATTGGAAAATGTCATGGTTTTTGTTGGGGCTGGGTTTGCTACTTGGAATGGCAGTCGGCAGTGAGGGCATTAACACAGAATTAGATTCCAAACGGACCGCTCCCACTTCTGATTTAAAAGAAATATCGTCTAGGGACAGTATTTTCATTTTTCCTCCCCTGGAGTCGATGTGGACGCCTTGAGGACCGTGGATTTCCAGAGTCCTCGTAGGAGATTCCAACCTAAAACCAGAAAAATAAAAATTAATGCCATCCCCAGACGGAAAGGATGAGGTTATCGTGCGGATAATACAGATGATGTATGGGCCCGTTTCATAGGCGCATCTGTTGCGAAAGAAATGCAACCAGTAGCCATAAAGTTGGGCCTCGGATTTAATAGAAGTAACAGATTGTATGCGATAGATCGCTGTAAAATTTATAAGAACTTCTTAGAATTAATATGCACACAGATGGTGTCTTAATTATTAGTTATAGCGTTCTCGTAAAAGTTAGGAAAGACTGTAATAATAAAACTTAACCAACCTCAAATCGTTTCCGGACTCAGCTCTCACAAGGGTAGTCTGCACGGATCCACTGAACTTCGCACCCCCTTCTCCAGTTACTCTCAAACTCTCTGCCCCGATCATCACCTCACGATTGTCTGCAGAAAACAACAGCACCCCCCGGTCGTCCATAATTTTAAAATTATTTGCTAGGCACTCAAAACGGTCGTTTCCTGAAAGAGTTTATTGGTTTTATGGCTCCAAGTGGTGGACAAACCTAAAAATATCATGTTGTCTATGAAGCCGTTCTTGCTCCGTGACGATAAAGTTAGGTTTCTACTTGAATCCACGACTATTGGTTGGCCAGTTCTTGATTTTATATGACTTGCTATTAAGGTGTCTAGGACGAAGGCCTTGCCTTCTAGACGCAAGCCTCCGCTCACTATCTTCAGCTGACCCATCCCTTCCTGCAAAATATCGTAAGATTAATCGAATTTCAATTGGAACGATTATAATTAATTATTAAACAAAGCTCGACCGCTGAAATTGGTTTTCTATCTATGATCCTAAAATTGTTAGTGTAACAAGATTTTTAGTGCCGTAGCAGAATGAGGTACACTTGTCTTTAATTTATTCGTTTGTTTCTCTGTCACTCAGATAACTTAAGAACAAATTGAGAAATCGAGCTGAAACTTCGTATGCAGCTTTGTGTCCCGAAAAGTAAGGCGGGAGTTACTTTTGGGCCATGTTAACCCAGTCAACGAAGTGAAAATAGAAACAAAAATTACTGCATTTCTGCAAATTGGCCGAAGTTGTAGCTTAAATCATTCTATTGAACATACTAAAAGTCCCCAAGAATGGGGAGTAAGCTCGAACCACCATCATGGCTGAGAGGTACCGTAGAGCGGGGATATATGGAACGCAGGGGGTAATATGGAACAATCGGGAGTTTTTTTGAAAAACCCGCCAAGAATACACGCAGCTGATAAAACAGAGTTCTGCAAAAATATGACAAAAAAGAGAATGTCTAATGAGTCCCGAAACAGAGGTTACTGGCGAAAAAAGTGAGTTGCTTTTTGAGAACAAAACAGCAAATGGAAGGGTTGAAAGTGGCCAAATTTTATTACCTGAAAAGTTTCAGTTGTGGACACTAAAATATGCATCCAATCTGTGGGCTGCAATGATATTATTTGTGGGCCATAACCTCAACAACATTTTAGTGTCAAAAAACTGAGACTTTTTCTTAAAGTAAGAATTTTAGGACTGAAAAAATGAAAAAAGTGCAATTTTAGGGTAATTTGGAACAACATGCCCAGGACCTATAGAAGAAAAATTTAGGGGGGAAAATTTGGGGGCCTATCATAACTTTGAGAATACTGTTTAATTGATTCTTATTAAAAAACATTATCAGAAATATCAGTTTTATTTACCTAATTTCGAACTGTTACAATATCATCATTTTAAGGTCATTTTGAAGCTTATCGGTGACTTTTTTCAATTTTTTTTCAATTGTTAATGTTCCATATAACCCCTTGTAGGGGTATATAAGAACAAATTATATATTTCCCATCGTTTCCTTAAGAAAAATGCAAATGTTCGATTTTCCCCCGTCGGCGCCGGCGGGTAAAATGGAACAGTGGATAAATATGTTTTTTTTCAGAAGATGTGGCAATTTTGCAAAAACTAACATAAGAATTATAAGTATTAAGGGTATACCCACGCAGTGGTTATAAAAAACCGCATTTAAAAATAAAAACAAGAACTTTATTCGCAAAAAACCGTATAAAACTGTTCCATATATCCACGCTCTACGGTACGGTTTTGTTAACTTTGCAAATATCTCATGAAATATTGATTTTATTGAAAAAATAGCCATATAATAAATTGAAGACCGTAAAATTCTCTAGAGAAAAGGTAATGTACATTTTTTGCTGACACTAAAATTTAATCGCTAAATCGGCGGCTAAAACAGTCTATTGGTCCAACGATGCCATCTTCTTGAATTTGGGCAGGTTTATGCCAAAACTGAAATTAAAAACATAATACTAGGTATTTATGCCCGGTTTCTGAAAGCACATTTATGAGACCGATAAAGTTGTTGGACCGATAAGCGTCCAATAAGTCCAAGAATCGTTTCCGAAACGTATAATACCAGTTAACGGTTCCATAAATCTCCTGCTAACTTATCGGACCTCTACCGTCGAGATAACTGTTCGTTAGCTATGGACGCGTGCGCATTACGGGTTTAGAGAAAGATGCAGATGTATCGCCAACGCACAAGTCAAGTCGCACTGGTCACTCGCACAACCGATCAGTTGTCATTTCAAACAATTTTTGGTCCTGTAACATTTTTTCTTCAATAGCTTGTCGTCTTAACTTGAAGATTTCTAATTCTTCACTCATTCTTTGGTCAACTTCCTCGATCTGTTTTCTCTTCAGCTTTGGTCCTAGTGTAGAAAACAAATGAGTTCAAATGGGATTTCAAACTCAAGTCTACAGGAAACGCAATTTCCCACCCCATAGCATCCCTCATTCCTATACCATTGTTTGCAACAAATCTTTCCGCGAATATTCGGCACTAAGCAGGAAATGGGTCATTAGCGCCGGTGTAAATTCTTACCTACCTACTTAAATGAATAATTTCGTTTTCCCCAATATCTATAATACCGAGGTACATTGTAGGCGCTGTTTGTAAAACATATCATTTGCAAGTGTTGACAATGTCGCTATTTTTAAAGGGATGAAATTAAATTTCCCTCGTTAAACTTGTAGGATGAAGTCAGCCGCGAACACTCCGACATCTGTTGGTATGCATAGTAACTGCTTAATCAGCCTTTAGCTATGCCACCAATAAGTTATGGAACGATATCTTTCAGAAACGATTTCATAGGTTATCGGCTCAATAACTTTATCTGTCGGTTAACTATGGAACCAATAAGAGGACATTTCAAAAACCGGGCATTAGTCAAGTAGTGATTAATTATATTCAAAATTTTTTAAAAAAGTCGCTTTACAACAAAACTATACAGCGTTAATCAAAAGTAGGGCACGGGTACTTTATTTGACAAACTTACTGTCAGGCGCATCTTTTAACAATCATTTTTTTTACTTTTCGTCACGGAGTGATATGATCGCAGAAAAAGTTGAAATAAATAATAATAATAATAGTAAATTTTGGCCAGCCATAGCGAACAGCAACTGTCAAACACTCATTTCAATTGTTTTTAATTAGACAGCAACCCTTTTGTTGTAAAAATAATGAAGTTTTCGATATTTTTCAGTTTTTTTTCGAGAAATTCAACATTTTTATTTTGGTCTGAAACTCCGCACTAACCCATTTAGGGTCATCCTGAGCAACTTTTCTTAGTAAGATTTTTCGATAAAAAAAATGCCTAATAGGATTTCGCTGTTTTTGTCCTCTTTAATTAATCGCAGTGGGCTAAGATTTCGGGATAAAAAAGGTAAAGCATTACATAGATGCAAATTTTGAAGCTCTACATGAAGAAAAAAAAGCGAATAAATTTGCTCAATATTAACCTAAATATTTGGGTGGTTGACATTTAGAGGCATTTTGAATCACTTCCGGTTAAAGCGAAAATGGGCCTACCATTGAATTTTTAAATGGGACACTCTGTATATCTTAATATTTTCGAGTTCTGTATTAAATTCTGAGTATGGCAGAATATTTTTTTTCAAACTTTCGTTGTTTTGTCACTTATCCTGATTCGTTTAAAAGGATGGAACGCAGTTTTTTCCAAATTACTAATATTTTTTGATGGATCAAGGAAGACTCACGGTTTTCTGGAAAGTAAATTTTCTTAGAAATAAAATGGTTATAAGGTTCGAATGGTTAAAATGAAACATGTAACCAATGGATAAAAAATTAAATTGTTGTTTCTTGAATTAACCATTAATCGTAAATCGTAGTAGGTCATTGTAAAATAAAAACAATTGCCATCTAATTTGGTTCTGTTTTAACCCACAGGTCGTATAATATTTGTTTGCCTTTCATTGAAGTATTTTAATAAATGCAGAAAAAAAGGGGGGGTGAGTCTGGTTTCATTGACATCTGGTATAAAAATATTGGTGTTAAGAGAAGAACCTTTTTTATAGAGAACTTTATACTCTTTAATTCATTACTTAATGGCTTTGTTGATAAAATCATTATTTCACGAGATATAGGGTAAGTCCGAGAGAGTTAGACCACCGGGTTAGTCACTGCCAAAAGTTTTGAGAGTACCTATGCAAAAAAAAGAAAAAAGTTATTGTCAGTTATTATCATAAAGAGAAAAAATTCCCCTTTTCAATGACACCAAACTCGAACTAATTCGTTACTAACAAAAATGTCGATGACGAAATCATATCACGTGACGTAAATTTAAAAAAACATTAACGTCAAAAGATTCGCCTGACAGTCGTATTCCAGTTTTATAGGAACCGTTTTCCGATAATGTCAATAGTTTGTCAATAAACTACCCGTTCCCTACTTTTGGTTAACACTGTGTAGTTTTGTAGTAGAGTTTTTTTTATCAAAAATTTTTGAATGTAATTAGTCACTACTTCAATAAATATTAATATATTTTTGATTTCGGTTTTGACATAAACCTGTCCAAATTCAGGGGGATGATCGTTGGACCAATAAATTGTTTCAGCCGTCGATTTAGCGATTAAATTTTAGTGTCAGCAAAAAATTTATATAACCTTTTCTCTAGAGAATTTTACGCTCTTCAATTTGTTACATGGCTATTTTTTCGGTAGAATCAATATTTCATGAGACATTTACAAATTTAACAAAAATTGTACATCTTCGTCTTGATGGTGGCTCGAGCTCACACCCCATCCTAGGGGATCGACGACGAGGTTAAAAGTGATCGAGAGGGTGTCAACTTCAGAGGATGAAATTTAGGGGATGAAAACCGCAAAAAAACTCTGCAAAGCGATTCGAAACCCTACATAGGTACATATTATTCAAAATCGGACAGATGGGGTGTGGAACTCAAAATTTCGCTAAATAAGTATTGTTCGAAATTCACGTCACTCGATAGCCTTCCATCAATGGGTCAAAAAAGATACTAATCATCATTTTGCCAAAAATCACCATTAAGGGGATACAACCCTTAACAAGCTTTTTCAACCCCCTTCACAATATTTGAAACCCCCAACAGCTAAATGCATAATTGGTTTGTTTTCGTGCTATTTTCTGTTATTCTACTTAACTGCGGTTAATTCTCACCCCGCTTCACTTCCCCCTCATTATTTTTCAACCCCGTAAGCGCTAATTTTGCAAAATTAACGTGATTTCGTTTTTCTTCGGTAATAGATTGTATTAATTTGGATGCTGTATACCTTTCACAATTTTTCAGGTTCCTTCGCAATAGCTATAGGTATTTCAACCCCTCTAAAAAATAAAATTTGCATAAATGACTTATTTTCTTACTACTTAACCGGAATAAATCAGTCCCAGAGCGGTGATTTTCGATTTCGTTTTCTCTTTTGTATTTCTGTTCACTTATTCATTTGGATTATATTTTCACTCTTTCCAACTTTTCGACCCTATTTAAAATACATTTTTCAATCAATTAATAATAAAAGCAAGCAGATTATTAAAAGATGTTATTAAGGAAGAAAATGTAAATGAAAGAATATTGACTATATAAATTAAATGAATAGAGCAAGAAAAAGACATCTTGCCACAGATAAAGCAGGAGAAAACAATAATTGTGGGAGATTTAAATGGTCGAGTAGGAAATCAAAACACAGGAATTGAAGAATATAATGGGAAGAGAAGATGAGAATGTCAGAAATAATAATGGGGACATAATTATATAGAACTGAGCGTAGATCTAATGATCGCCAATACAAAATTTAAATAGGACAAAGACACACAAATATACGAGAATTGAATTCAGCAGAATCCAAAAAGTCGATAATAGACTACTCTGTTAAGCAAACAAATGGAAAGAACTGAAACAGAAAAAGTGACAAGACAAGCTGAGATAGGTAGCTACCATCATTTAGTGAAAATGGACATGAATGAATAAAGAAAAGACAAAGAAGATGAAAGAAGAGAGAAAGTAAAGGGGAAAATAGAAAGTTATAGACTTAAATAAATAGAACACCGAAAGAAATATACCTACATTAAGAAATAATAAATGAGAAGTTAGAAGAAATGATAGATGAAAGCGGATTAGAGAAAAAATGCGAGAAATTTAAACACACATTCTTGATACGGCAAGATAAAGGTGGAACAACAGGAAAATAGCAAACAAAATGATGAAAAAGACCGAAGACATAAGAACAATTATAGTTAATAGTAAAAAAGAGTGGTGGAAAAAATACCTACAAAAAATGCGGAAACATGACAGAACCAAAGAAGTGCTAACAGGTAAAATAAATAATCAAGAAAGCAAAACAAGAACCATAGAGAAAATTCGGAAAGAATATGAAGAAGAATTATAGAGAAAGCCAAAAAGATATTCTACGGAACATTGAAGCAACTGAAACAGAAGAGAGACTATAACATGATAAACATAAAGAACAAAGAAAGAAAACTAATCACGAATGAAGAAAAGATCAGGGAAAGATGGAGACAATACTTCGAAAATGATGCGAGACAAACAGAAATAATAAAAGAACAAGAATGCGATCTGAATTAGGAAAAGCGGCTGGGAAAGATAAAATAACTACAGAAATGATAAAATACCTATGTGAAAGAGGAACGAAACAGCTAAAGAAAATAATGAATCTCGTAATGAAGGAGAGAAGAACACCAAAGAAAGGACTGGAGTACAGGAATCGCAACATATAAACAATGGAAATCAATGACACCCTGCATCAAATTTGACTTCAATATCTACTTTCATTCTTAAGTTATGCGTGTGGCAGTGAAGAATGTAATGAGTAAAAACCTTGGTAAAAACAATATGCCTCTGAGCTTTTGCATAAATAAATAATACTTTATTTGTCTTGAAATCATTTCCTTGGGTGGTGGAAAATAGACTTACTAAAAATTAAAATTGACTCTTATTCCTTTTTTCTGTCACAATTTCCAATTAGTGAAATGGGTGATCCATCAGGACAAACGCAGAAACCTCAGCGTAATATTAATATTTATAATCCTTAAACATGATTCCCTTTATTTGCTCAAAGAACTGCCTTCTGAGATAAAATATAATGGAAAATTTGAAGTTCATTAAATTCGCACAAATGAACAATAAATTATTATTTAAACGAGCAAAGGTAATCCAAAGATTTGGAGGCTCCTGTTCAAAATTTATCCGCGGGTGAAAATAAAATGATTACGATAATGACTCCTTGGAAAACACGGCTTAAAATTCCAGTCTGTAATTATGTCCTGAGGTCTTGAGATAAAACATAAAAGAATTTGCGGATGACCTTTTAAAAAATTTTCGTAATTAAAACTTCTTTAATTGGGATGCAACAGTTGTTTCGAGATTCCTTTTGATGCCGAAAATAATCTAAACTCATTCAAAGTTGATCATACGGATCCTTTATTTTTCCTATAAAAATGGTTAAGCGAAGAGCGGATGATTGAAAAAACCACAATGCACTAGGCTGAGCTTGGAAAGGTTTTGTTCAAGTTTATTACGACGTTTTCTGGAATGAAAGGCACGCAGGAGAAACCCGCACCGAAGTTTCAATTTGCATATTGTAAAGGAGATAATGTAAATGTATATATAAAAAATGCAGCAGAGAAGCGGCTGGAACCTCCCCATCGCGTGGATCTTTGTATTCTGTGTAGATAGTAGTCAATTCAACAGAATTTTTTTATTCTTATCGTCTGTGACTAATTTCGCAATTTTCTGACAAATACCAACATCACCTCGGACATCATCCATCACATTTGACAATATGTTCCGTTTAAGGTTAATCTTTTGCCACCTTTTTGACAATAACTGCCACTTTATGTCTTTCTAATGGCGACATAAAAAAGGAGGCCTTGTATTTAACATTTTAACTTCATATACTTAAATGGCACTTCCCGTGGGCCAATTGCTTCCAAAAGCCTTTTAGGTCTTCAACGCGTCACCCAACCTCCATGTACCAAATTTCAGCCAAATCGATTCAGTAATTTGGGCTATAATGTATTTTTAGTGTTATTATAAAATTTCGATTTTTTGAACCAAACAGCACTAAATGCGAATTAATTTTGTCCTATTTAAAACCAGAATTTGAAGACCTTTCTGATGGTGACAATAAATCTTGCAAAAACTTGTTTTTAATGGCTACATGAGGGAATAATTTTAAATTTGGAAATTGGTGTGCCAAAACGGCACTTTCCGTGGGCCGATTGAATTCAAAATTTGTTCAGCTCTTCGGCATGTAATACCATCCCCATGCGCAAAATTTCAGCCAAATCGGTTCAGGGGCTTGGGCTGTACCGCGATTTTAAAGTCCGATAAAAATCTATTTTTTTAATTTTTGTTCAAAAGGGCACTAAGAATGAATACATTTTTGGAAGCAGAATTTGAAGGTCTTTCTTATGGTGATGCGAAAAATGGGGGTTCGCATTTAAAATTTAAAAGTTGATGTGCCAAAATGGCATTTCCGGTTGCACGATTGGCTCCAAAAGCTTTTCAGATCTAAGTTAGGTTACGAGCTGCCTATGTACTAGATTTCAGCCAAATCGCTCCAGTAGTTTGAGCTGTAGAGCGCTTACAAAATATTTTTAATAATACAGGATGGTCCCAAAAATTTTGAGGAGGAAAAGTCGTCTTTTTTTAAATTAAGTCCCCGGTATATTTTAGCATATTTGCAACCCCCTTAGGAGCCTTTATTCATCCCTAAAATATTACGGCTTTTGAACCTCTGGTTTGGGAGTAAAAAAATACTTAAACAAAATGATAGTTTACATCATTCTGCTTAAAAACTCCCCATTTACGCAGGCACAGTTTTTATAAGAAAATAAGTCGAGGACCTTGTTGTAGAGGCTCGAAGAAACTCTGATTCAATTTTAGTTGTCACCCTATGTACAGGGTGTTCAAAATTAATTTTCAAAATTTGCAGTTGTTTTCCTCAACTTTTTCAAATGGATCACCCTGTATATTTTAGATAGTATAATGTAAAATTCATAAAGGAACGTTTATTGTCCTACAAACATATTGGTTATTTTCATCCGTTTTCGAGTTATTCGGAAATATTGCAAATTTTCTTGCTTGGAAACAATTTTAACTTCTAAAATTGCAACATAAGCACTCAGACTAATACTGTAAAGTACTATGAACAATTTAGTTGGTTCATAAGGACATTTCCACTACCCTTCCTTAACAACTTTATTTGAAATTTTGGTATTTTTGTTAAAGGTTGTTAAAGGTAATAGAAATGTCTTTTCAAGAACCAATTAAATGGTTCATGAACCAAAATAGAGAACATTTTGAACACTTATTTTTTTTGTAAGTACTTAACAATAATTATTGTCTGCAAGCAAGAAAATTTGAAATTTTTGCGAATAACTCGAAAACGGATGAAAATAACCAATATGTTTGTAGGACAAAAAACGTCCCTTTATGAATTCTAAAGCTAAAAATATATAGGATGTTCCATTTGAAAAAGTTGAGAAAAATGGCTTCAAGAGGTTCAAAAGCCGTAATATTTTAGGGATGAATAAAGGCTCCTAAGGGGGTTGCAAATATGCTAAAATATACCGGGCATTCCTTTTAAAAAAAGACGACTTTTCCTCCTCAAAATTTTTCGAACCGCCCTGTATAATTAAGAATATTTTCCAGAAATGCGCCTTCATTAATAGTTTAAGTATGTACCTGAGCGAAATTCCTAACTCGGATGGTTTAGGCGCTATGGAAGCCCAACGCACTGTTGCAGCCCAGGACCCTGTATACAGGGTGTTCCTATATTCATAGTCCTAACTCCGGGACGTTATTCCTTACGTCATTCTAGGAAGAAAAGTTCCTATGGGCATATGTCCGAAAATGCTTTATAAGGGTGCTGCGCCCCTTTAAAGGGGTAGTCAAAAAATCAGTTTTCTGAAAATTTCTCGAAAAATATGAACAATAGGATTTTGAAATTCAGTGCAATGGTTAGTGCTATAAAGAGCTTTCTCTTCAATTTTTTAAAGATTTTTAATGACATCAGAGGTGTGCGTTCTTGGGGGGTCTTACATATTTTTTTACATTTTCTTTTGTTCTGGGCCTTTTTTTTTGCCAAATAATAACAAATTCTTAATCTCTGGTCCATTACACATAAAAAAGGTGCTCTTGTTGCATGTAGCTAGAGCCCACCATTTTCGAATTAAATGATTCCAGTTGGTTTAGGGTGCGAAAATTTTTGATTAGCATTTTGTTTTATCTACCTAATCAGTGAAAATGAAGATGGGGGATGATTCCTTATATCATTTTAAGAAGAAAAGTTCATATTAAGATACGGCAGAAAATGTTTCCTAAAAGAGCTATGGTCCTTCGAATGGAGTCTCGGAAAACATATTATTCGAAGGACCATAGTCCCCTTAGGAATTATTTACCGCCACATGTCCATACGAACTTTTCTTTCTAAAATTATGTAAGATATCATATTCTCAGTTTATTTTCACTAATTAGGTAGATAACAGTATATTATGTTATTAGGAGTATAAGAGACACATTATGTGCTGAGCGTGGAAGTTTGACTGACGAGCAAAAATGAGTGTCGAAGTGTTCAGTGAGTTTGACTGTACGCCGCCCGAGATTGCGGAAGCGGCAAAAGAAGCTGTTCAAAATCTGCTACCGACCAAGTCTAGTGCTGTGTATGAAGCTTCCTTTGCCAAATTTTCGAAATGGTGTGCAGAGAAAAATGCAACCCAGTACTCTGAAAGTGTTTTGTTGGTGTATTTTTCGGAAATGGCGAAAACATTCAAAAGCTCAAGTTTGTGGGCACATTATTCCATGATAAAATCGATTTTAAATTTGAAGCATAAAGTGAGTATTCAAAAATATAACAACCTACGTGCATTTTTGAAAAGGCAAGGAGAAGGATATAAGCCGAAGAAATCAAAAGTCTTATCATGGGAACAGTTTCATAAGTTTTTATCTGATGCGCCGGATGAAAAGTATCTGGCTATAAAGGTAACCATTTTTGTGCAGCTCAGGTGCTATAATCATCTCTACTTTTTCAGATTATTTTAATATTTGGAATATCAGGAGCATGCCGTTGCGATGAGCTACTAAAGATGACAATTGATGACATTAAAGGTGTAGAAACTGTACTACTAATCAAAATTCCGGAAACTAAAACAAACAAGGATAGAACCTTCACCGTTCTAGGGGAGGAGTACAAAAGCAAATATAGAAAGTACATTAATTTGCGGCCTCGTGATTTTAAGGAGCGAAGGTTTTTTTTTAAGTATCAAAATGGAAAATGTTATAAAACTGTTATGGGAATCCATAAAATTGGCAGTGCAGCAAAGGATGTGGCATTATATTTGAATCTTCCAGATTGGAAGGAGTTTACAGGACATTGTCTAAGAAGAACATCCGCAACCATGCTTGTAGATAGCGAAGGAGACATCAGTACGCTAAAAAGGCATGGGGGGTGGAAATCTGATTACGGTTGCAGAAGGGTAAATTGAAGACTGTAGACTGTAAAAAGCAAGAAGAAAATTGCTAGGAGGATCCTTAAACCAGCAGAGAACACCACAGAACCGTTTACTGATGAACCTCGTGATGAACAAGCAAAGAGGTTTACGTTGTAATGGATTCTGATACTCCAAGAGGCGGTGGACTTTTACAAAACGCAATGATTCATAACTGTACTTTAAACATAAACGTTAATAATAAATAATAATTAAAATTTGTAATCTAAACTTGTAATATTCAAAGCTTTCTGAGGCATATAAGTATTTATAAGCCTTGGAGTGCTTATACTCCAAGGCTTATAAATGTAGCTTTTCACTCTAGAGAACTGTCACAGAAGTCGTCATTTATATGACGTTTGAAGAAAAAACTAAACCTTAACATTCAACAAGAACCTCTTTTCTGGGTATAATCGACCACCGATTAAGATTTTATTATTATTTGGTGAGAAAAATGACTACAACAAAAGAAAATGTAAAAAAATGTGTAAGGCCCTCCAAGAACGCACGCCAATGATGTTATTAAAAATTTGAAAAAAGTGAGGAAAGAGCTTTTTACAGGGTGTCTCAGAAGGCTCGCACCAAACTCTAATGGAGTATTCAGGATTGAATTTTGAGTCGATTGGCGTTTTTGAACATTTCCAGGGTCCAATAGTTCTCAAGTTATAAGAGATTTAAGAGGACCAATCAGATTTCAGCTTTGAGTTGCTTCATAAGGTAATTTAATGCTAGATGCACTATTTCCTAGGTAACAAGATACTATCAATGAAAATTTATACTGTTGTATCTTGTTACCTACGAAATGGTGCATCTAACATTAAATTACCTTATGAAGCAATTCAGAACTGAAATCTGATTGGTCCTCTTAAATCTCTTATAACTCGAGAACTATTGGACCCTAGAAATTTTCAAAAACACGGATCGACTCAGAATTTAATCCTGAATACTCCATTAGAATGCGGTGCGAGCGTTCTGAGACACCCTGTATAACACTAACGATTGTTCCCCTATAAAGCATTTCCGGACATATGGCCATAGGAACTTTATTTCCTAGAATGATGTACGGAATAACGTCCCGGAGTTAGAACTATGAATAGAAATACCTGTATATTTTTTTTATTATTTCTCTAAACACTGTAAGTTTTATCTTGTTTCTCTTATTTTTGCCTATATGTATATAATATTGCCGTCCCTGCATTGTAACAGCTATTGTTAAATAAAGATTATTATTATAAGATAGGATTAGCAGCACCAAGGGGGCTTACCGAAGAAAACTCCATGACCTTAAGGACCCAGAGTGTGAGGGCCAGGTTAACGATCACCATTATAAGAAGCACCATGATGAGGACGTAGAGACACCGCTTCCGCCATCCATAAATTCCAATTCTGAAGTTATATCTAGGCGGGAATGTATCGCTGAGATCCGGATTTTGTCCTCCTCCGGAGTCGGGAGGATCCGCCGCCTCACTTGTCTTCATTCTGAAACCAGTTAAAATGTCAACGGTCCGTTTGAAAAAAGGGCGCCACTGAATTTATAGCTGCACCATATGCATTATTAAGAAAACAATAAGATGCAAAATGACGTTGTCCAACAGGAGATATGACACGAGGAGGGCGATCCGTTAGATCTGGCTTCCCGTCTCCGTCTACTTGAATCCCTTTAATAGGTTTGTCCCTGTCCCTCTCGAACACTTGGGAAATGGTAAATTTAGCGTCTCGCGCCGGTAATATTTCAAAGTCCGAAACACTTTCCTTCACGTCGACCGACTCACCTATTCATCTGGTCGTGTATGGAAATGTCTGGAATAGTCGGGCGGGGAATATTTATCACAGGATGACTATATTATGCCTCTAGCGAGATATGCTATTTTCATACACGCCGACCTTAATCTCGATCAAAAGCTTCAAGTCTAACGCGAGAGTGACTCGGTAATGTCATCAAGATATTTTGCTTAAAGCAATGCAAGGAAATTCCAAAATTGCGAGATATATGAAATTGACAATAGAATATTGGGACAGAAAGAGCAAAGTGGACTTATTAGGTACCTTGACATACCTATCTTAAGTAGATACCTATTTAAAACATAAGCCTGTGCTTACTTTTCTCACATAACTTCCCACCGCATCTATAGGACAGCAAATTAAAGAAATAAAATGTCTACACGATTGCCGACCTTTCGGCCACAGTCCGTGGCTTTCTTCAGGCCAACCAACGCGTCCAAGGGGGTGATACCTAAATATGGCTCGTATTATAGGCAAATTGCATTTTTTGCTTATTTTATGCGTTTCTTGCGGTTTTTTGCCTATTTTAGTGTACACTGCCTATTTGCGCATATTTCTTTAATTACATGGCATATTTTGTTATTTTTATGATTGTCATGATAAGGTTTTGACTTTTACCGGTTTCAGGCGATTAAAGCGTTCTTAACATGCATAAAAATAGGCTGGTAAGCAGATCATAACGTTATCTAATGGTTTCTAGACAACAAGCCCATTAACCATTCATGACAACAATGACCCCATTCAAATGCTGTCATCTCGATTGTCAAAATGACGCGAATTCACGCAACATTTTTTTAATTTTGGCTTTAATCGCTTTAAACCGATAAACTATTGAACAAACCTCGGATGTTATGAATCATAACAGACTTAGATGTCTTAAAATCCTCGCCCTCCGAGCTCGGATTTCAATTGACATCTGCGTCTGTTATGATAGTCATAACATTCCTAGGTATGTTAATAGCTATTACCGGTTTCAGGCGATTAAAGCGTTCTTAACATGCATAAAAATAGGCTGGTAAGCAGATCATAACACGTTATCTAATGGTTTCTAAACAACAAGCCCATTAACCATTCTTGACAACAATAATCCCATTCAAATGCTGTCATCTCGATTGTCAAAATGACACGGATTCATGCAAAATTTTATTAATTTTGGCTTTAGTCGCCTAAACCGACAAACTATTGAACAAACCTCGGATGTTATGAATCATAAACAGACTTAGATGTCTTAAAATCGGATTTCAATTGACATCCTCGCCTGTTATGATAGTCATAACATTCCTAGGTATGTTAATATAGCTAAAATTATCGATTTTAGTAAAATTTAGGTGCATTGAGTAAAAAACAGGTAGGTGTTGCCGTACCTAATGATCCATATCGCGAAGGTAAAGTGTAAACAGAATTTCTTAAGACGGAAGTCACTAACTCATTCCTGGTCAAGTTGGGTGTTTAGTAAGTAAATAAAAGGAAGATTGGGAAACTGATTTTTGTTTATCGGGTTCATTCACAATTCATTTGCGAAAAAGTTGCTGCTTCCAAATTATTATCGTGGATCCGACCCTACCCGAAACTTTCTCTACCTATATGGTGACGGCGTTTTCTGCAAACCTTGTGGCTCAGTGGTAAGTTTTTTAAAATTAATTTTAAATATTTTTTATAAAATATACGCATACGTTTAAATAATTATACTAGATCAGTGTTACTTAATAATTAACAACTGATTTTAATGTTTTTTAATACAGATTTTTGTAAATATTTTGTAAATTGTGTTCTTAAATACTTTAGGTCAATAAATTTATATCAAACAACTAAAAAAAGCCTTTTTTCTTGTGCATATTTCACTATTGCGTATTTTGCCTATTTTGAATATTTTTGCGATCTCGCTGCCTATTTTGCAAAGAATGACTGCCTAAATATGCGCATATTTCTTAGTTTTTTCCTGCCTATATTCTAAGCGGATTTATATCATGACGTCATGACGACGAAATTGACACTAATGACAGGTGATAATTAATTATAGTACCTACAGTTGAACTACTTGTACTTGTATCTACTTGTCACATACCCGGCGAATAAGTATAAATGTATAAATGAAAAACGAACATGGCTGTGGAACTGTGATAAACAAAGCCTGTGATAAAATCTTTTAATTAGTTTCTAAGTTTTTAAATTTTAATCAAGTTTAATGTAAATAAAATTAGATAACTCCCTGATGATGCCCTAACCAGGCGAAACATGTCGGAAAAATAAAAAAACTTATGCACAGACACTAACTTTTCTTCTAAACTAATACAACACGTGCATACTCACCGCAATTAACAAAAAAGAAAAAAAAAAAAAGTATAAATGTGTTTGGGAGGTGCCTCAGCAAGTATTTTTGCAGATATTCGCCAGTCGCTAAGTTTTCCGTATTATGACATCATGAAAGGTGGCGGTCACCCAGGTTTTCCCAAAATAGAAATAATTTAAATTAATATAGCGTCTTTTTGGAACACAGTTCACATGGGCATGAGACGAAAAATGCTTCCTAAAGGTGAGCGCCCACGGTGAGATTTTGGTTTCGAGAAACAAAAATTAGGGCTTGTAGCGCCTTAAGGATGGTTTTTCGCAAAACATGAATAACAGCTTTTTTGAATCATTGTTGGAAAGCTATCGAATGACCTAAATTTGCACCAATATACTTAGCTATTTTGAACTTCAGAAATCATCTTCTAAACTTGTTTATAGTAAATAGCACCTTCATTTCTTCATTACTATTTCATGAATGAAACTCTTACTGCAAAAGAATTCACAGAAAATGTGATTCGCCCGCAAGAACGAACTCCACTGAATAAAATAAAAATTAGAAAAAATTTCAAACAAAGCTCTTTTAAGAAAACTGAACCCCTTTGAAGGGTTATAGCTCTCTGAAGATGCATTTTTTGACCCATACGTTTATTGAGAGCAATATTGAGCAACCAACTAAAAATTTCCAGTCTTTAGCACAGATTGCAGTACAGTACAGTATGCGTCATATATTTTGAAGAATCAAGGCGTTTTTTCTCGATTTTATATATCTGAATACAAATTAAAATAAATGGGCTCTCATGATTGGAATAAGACCTTTTTTGTACCATCAATAGAAAGCTATCGAATGGTAATATTTTCAACTATACATTCTTCATTGAAAATTCGAGTTTCCACCCCTAACTTTCATCCCCTTCGATAATTTTCTCCTAAAATTCGATCTTCCCTTCTCGAAGATGCAGTGTGTAAGATGTCACAGTTTCGCAGAAGATATTGCTTCTCTGTGTCAAATTACAGGGCTTATGGACGTTTCAACCCCTAAACTCCAACACCCTATTTCACCACCCCCACATGCCCTAAAGGAAGTTGTGTTTTCAATTTCACCACCCTAACCCAATTCGTTTAAAAATTAAGGTAATTTGTAGATTCATGTTTTCAACACCTCATGATTTCACCCCTTTATGATTTACAGGGGTGAGTTTATTTTTCCGGTGTGACATAACTCCTTGCGTATTTACTGACTTCAGTTGTTCATAAATAAACCAATAGGGTTTCAGAAAAAATAAATAAAATATAATTATCGACTTGCAAAGAGTTAGGGGTGGTTAATGGCCCAGGGGTTGGTTTTAGATTGAAAACTCATAAGACCTTTTTTCAATAGTTGACCGAAATCTATCGAACCCCGTAATTTTAGGCTACCATTTACTTGAAGAAATTTCAAGTTTCAACCCTTAAATTTCATCCCCTTTGTTAGATATTTTTGAAAATTTGTCCATCCACCTATAATGTCACTGGAAATTCACAAACCAAATTCTGCCTTGATACGTTGAGTAGTTTTTGAGGTCTCGTATTTTTGTGTTTCTGCATGTTAGGGGTTGTAGCGCCTATAAGGGTGGTTTTTCGCAAAATATGAATGACACCTTTTTTGAATAATTAATGGAAAGCTATCGAATGACGGCAATTTCGACTAGTACTTATTAAGCGGAATTTCGAGTTGCTACCCCTAATTTCCACCCCATTTGTTCGATTTTACGAAAAAACGCATCCCCCACAAGATTTCACCGATATATGTGTGTACGTTGAGTTTCCGACAGCTGCGTGCAACCCTTGCGGAGTTATCATATTTTTTGTGGTTTTCATCCCCTAAATTTCATCCCCCGAAATTGGCACCCCCTCACTTTCAACAGACTTGAAGGTCGAACGTGCATACTAATTTTCAGCAAGATATCTCCACTAGTTCTCGAGTTATTGCAATTAGTAGTTTTTCCGTTTTTCACCCCTAGCTCCCACCCCCTTGGTCCGATATGGCCCAAAAGCAATCCCCGCCTTACTTTTCGGGAGACGAAGCTGCCTACCAAGTTTCAGTTCGATATCTCAATCCGTTCTCAAGTTATCCGACGGACAGACTGAGGAGCGATCGAGCGAGCGAGCGAGCGAGCGAATAAGCTAAGACAAGAGTACCTCCGCATTCTGCTACGGCACTAAAACGCCTTCAGTGAGAAGAGAAGTGGCCTCAGTGTTGGTTGCCTAGGGTGGCACGCCAACTTCGCATGTTTTAGTGCCGTAGCAGAATGCGGAGGTACTCTTGTCTTAGCTTATTCGCTCGCTCGCTCGCTCGCTCGATCGCTCCTCAGTCTGTCCGTCGGATAACTTGAGAACGAAAGCAGATATCGAGCTGAAATTTTGTACACGAGTGTATACCCGGAAAATCTCGGCGGGGATTGCTTTTGGGCCATATCGGGCCACAGGGGTGGGAGTTAGGGGTGAAAAACCGAAAAACTATTAATTGCAATAACTCGAGAACTAGTGGACGTATCTTTCTGAAACTTGGTATGTACGTTCGACCCTCAAGTCTGTTGAAGCTGAAGGGGCGCTAATTTCGGGGGATGAAATTTAGGGGATGAAAACCACAAAAAATATAATAACTCCGCAAGGGTTGCACGCATCTGTCGGAAACTCAACGTACACACATATATCGGTGAAATCCTACGGGGGATGCGTTTTTCGCAAAATCGAACAGATGGGGTGGAAATTAGGGGTTGCAACTCGAAATTCCGCTTAATAAGTATTGGTCGAAATTGGCGTAATTCGATAGCTTTCCATTAATGATTCAAAAAAGGTGTCATTCATATTTTGAGAAAAACCACCCTTATAGGCGCTACAACCCCTAACATGCAGAAACACAAAAATACGAGAACTCAAAAACTACTCAACGTATCAAGGCAGAATTTGGTGTATGAATTTCCAGTGACATTGTAGGCGGATGGACAAATTTTTAGTAATATCTAACAAGGGGGATGAAATTTAAGGGTTGAAACTTGAAATTTCTTCAAGTAAATGGTAGCCTAAAATTACGGGGTTCGATAGATTTCGTTCAACTATTGAAAAAAGGTCTTATAAGTTTTCAACCTAAAACCAACCCCTAGGCTATTAACCACCCCTAACTCTTCACAAGCGGATAAATATATTTTATTTATTTTTTCTGAAAACCTATTGATTTATTTATGAACAACTGAAGTCAGTAAATACGCAAGGAGTTATGTGACACCGGAAAAATAAACTCACCCCTGTAAATCATAAAGGGGTGAAACCATGATGGGTTGAAAACATGAATGTATAAATCACCTTAATTTTTCAACGAATTGGGTTAAGGTGGTGAAATTGAAAACACAATTTCCTTTAGGGCATGTGGGGGTGGTGAAATAGGGGGTTGGAGTTTAGGGGTTGAAACGTCCATAAAGCCCTGTAATTTGACACAGAGAAGCAATATCTTCTGCGAAACTGTGACATCTTACACACTGCATCTTCGAGAAGGGAAGAGCGAATTTTAGGAGAAAATTATCGAAGGGGATGAAAGTTAGGGGTGGAAACTCGAATTTTCAATGAAGAATGTATAGTTGAAAATATTACCATTCGATAGCTTTCTATTGATGGTACAAAAAAGGTCTTATTCATCATTCGCGAAAAACGACCCTTAAAGGCGGTACAACCCCCTAACATGCCGAAACACAAAAATGCGAGAACTCAAAAACTGCTCAACGTATCAGGGCTAAATTTGATGTGGTAATTTACAGCGCCACTGTAGGCGGATGGGCAAATTTTCATTAATATCTAACAAGGGGGATGAAATTTAAGGGTTGAAACTGGAAATTTTTTCATGTAAGTGGTGTAATAAAATTATGGGGTTCGATAGACTTCGGTCAACCATTGAAAAAAGTCTTATGAGTCTTCAACCTAAAACCAACCCGTACGCTACTAACAACCCCTAAGCCCTAGCAAGTGGAGTAAATACATTTCATTTATTTTTTTTTGCTTTCTTCTGATTTGTTATTAATTCAAAGTGATTTTCATTAATTTTTGACCCATCCACAATTTTTCAACCCCTTTCATGATATGTGAACCCTCAAAGAGCAAAATTTACCCAGACCGCTTCTTTTTCGTGTGATTTCCGCTAGTTAATTTTGTAAAATTCGCGCAGTTTTGCCTTATGAATTGTTCTTGCCTTTTTCACTTTTTCGACCCCTTCGCAATGTTTCAACCCCCAAAAGTCAAATTTGCATAATTGGCTTATTTTCGTGTTATTTTCTGTAATTCTACTTAATTACGATTAATTCTCATCCCTTTTAACTTTTCATCCCCCTTTACAATTTTTCAACCCCCTAAGTGTTTATTTTGCAAAATTCACGTAATTTAGTTTTCCTACGGTAATAAATTGAACTCAATTGGATTATGTTCATCTTTTTCACTTTTCCAACCCCCTTCGCAACATTTCAACCCCCAAAAGCTAAATTTGCATAATGGGTTTACTTTCGTGTTATTTTCTGTAATTCTGCTTAATTACGATTAATTCTCATCCACTTTGACGTTTCATCCCCCTTTACAATTTTTCAACCCCCTAAGTGCTAATTTTGCAAAATTCACTTAATTTAGTTTTTCTTCTGTAATAAATTGAACCCATTTGGATGATGATTAAATTTTTCACTTTTTTCATCCCCCTTCGCAATGTTTCAAGTCTTCAAATGCTAAATTTACATAATTGGCTTAATTTGGTGTTATTTTCCGTAATTTTACTTAGCCACGGTTAATCCTCATACCTTTTGATTTTTCATCCACCTTTACGATTTTTCAACCCCCAAAGTGCTAATTTTGCAAAATTCGCATAATTTCGTTTTTCGTCGGTCATAAAATTGAACGCATTTGAGATTCAGTTTACTTTTTACAATTTTTCAGTTTCCTTCGCAATAGGTAGGTATAAGTGCGTATTTCAACCCCCACAAAAGTTTTAATTGCATAATTTTGTTATTTTCGTGTTATATTTCGTAATTCTACTTAATCCACACTTCATTTTCATTCCTCTTGACTTTTCATCACCTTTCACAATTTTTCAGCCCCGAGTGTTAATTTTTCAAAATTCGCCAAATTTTGTTTTAATTCCGGTAATTCTTTTCATCCACTCATTCCTGTTCATTTTCAATTTTTAAATTTTGTAACAACAATTTTTTAACATTTCGCCTTTTTGACACATCTGTGCGTCTGCGGAGGCACTACTACTAGGTGCAGATTGATAAAATCTGCACCCGATTCCACCAGTAAGACCAGCCGCCCCTACATACTCATTAACTTGTTAAACATCTACCGAGATATACATCGCATTGATATACATCTTTCGTTGGCTTTTTAATTATTATTTGATGGATACCTTCAAGTTTCATTGTGGTGTAGGAGGTGCACTCCATCAATTGAAAAGTCAACGGAAGATGAATATCAATGCGATGTAGATGTAGATGTTTAGGGTAAATGTGTACAAGAGCACGCACCTAGTGGATGTTTGGTGATCATAATTTTATTTGAACCGAAAGAATTGTTAGCTTTGTACCAGTACTCTGTACATAATCACTAAGGAACATCTTATGTAATTCATTTTAGCACAGAAGCTATTAAAATTCGTACTCTTGTACACAAATAAGTAACCATGCTATCAAACTACTAGAGCCATCATAGCCAAAAATGTTAGTAGGTACTTGCCGTTTAAACAACAAAAGTGTAGCTGGCAAAAATTACACCAACATTTAAATGCCATTATTGGATAAACTGTATTACCAGATAGATTTCTGTTTTGGCCACAGATGCCTTTCATGTGCCTCATTGCAATCACTAGCAGCAAACATTTAAAAGATGACGCTAATATGGAAAAATCATCAATGCGGACTCTTATACAATGCATGCTGTTGTACACATTCCCTATTCACCGAGAATGATTCATATAGTGAGTTGAGTTGAACTTCGTGGTTTTGGGTGCAGATGTAAGTAATCTGCAATGTTTCAAGGTTGAGGGGTTGAGTTTTAGAGGAGCAATTTTTTTCTCTTCCGGTCGTAGATGGTCGGGTGTAAGGGCTAAATATATGCTCAAAACTTTTTTTGCGCCATTGATGAAAAATACTGAACTTCAATGACATTTTTTGACAATATTGAAGTGACATTTCTATGCCGTGACAATGAAGCACATTATTTTTACTCCAGCGGTGATGAAATATATTATTTTTACTGCGGCGGCGTAAAAAAAACTTTTCAGCCGCCGGAGTAAGTAGTGACGTTCTTCCTTTCACACCAATTTGTGAATCTTCGGTAACCGCATCCCATATCCAAACTAAGCTTATTCTTAAAGATTTGAGTAATAATTTAATCGAAAGTATCCACTTTAAATAAATGTTCTGTGTTTGAAGTAAAAATAGCATGCCATTCGGTGTAAAAGTGCATTTCTGTGGCTCAGCTGTATTTTCACTTATAATCTCATAAGAGCATTAATTCTTTCCGGAAATTTTTGGAGTGCATTCCAACAACGTATTAATCGTCCCGAGTGGAACACGAGGGCCCGATTACGTTGTTGGGATGCACGACTAAAATTTCCAGGACATGAATTAATGCTCGAATGCAGATTCGGTAAGAAAATAGCAACGATACAGCCACAGAAATGAAATAGAAATGATTTTTGACATTTGATTTGACATAAAAATTTCCACTTATTAATTTCGTTTAGGTTGGTCTAGATAGGTATCAAAAATTTCCAGGAAATCCTCGAGTTGCCATGGTAAACACACAGAAATCAATTTTTCTATTGGCTAATGATTAGTATCGTGCGATTTTCAGACAAACATCCAGCTTTGCCACACAAAGTATCACTTTTACTCCTAATACTATACTATTTCTCTCAATTAGCTTTTATTCAGCCTTTCTATTACCTAAATTTAAATAATACAGGGCACATTTTTCTTACCTACTTCTAAGAGTAGGCTTTTTATGAAATGCATCTTTTGAGGCACATATACCTACTCAAATCAAAAAAATCATAAGAATAAATAGTTCAGAATCCAATTTTGACTCCCTATGCCGAGTTTCAATTCAAAATTTGCATTTTTGTTGGGTCTTCCTAATGCTTTTACGTACAGTCAAGAGATAAAATATTGGCCCTCGACCGCGAACAACGTCAACAGATTCTTAGAAAAGGCACTCAAAATAGGTTTGTGAAGGCTTGTGTCCCACTCGAGTCTATCCACACTGTGAGCAGTCCAAAGCCATTATTTTATCTCCTGAGTGTACCTACTGCTGGCAAAGTTTAACCAATTCCCATTGTGTTTCTTCAATTCGTTTTGAACCAAATTCAGCCTATTAATTAAATTAACGAAGCATGCGGGAAACTCCGCCCACAAACTGCGTACCGACAGAGATAAAACCAATAAATTTTTCAATCATTTTGCTTGCTGAGGAGGTATTGACTAGTTGAGTAGTTGGTTCCTTATTATTATACAATTTGGAAAAATTGTAGAGAGATATCGTAAAGAATTGTAAGGAAAAGTTGCTCAGAATTCATTGTTGACCTCACGCAACCGCCTGAATGCACTTTAAGATAATTTTTTAACCTCCCCAACCCCATCACAATTTTAAAAAAGTGGGAGGTTACTGCAATCACTAAAATTTTCAAATTTGAGATAACACCAGATCTCCACGTTTTGAGGTCTCAGGAACCCAGAAGAGTGGTTTTTAAAATGTGTCTGTGTGTATGTTCGTACGTACGTACGTTTGTAAACACGCCACAGCCAAAACTACTAGGCCGATTTGGCTGAAATTTGGTACGTAGGCATCTCATAACCCAACTTAGATCTGAAAAGCTTTTGGAGCCAATCGTGCAACCGGAAATGCCATTTTGGCACATCAACTTTTAAATTTTAAATGCAAACCCCCATTTTTCACGTCACCATAAGAAAGACCTTCAAATTCTGCTTCTAAAAATGTATTCATTCTTAGTGCCCTTTTGACCAAAAATTAAAAAAAAAATGATTTTTATCAGGCTTTAAAATCTCGGTACAGCCCAAGCCCCTGAAACGATTTGGCTGAAATTTTGCACACGGGGATTGTATTACACGTCGAAAAGCTGAACAAATTTTGAATTCCATCGACTCGCGGGAAGTGTCTTTTTGGCACACCAATTTCCAAATTTAAAATTATTCAATCATTTAACCATTAAAAACAAGTTTTTGAAAGATTTATTGTCACCATCAGAAAGGTTCGCATTTAGTGCTCTTTGGGTCAAAAAATCGAAATTCTTTAATAACACTAAAAATACATTATAGCCCAAATTAGTGAATCGATTTGGCTGAAATTTGCTTCATGGAGACTGGGTGACCCGTTGAAGACCTGAAAGGCTTTTGGGAGCAATTGGCACACGGGAACTGCCATTTAAGCATATCAACTTAAAATTTTAAATACAAGGCCTCCTCTTTTATGTCGCCATTAGAAAGACGATCAAATTCTGGTTCTAAAAATGTACTTACAATTTCTGCCATTTCAGTGGAAAATAGAGAAAAAATTCTTTCTCATTAAAAGGGAGCAGGCTGACAGTGGATGACATAAAGTGGCAGTTATTGTCAAAAAGGTGGCAAAAGATTAACCTTAAAAGCAACATATTGTCAAATGTGATGGGTGATGTCGGTATTTGTCAGAAAATTGCGAAATTAGTCACAGACGATAAGGATAAAAAAAATTCTGTTGAATTGACTACTATCTACACAGAATACAAAGATCCACGCGATGGGGAGGTTCCAGCCGCTTCTCTGCTGCATTTTTTTTATTTAAAATTTTTGTAATTTATATTTCGAATTTTAATTTGAGATCAAAACAAGATTGCGAACTATTTTTCTTATGATTTTTTTCGCGAATTGGTCGGGAAAAGCAGAATATTGAAAAATTACTCTTCGCTACTTTACCCTCTGGGTTTATGTAGGTACTTACCTACGACTTACACTCAAGTTGAGTAACTTTTAAAAGATGCATCCGTAAAGGTTTACAAAGGTAAAAAAATTTATAATAACTAACAATATTCCTAAGAGTAAAGAGAAAATGAGTCTGTCCTAATACTTTTTTTCCACTACTTTCAATATTGAAAAATAAAAGACGTTGCTTCCAAGTGTGCAGAATTCTTCTTAGTTTTAAATAAATCCATCTAACATTACAGTTTAAACAAATCGGTTTCTGAAAAGATAGTTAAAATTATGGTCAACCACTGGCAAGTTGTTGGTCAACAACTGGGTACACATTGGTCAATTTCTGGCAAATTGTAATTTTTAGTTCATTAAACTGGTCAACTACTGGGCAAGTGACCCTATTTCCCTTGTGGTGAAGACGCTTTTTGGGTGATCTTTCTTCTTCCATTCTGCGTTGTGCAGTTATTTCAATTGGGGCAATTTGAAGTTGTTCCCTATTATTTATATCGTTTATACCCATATGATTATTTTAGAAGGTCATACCCCGACTTGAAAAGCCCATTTACATAAAGTAGGTTCTAAAATCTTGAAAAAACAGGTTTAAAAAGATTGTCTTGTAGGTACAACCCTGAAAGAGTGAAATGTCACTTCAGAACCTTTAGGTACTGCGTTTGAAATGTACAAGAAACCAAGATTTTTAGCAGCAAGCATGCCAGAGTTCAAAAATTTGAGTCAAAAAAATATTCAAATTTCAAACGATTCAAAGGATTCTCGCTTTTGTATGGCGGCGGCATAGAACAAAGCTACGGAAACTTCCTGGTATAATTTAGTGTCTGTTTTATAACATCATTACTGGTGCTAGGTTCCGTAGACGTGATAAAGCAGAGGAATTTATCGCAGGTTAAGTGAAATATGAGCGCTAGAGTGTGGAAGTGCCAGCGGGGTCCAGGATACTTGACATGGGACTAATAGTGGGTACACAGGGAACGGACTCTGTCACGAGGGAATCAGCCAAGGATCACTCTCCAAGAATGAGTGTGATGATAACGTCATCTGAAAATAATGAACGAGGCTTAAGAACGTCCACGTTAATTTAATCCAGCGACACGAAGGACGCATGTTCTACAGGTGGCAATTCCCCTTTGTCCAATATTTAACTTTTTGACGGTTTGCCAGTCCACCGCTGACCTCTCTTCTCCAGGGAAATCCGCCGATCACAAAGTAGCTGCTGCCTCCGACAAATTACTTCGATGGCGATGTTTCTTTCCGTCGATTTATTTCTTAGAAATTGTATCGTGGTTTTTCCGAACCATTTTAATTATCCCGAACAGTCACTCAATTAGGTTCAGAAAAACAAAACGACGTATGACGACCAAGAAAATATTACTTTCCAACTTCGGAACAGGAACCAATTAGTTGGCCGGACTTGTGCCGTTGTAACCTACACAGTAAACAGGCGGAAGGAAATACCTCGACCGGCGAGCGAAAATGGTTCAGGAAGTAAGCGTCACACGAGTAATTATACACAAACAAGGGTTGCTACCCTAGACAATGCATCAGCTAGAAAGTTAACGCAATCGGCATTATATCGAAGGTTGTGTGACTAATATTAAATTCTGATATAGATAATGATGTATACAGGATGACTGAGAAATTAGCCTTACAGTAATAGCTTACGCGGAAAACCGCTTAAATCTTGCCAATCTTAACATTTTCCAAAGTGTAACCTACGCACCACTAATAATTATAATCGGGGTCTCTACCACTGCTATGGCGATGATAAACAAGGAATTGTCCGACCCGCATAATGTGCCTATGGTGCTCTCAGACCATCATAGCCCCCATTGTGACTTCATGATCAGTCAAATACTAATACGAGAAAGACTTCACGACACAAATGAAATCAGGGATTTGCAATTCAATTATTGTTAACAGAAAGAGAATAATCGTTAACTTTTAAGAATATGAATAATCAATAACTAGTCAATAATCATCTTTTCTTGAAAATGCATGTTGAGAGGGTAGCTAAGTTCCTGTTGCCGTAAAAGTTATTCGGTTCATTTTGCATGATTGTGTTTTTGGTTTCTGATTATTCTTTCTGCTGTAATAACCCCCGTTTCTCTAATATAAATTGTTGACGTAGTGTATTTGTTGCAGTTTCGCAACTTCCTATAACAGTTAATTAAGCTGCCTAGTTTAATTTTATTTTTCTTCCTATTTTTGTTTTCTGTTCCAAAATGAAGTAGCTATATTTATTTTCTCCTATTATTGCGTTATATGATTTTGGTTAATCATACCAGGTGTTTCATTCCAGGCGCCGCATCGGGAAAAGTAGTTTTATTTTCCGGCCAAATCCGAGTGATTCGGTCAATGGGCCTCAGTGTCCTCTATGCATGAAAAAAATTTGGCCCTGAAATGCCCCCTTGTTAAAACGGGGGAACTGTTTGGAAAATCGGCTGTTTAAATACGCAGGCGAAGGTTCAACGCTCTGTGGCATCTCCGAGGACAAATCTTTCACCAAATCACAAATCTTTCCGCCACGTGATTTTGTTGCAATAATTACGAAAAAATGTTCCTATGGCCGAGGGTCCTAAAATCCTTCCTAAGGGAGCTAGGGCTCTTTGCAGATGGCTTCCAAAGTGAAGTATTTTCTAATTATCTTCCAAACTTCTGAAGCAAATGAAATGGAATTTGGTGGGTACGCTAAACGATACATGAGAAATCTACTGGTGGTATCAAATTTTATTTTCAAAAAGCAGGGGCTTGCGAAACATGGGGGGCTTGTGGCAACACCCTTGTGCAGACATGCCTTTATTATGCTTTATTTTTAATTTCCTACCAACTTAGATTACAGAATATGACTTCTCAGCCTGTTTTGCGTAGAAAAGGTAGTCTTGGTAAAAAGTGCTAGAATGCACCATTCTCGGGAAAAATGAAATTTTATTTAATAGTGCAATGCTAATAATTGTTCAGGAGTGTTCAGGAGCGCATTAAAAAAATCAAAAAGGCACAATTAATGACCACAACCCCAGACAAACATTTTTCGAAATTTTTGACAGATCGGAGTTGACTTTTTAAAAATGGAATGTCCGTTATATTTTAACATATTGACAACCCCTTTAGGAGCCTATGTTCATCCCTATGAGTATGTGGTTTGGGAACAAAAAAAAGTTTTTGAAAAACTTGAAGTTTAGGTACTTCACTTTACTTAAAAATTCCCCCTTTACATGGGTGCAGTTTTTACAAGAAAATGGGGACCTTGTTGTACAGGCTTTTAGAAAGCTCTGATCTTGTTTTAGTTGTTTTCCTATGTACAGTGTGTTCAAAATTGATTTATAAACTTTGTGAACTTTAAACCTATTTTTCTCAATTGTTTCAAATGCAACAGCCTGTATATTTTTGCTCACTGTAATGTAGAATTTGTAAACGAATGATTTTTGTAATACTGCTTAACTAGGCATGGGCGGGTACCCGTGTAAACGGGTTACCCGATGGTCGGGTCGGGTCGGGTAGTGGTCGGGTCGGGTATTTATAAATACCCGAAAACTTCGGGTAACCGAAAAAATTCGAGTAACCGAAAAATTTCGAGTAACCGAAAAAATTCGGCTAACCGAAAAAGTCGGGTACTTAATCTAAAGTTTCGGGTAATCGAAAATCACCGTTAGTACCCGAAGCTAAACTGAACGTACTGTTATTCCATTCCCATACCAATTACCATCCCATTATTCTGTTCAATCAAATCATAATCAACCTGGAAAGTAAAATATTATATTTAATTATTGGGCATAACATAATTGAACGGGTTTGTCCTTGTAATAGGCATTTGTGATTGTGCATTGCCGTTGTCAATGATTGTTGTCGATCGCTTTTGTTTTGGGTAGTTTACGATTTCTTAGCACTAGATGAATCATAATTCTGCAGCTGCCAGCTTTAACTGCAGCCCAAGATAACAGCACCCATTTCCCATTTCCCATTTAATTTTTTTATTTAGTTTTCAACCTGTCACGAGTGAGTGCGGAGCGGAGTTCGGTGCCAAAGTCAAAATAAGGATATTAATTTAATTTGCCATTATAATTTGTTGATTTATCTATAGCGTAAGTGAACTTTGATTAAATTGTTCGTATTATTTATTTCATATTTTGCTTTTTTCTCTTTTGTAGTAAAACCTAAATAAATCAAGCAAGCTAAATCAAAATGAGAAATAAGTATACACGTTAGCCGTTACCATTCATGTAATTAACTATGTCGACGTTAATTCGCGATACGGACACGGATTCAGATCCGGATATCTTATGTGATGACGATGGCAACGTACCTGATGGTTCTTCTGCTGCTTCTTCGCAAGATCATAACGACTCCTTCAGCATAAAGCAAAGAAGTGCCGTTTGGAATTATTTTACCGTAAAAGGTCAGGAGGGCAGCAATAAAAAGTCTGCAAATTGTAACATTTGTACTTCTGTTATTCAAACAAAATTTGGGAGTACATCAGCGTTAGCGCGGCATTTAAGAAAGCACCCTGAAGCTCACAAGAAATTTATCGATGAAAAGGAAGCTCGTAACTGCGATAAATTCAGAGCAACACCACTGGTAGGACGTAAAACGATGGACATTGCCGAATCTTTTAAACAAATGACACCTCTCCCAAAAGACTCTCGGAAAGCTAAGGAAATGTCACAAGCGATAGCGCAAATGATAGCTGTAGATTTGCAACCGTATTCAATAGTAGAGGATGCTGGATTTAAAAAAGTATTGAAAGTGGCTATCCCTCGTTACGTAGTCCCTAGCAGGAACACATTCTCTAGGGAATTAATTCCAAAAATGTTTCAAAATGAGCGCGAGCGAATTTTCAATACATTACAAAAAGACATTGAAAATGGTATGGTTAAAACATTCTAATTCAATAGACTATATTTTTAAATTTTTAGGTGTTAAATCTATTGCACTTACTACCGATGGGTGGACGTCACGAAGTGTTGAAAGTTATATGTCCCTTACCGTGCACTATTTAACCAACGATTTCGAGAAACAACATTTTTTGTTGAATTTGCGATATATTTCTGAAAGCCACACCAGTCAAAATTTATGTGATTTTATAGCGGCATCACTGTCTGAATGGAATCTGGCAGGAAAAAATTTGTCTGTTTATATTGTCACGGATAATGCCGCTAACATTGTAAAGGCAGTGTCTCTAAATAAAGACTGGTGCAGGATACCGTGTTTCGCACATTCACTGCAACTTGTGATACAGGATGCCATAAAAGAGACTGACCGATTCACTGACCTCTGCAAAAGGTGTAGAGCTTTAGTTGGGTATTTTTCACGAAGCTCAACCGCAAGAAGCAAGCTTGAAGCCATTCAAAAATCAACAAACACAGAAAATGTACCATTGCGCCTAGTACAAGATGTAGATACTCGATGGAATTCACAATACGATATGTTTTCGCGACTTTTAAAACTGCGTATGCCTCTTGGTGCTGTACTATCGAGCCCTGGTATGCCTGACGCTCTTACTGGCTCGGAATGGAATATGATGTCTTTGTAAATGCCTTGAGCCCTTTTAAAGACGCTACTGTCATAATGTCTAGTGAAGAGTATCCCACTACATCTATGTACATTCCTATCGTAATAGGCTTGACCACTTCTACGAAGGCTTTTATTGAGGAACATCAGGAGCATGAACATAAAGAGTTCGGGCAACACTTACTGACAGCACTTGAAACTAGATTCAAATTTATTTACAATGAAGAAGTTTTGCTTTTGTCAATGTTAGTGGATCCACGATATAAAAATCGTTTATTGTCGACAGAAGAAGACAAATTGAAGGTGGAAGAAATGCTCAAAAACCAGATGATTGCAAGAAAGAACTCACAGTTAGAGATAAATTTAACATCTGAACGTCGCAGCTTATCAGAATCACATGCTTCTTCTTCGCGACATTCAGATCATCATGACGAACCTTCTTCAAAATTATTCAAATTTTTTGACGAAATTGATAATGGGAACAAGGAGGGTGATGCGTCAGAGGCCCAACTCGAAATATCCGAAATAACAAATTATTTAGCTGAAAAAGTTATTCCCCAAAAATCAAATGTTGTTTCTTGGTGGAAACAAAACAAGATGCGTTACCCAAACATATCTGCCATTGCTAGTACCTATTTGGCTATTCCTGCAACTCAAGTGGCCAGCGAAAGGACGTTTTCAGTAGCAGGAAATATCGTTACTCCAAATAGGGCAAGGCTACTCACAGAACATGTGGAAGAACTATGCTTTCTCCATTCAAATTTAAAAATATAATCATTTCATTTGATATTAATATTCAATATTATATTCATGTGTTCATGTTCACCTATTATTTTGATAAAAAATTAAATACTTTCATTACCTATACCTTCCGATTTTTAACTCTTGATGTGCTTTAAATAATAGGATATAGGTTAGGTAGGTAGGGTAGGGTAGGTAGAATACTAAGGGAGGGTTGCATAAAACATTAATCATGGACTTAAACTTATGGGTAAAGTCCATTGCGATTCCATAGAAACAATTGTTGTAAACAATTTGTTGCTATAGAATTTTTCAGTGATTAATTTAAGACAGGATTAAATGTTTTATACAACCCGCACTAATAAGAGTACCTAATTAATTAAATAATTTTAAGCCACAATGTATATTATACATTTCAAATCAATTTAAATTAGATTAATTGATTAATTAGATTAATACCTACCCTACCCTGTATAATCGAAGAATACCCGACATACCAAGAAAATACTCGCAACCCGCAAAATACCCGACACCCGAAAAAACCCGATACCCGAAAATACCCGATACCCGAAAAACCCGATACCCGAAAAAACCCGATACCCGATACCCGAAAAAACCCGAAACCCGAAAAATACCCGATACCCGGAATAACCGATAACCGACCCGTTAACTGAAAAATTAACCGACCCGACCCGAACCGATAAATTTCACTACCCGCCCATCCCTATGCTTAACCCTTTCATCCCTACTGCCGCATATATGCGACAGTTGAAAAATTGCCCACCAGCCTACTGACGCATATATACGTGAAATGTCTAACCTCCTATTTTGGCTATTGCCTTTCATATGCGGCATAAATTTTTTTTAACACTTCTGGTGGCCTACTGTCGTACGGATGCGACATTATTAAGCCGCAAGCGTACGGCAGTAGTCCACCAGAAGCGTTAAAGCGTCGAACCGCACATGCGCATTAGTAGCCATGTGTGCAGAAGTCAGCTAGTTTATCACTTTAAGCACTTGTTCCTTCCCTATGTGCAGCAAATCGAGCTGAAATCGCAATTAATAAAACAGAAAGTAGTTTAAGTTTATATATAAAAAAACGAAAATTTCATGACGAATTATTGCATGCAAAAAAGCGTAGGCCGTGGGGAATGTTTTTAGTGCCGTAGCAGAATGCGGAGGTACTCTTGTCTTTGATTATTCGCTCGCTCGCTCTATCGCTCGCTCGTCTAGTCTGTCCGTCGCATAACTTGAGAACGGAAGCAGATATCGAGCTGAAATTTTGTACACGGGTGTATACCCAGAAAATCTCGGCGGGGATTGCTTTTGGGCCATATCGGACCAGGGGGGTGGGAGTTAGGGGTGAAAAGCCGAAAAACTATTAATTGCAATATCTCGAGAACTAGTGGACGTATCTTTCTGAATCTTGGTGTATACGTTCGACCCTCAAGTCTGTTGAAGGTTAAGGGGTGCTAATTTCGGGGGATGAAATTTAGGGGATGAAAACCACAAAAAATATGATAACTCCACAAGGGTTGCACGCAGCTGTCGGAAACTCGACGTACACACATATATCGGTGAAATCTTGCCGGGGATGCGTTTCTCGCAAAATCAAACAGATGGGGTGGAAATTAGGGGTTGCAACTCGAAATTCCGCTTAATAAGTATTGGTCGAAATTGGCGTCGTTCGATAGCTTTCCATTAATGATTCAAAAAAGGTGTTATTCATATTTTGAGAAAAACCACCCTTATAGGCGCTACAGCCCCTAACATGCAGAAACACAAAAATACGAAAACTCAATAACTACTCAACGTATCAAGGCAGAATTTGGTGTGTTAATTTTCAGTGACATTGTAGGTGGATAGACAAATTTTCACTAAGATCTAACAAGGGGGATGAAATTTAAGGGTTGAAACTTGAAATTTCTTCAAGTAAATGGTAGCATAAAATTACGGGGTTCGATAGATTTCGGTCAACTATTGAAAAAAGGTCTCATGAGTTTCAACCTAAAACCAACCCCTAGGCTATTAACCACCCCTAACTCTTTGCAAGCGGATAAATATATTTTATTTATTTTTTCTGAAACCCTATTGATTTATTTATGAACAACTGAAGTCAGTAAATACGCAAGGAGTTATGTAACACCGGAAAAATAAACTCACCCCTGTAAATCATAAAGGGGTGAAATCATGAGGTGTTGAAAACATGAATCTACAAATCACCTTAATTTTTAAACGAATTGGGTTAGGGTGGTGAAATTGAAAGCACAACTTCCTTTAGGGCATGTGGGGGTGGTGAAATAGGGGGTTGGAGTTTAGGGGTCGAAACGTCCATAAAGCCCTGAAATTTGACACAGAGAAGTAATATCTTCTGCGAAACTGTGACGTCTTACACACTGCATCTTCGAGAAGGGAAGGGTGAATTTTAGGAGAAATTTATCGAAGGGGATGAAAGTTAGGGGTGGAAACTTGAATTTTTACTGAATAATGTAGGGTTGAAATTAATACCATTCGATAGCTTTCTATTGATGGTACAAAAAAGGTCTTATTGATCATTCCCTAAAAGCGACCCTTAAAGGCGGTACAACCCCTTAACCTGCCGAAACACAAAAATGCGAGAACTCAAAAACTGCTCAAGGTATCAGGGCTAAATTTGATGTGGTAATTTACAGCGCCACTGTAGGTGGATGGGCAAATTTTCATTAATATCTTACAAGGGAGATGAAATTTAAGGGTTGAAACTGGAAATTTTGTCATGTAAGTGGTGGAATGAAATTATGGGGTTCGATAGATTTCGGTCAGACATTGAAAAAAGTCTTATGATTCTTCAACCTAAAAGCAACCCCTACGCTACTAACAACCCCTAAGCCCTAGCAAGCGGAGTAAATACATTTTATTTATTTTGTTTGCTTTCTTCTGATTTGTTAATAATTCAAAGTCATTTTCATTAATTTTTAACCCATTCACAATTTTTCAACCCCTTTCATGATATGTGAACCCTCAAAGAGCAAAATTTTCGCAGACCGCTTCTTTTTCGTGTGATTTTCGCTAGTTCTATACTTTAATTCCGGTAATTCTTTTCATTTATTCATTCCTGTTCATTTTCTATTTTGAAATTTTTTAACATTTTTTAATATTTCGCCTTTTTGACACATCTGTGCGTTTGCGGAAGCACTACTACTAGGTGCAGATTGATAAAATCTGCACCCGATTCCACCAGTAAGACCAGCCGCCCCTACATGCACATTAACTTGATAAACGTCTGCCGATATATACGTCGCATTGATATACATCTTCCGTTGGCTTTTAGTTTCAATGGGTAGTACTGAAAGGGTTAATAATGTTTTCACCCGTTTTCGAGTTATTCGCAAATATTACTAATTTTCTTGTTTGTAATATTTTAGCAATGAACAAAGGGGTTGTAAATATTCAGCTTAATTATGCTCTATCGTCTCTCTTGCTTCCCCACATCTCTACACACTCTCTCTTCCTCCTCCAAGCAGAATTTATTTTCCCTTTCCTCATTTCCGCATCTAAATCTCGCTATCATTCTTTTCTCTTTTGCACTCACTCTGTCCAAGTAACTCGGCACATATGATGTTCTTATACTTTGCATTATATCTTAATTATTTTATTCTTGTTCTCCTCTCTTGCATATATGTATCTATGTCTCTATCTCTCTCCCACATCGCTCCATGCATGCATCTTCCTTGCTGGATATCTTCTCATGTGTATTCATTTCTCTCGTAGTATTTTTGTCTTTCCTTCCATCCTTCTTTTTTTTCTCCTTTTCTCCTTCCAACACTCCTATAATATCATACAGTCCAACCTTTCTCCCATTTTGTCCTCAAATTTCAATAAAAACCGAATTTTAGACCCCCCCCCCTTCAGAGGACCATAGCCCCCCCCCCCTTAGAAGCGATTTACGAACACATATTTATAGGAACTTTTTTTCATATTTTGAGCTGCAGAATCACCCCCCGAAATATTTGATAGTTATTTCCGGACAACCTGTATAATTTAATGTATTGTCATTGTTTAAGGATGTATTGGACATACAATCAGAGCGAGAAGCACCCACAATTTAAAATAAATTAATTTCTGCCCACTGAACGTTGCGATAATACCCTGAAGGCAATGAAGAACAGTTTACGCACTTATCTAACGAACAGAAAGTAATTGTTCGTATAAATGATTGTTGTTTCGCTAAATTAGACGATATTTTCATTTTGGCTTATAAAACTTTTGGGGGCGAACGTTTAGTGTTAAGCGATTAAAATGGGCAGGTATATTAAAATAGTAAGTAGACACAGTAATAATGAGATTTATAAACATTTAAATCCTATTAGAATTATAGTATGTATAAAAGCCCGTGATTGAGAAGTAATAAGAAATCATGAAGAAACCTCGCAGCACTGTAACTTCCTTTCCTTTAAGTTGGTCAATCTGTCAACAATTATTGACTAATAAATTAATATCTCGAAAACGAGCTCAGTAACCTTTTATAAAAATCACACCAAATTGTTCCTCAGTATATTCACTCTATGCACATAAAAATTAACAAAGTAATGGTACTATTTTTTCTATACTTTTTGCCAATACAGGGTGTCTCAGAACGCTCGCACCACCTTCTAACGGAGTTTTCCTGATTAAATTCTGAGTCGATCCGTGTTTTTGAAAATTTCTAGGGTCCAATAGTTCTCGAGTTATAAGAGATTTAAAAGGACCAATCAGATTTCAGTTCTGAATTGCTTCATAAGGTAACTGTGTTACATGCACTATTACCTTGGTAACAAGATACAACAATATTAAATTTTCATTGATAGAATCTTGTTACCTAGGAAATAGTGCATGTAACATTAAATTACCTTATGAAGCAATTCAAAGCTGAAATTTGATTGGTCCTCTTAAATCTCTTATAACTCGAGAACTATAGGACCCTGGAAATTGTCAAAGAGACAGATTGACTCAGAATTTAATCCTGAATATTCCATTAGAAGATGGTGCGAGCGTTCTGAGACACCCTGTATAATCGAAATTGTGGTAAGTTTCCATAAAATCGCATGTTAAATTTTCTTGGATTGAAACTTTTAAACGGACTTTCGCAAAGGCTTTAGAACAACGACAAGAATAATCTGTAAAATTTTCATTAGTACGATTTTTGCTTGCCTCCAGTTAGTACATCCTTAAAATTTTTGTGTTCCTATGTCATCTCATACGAATGCGTCAAGGTAAGATGACGTAATATGTCATCTCATCTCGCACGAATGTTTTTTATATCCATCATACAGATCTGGGATAACATATTTTCTTAAATAGAACGTTCAAATCCACTGCATACATTTTACAAAAAGACACTTCTCTAATTCAAAAAAACATCCCAAAATAAAGATGTCGTAACCGTCTAAGAGTTGATTTGATTTTTGTAGAAAGTCGACGAACGCCAAGGGTTTTTGGCTTATCAATTAGGTATGAACCTTGAAAGACGAACACCAATTTTTTATCAGCATATGAAAATTCTTCTAGTTATGTTTAAAAAAAACTATTCAAGCTTAGTAGGTACCCTTTTTGGCAAGAAATTGAAATATTTTGAAAACCTCAAAAATATTGGGCCGTATTCAGCGCCCTTTATTAAAACCGTGATTAAGCCTTGATTAGCTAATAACGTTATTAAGACTTAGCAACGATTTTAGTGATGGTCCTATTCAGCGCCTCTTTTAAGACCGTGATTAACTAATACAGCTTGTTTAAGAAATGAGAGCTGACAACATCGCAATTTTTAGAACATTTGACAAGAGTGAGGTTAAAATTAATGTTTACGAATCAGAAAAAATGAAATACAAGCATTTCAATCAGTTATTTATTAGGCAATGCACTATCAATTATTGTGGTTTAGCTGTGAAACGTGTTTACGAGTAGATGCCCTCCATGAGGGAAAAAGTGCCCAGGACGAAAAGGACCCTATACAATAAGCGACTGCCTGGGCCCATCTCTACCAAATTCTAAATTTTGGTAAGCGAGGGATAGGTGAATGTTTGGTAGAAAAATAAAAGAGTGGAATCTTCTAGTTTCCGAGAAAAAAATTCGTGAAAATGCCATTTTCGGGGCTCAAATTGGTTTAGAGCCTAATAAAAATATGACTGCCTGGGAAAATTTCTATATTTTTGTGTTCAATGTTGTAAGAATACTTTATTATACCTCCACAGCAAAAATCAAAGTTTGGAATCGTCTAGATCAGATTTTTCCTGGGCCACTATCGTATAGGGTCCTTTCACTGAATAACGAAAACTACTGTTCCTAGTACCTACTCTTTGTTGATGGAAAGGTCACGGGAGAACCTAAGCACTTCCTCTCCACCATGTTATCATATTCGTGATTCAACTTTAGGCCTTTCCAATTGCAGTAAATTAAGAACCATGCACCATCTGGACTTTTTATATCTCGAGCATACTCAAGAAGGGCTGACATTCAAGAATTTAGTGTTCGGTAGTTCGGTCAATCCATGAACTTCAAATTATTGCTGAATTGTGAACGAGACAAGTATTTTGGTTGCTGCTCCACTGAACGAAATGTAATCTTCCAGCTCTGGGATTTGTGGCTGTTGGCTTGGCTTATACCTTGCAAATCACCTTCATCTACAATTAAATTTGTGCTGTTTATAATGAATGCTATTATGAACTCGGTCACAAATATTAAAAAATTAGACAACATAACCTCAAATTTATTAATTAAAAATCACTTAGGTACCTGTTCAATTTGGCCGGAGTCTTTGGCGAAGCACTTCAAAGCAAGTGAAACTCAGAAATATTCAAAACTTTTAGCTTTCAGGTAGGTATCTTTCTTTTTCATTGTCGTCTCCGTCGATTTCGGGAGGATGTTAGGATTTCCACTATATCACGCCTGAAGACAGGCGGAGGTCGAACATTTCGAAAAAGTTCAAAATTCACAAAATTCTTCCAAAATTTTTCACTAATAAAGGTCTTAAACATGCTCGGTACCGTGTTTAAAAATCGTTATTAAACTGACAGTTCGCGCGTCGGTAATAGAGCTTGATTAGTGCTAATCAAGGGCGCTGAATAGGTACACCTTAGTTAGGCTTGATTAAAATTTTAATAACGCGTTACTAAAGTTAGCAAAGGTCGCTGAATACGGCCCATTGAGTTTAAGGGCAATGAATTGAATTATTCTGGTCTCTCTTCGATGAGATCAAATCCTTCTGGATTGAATTAGTTACTAAGTGGGGAGGTTCCTGACGCAGCCTATTTTTCGCAAATAGTAATATAATTGAATTATCATTCAACATTTCCAAAGCAGATCCAAATTGAGTAATTGTTCCAACCACTAAAATGTGAAACTTTTTTAAGTATATGTAATACGGGCTGTTCCCTAAGTACACCGACAAACTTTAGGGGGTGGTTCTTCGCCGTATTCTAAGATACAGGATGTGCAAGTTTTGAAACATTTCCAAATTTTATTTTTTTTTTGTTTGTCAAGTCCTCGAGCTAATTAAGGTTTCTGATACCTAAAATGTGGATTAATAAAAAAAGAAGGATGATTTTGTGTAGTTTTAACCAGTCAATAACAAGTATGACTCACGTTTTGCGAGATGGCACCACTTATATCTATTTTAAAGGGTGGGATCATTTCACCTCCTGGGATTATTTTAGACCACTTTCTCCTAGGTACCTACTTTATTGGTCGAGGATGCAATTCAACTCATTTTCTCGTTTCGTCTCCAACCAGTTTTCCAATAAATGTCTGTCCTAAAAATTTGAAAAGATGATGTGGAAAGTGAATGTTTGTATTGGAATTCCGAGATATTTGTTTAACAGTTTCAGAAAAGAGAAAAGGAAATCTGGTGATTCTGTACGCGCGCTTCTACAAATTCACGGAGCTTAACAGTTGATTGGGAGTTGATTTATTTATTTACAGTTCGCGTGAGTTGCGGTAGTTGTTTTTATTAAATTGGGACTAAGGGTGTAGGTTGTAAAAAATACCTCTCGGGCGTGCATCTCCCGAGAGAAATAAGTCTTGAACTTGTAAAAGACAAAAAAGAAATAATACCGTCTGACAAGTCTCATGGGAATCGAATGGGTCGGCGATATATTTAAACTTCGTCACAATTCAAAAAGTAATATCGAGAAAATTAAGTAGGAGTTTTGAAAAACAATGGAACCGGAGGAACGGAGGATTTGAACTGGGACGTGCCCAGCGAATTTCTGCGAATCAATATTTACAAAAGACAAAGAGGAAATAATCGGGGATGAAGTGAAACTATAACCGAAAAACATTCATGTTCGTGTCTGCGTGGAATATCCGATGGATGCAGAGTGGTCGTGTTTTGCAGATTCTAATGGCTCTGGTGAGGGATCAATTCTAGTGTCGTATCAACACCTCTCCAGTTCCTCCTTTAGTTGTTACGCGTGCTACTTCTTGGCTGGATTTGCTTTCGGCACGCATTCGGGGAGATGTTTCTCATCATCTCGACTAGGATTAATCCGAGAATTAATCTTTATTTCGCCATCACAAAGAAATGAACTCGATCCAACGAGACTTAAATATTAAGGGAACTCCCTAGGTTCTATTTCGTTTTTATTACGATATAACGCAAATGATATTTTTCAACAAACACTACTCAAGGTAGTATTTTTATTATTCGTAACACCCATGGAACAGCTATGCAATAGTTACTTTTGTAATACCATCAGCATTTTAAGTTCTTGTGTGCAGTATTTCTCTTTTTGCCCCAGGTACTGCAAAAAATATACTGCACGCACCGCGGAATATAGTTATTTTGCTATCTCGAATACTTAGAAAACGGGCCTCGATTTCCTAAATTGCATTCCTCGTCTGTAGCTATAACAAATTAATACTAAAGACAAAGAGGGAAATGTTTTAGTGGAGGAAGGCAGAATCATGGGAAGGTACAGTATTCGACAGATGTTTTGCTCGATCGTTTGTTACGCAACTGAAAACATTACGGAACAGATTCGGTGATGACGATTAAAAACCATAGTTACCTGAAATCCAATCATTGTCATATTGTCATCACCGAATCTGTTCCGTAAAGTTTTCAGTCCCGCAACAAACGGTCGAGCAAAACATCTGTAGCATATTGTACAGAGAATATTTCAAAGAACTAGTTATTAAAAGGGCTTAAAGATACAAGGAATGAAAAGTCAAATATGAAAGAAGGTAGGTAATCGAGAAAGCTAAACAGGGAAAATGACCTGGAAAAGATAATACATAAACAGCGTGTTCCTCCAAAACCTCGTGCATATATTTCAGGATGCTATTGCCCTATTAATTTTAAGTCAAAAAGTTCCTATGCCCATATGTCCGGAAATGTTTCGTAAGGGAGTTAGGTACGCCCCTTTAAAAGATACCCAAAATTTCAGTGTTCTTTAAATTACTCGAAAAGTACGAATGATGGGATTTTGAAATCTGGGCCAATGCCAGTGGTTAGTATCATAAATGGGTTATCTCTCGATTTTTTTTTCAGATTTTTCCTAACATCAGAGGTGATGTTATTTAATCGGCCAAATTAGTTAAAATTAAGACGGATAATGAGAGTATAACTGAAAACTTTAATTGAAGACAACTTGATGAAAATTCTAGTTTAAATAGAAAACACATTTAAATTTATGGGTCTGAAATTTTGGGTAGGTACCTACCTTAACTCCATTACGAAGCATTTCCGGACATATTTTTGAATTAAGATCAATAGAGCAATAACATCCTGAAATATGTGTACGAGGCTTAGGAACACCTTGTCTAACGACAAATATGTTGAAAGCACTTCCAGACACATCACTGCACAAACTGATGATAAAATAATCTGGCAGGTATTTAGGAGGGTGAAGGCAGGTGAAGGAGTTTTCGTATTTCGTATTTCGTATTTCGATTCTGCGGTGCGTTCCCTTACGGGTCCGCTGCATTCAGACCTTATGATCCATTATGCCCGCACTGCAACCTCTTCTCTACAGAAGCCCCGCCCCTTCTATGAAGGCCAGTACATCCGCTGCAGATAGTGAGTATATTTCCGCAGAGGCTGGGTATGCAGCCCCCAGTTCCCTAAGCCTTTTGTGACCGAGCGGGCCACATTCGGTTAGTAAATGAAGAGGCGTTTCTTCCTCTTCTCCGCACACTCTACAAGTGCTTTCCTCAGAACGTCCCATTAGATGAAGGTGTCGTTTGAGTGCGCAGTGCCCTGTCAGGACGCCCACGACTTTCCTTAGCCGCTCTCGGCTTAACTGGAGAAACCACCGTTGGGCTGTTGGCGAGGAGGGCCGAGAAATGAAGGCCCTCGCTTGCCTCATCCCCGGTGCATTTTCCCAGTGTGAGTGAAATTGCTTGTTGAGCCAGTTTCCTAGCTCCTTCCGCAACGCACTCTCCGTCACAGCGAGTGCTGGTTGTGGTCCCAGGTATGGCATGTTCGATGCCTCCCTTGCCAGTTCGTCAGCTACCTCATTGCCAGCGATTCCTGAGTGCCCAGGAACCCAAACCAGGTTGACCAAATTGTTATTTCCAGCCAACTTCGTTAATGCGTCTCGACAGTCGTTAACGAGGCCGGATCTCACCTCCACGGAGTTCAGAGCCCCGAGCGCCGCCCGACTGTCGCTGCAGATGTAGATGTACTTGCCAGAGTAGCCCCTACGTAGGTTCTCCTCAGCGCACACCAGAATTGCGTATATTTCCGCCTGGAATACACTGGGGTACTTGCCAAGAGGTACGCTCACTCGTCCCTCTGGCATCCCCCCAGTGAATCCTGCGCCGGTGCTCAGATCGTTTTTGTCCCCGTCTGTGTACCAGACTAAGCCCCGCGGTGTGAGCAATTTTTCACCCTTATCGACCCAGTCTTCCCTAGAGGGGATCCTGGTTGTAAATGGGTCATTAAAGCGCAACCGACGCTCTATCCTGTCTTTGCGCATTTGCAAGACAGCCTCATCCGCGCCCGGTAGAGTGAGTGCACTTCGATGTCCCTCACTTCCCGCTCGCCATTCTCCTATCCCCTGCAACCTGAAGGCTGAGGCCCGGGCCGAAAGCTGCACTCTGAGGTGCAGCGGCTCCAGGGCCAGAATCGCCTCCAAAGCTGCTGAGGGAGTTGTTCTCATAGCACCGGTCACCATTAGGCATCCCAGCCTTTGCACTCGCCCGAGGGCACTCCTGGTACTAGCGCGTTCCGTGGAGCGCCACCAGACCAGGGCGCCGTACGTGACCAGAGGCCTCACGACGGTTGTGTATAACCAGTACGCCACCTGCGGTTTTAGTCCCCAAGTGGAGCCGGAGAAACGCCTACACATCCATAAGGACGCGCAGGCCTTCTTTGTTTGTGACTCTACATGGTCTGTCCAAGAAAGCTTCGGATCCAGGATTACTCCCAGATACTTCACTCTCTCGGCCAGACCCAAGGTCACCCCTTGCAGCTTTGGCCATCTTACGGTGTCCAACTTTCTTTTCCTAGTGAATGTAGTGGCCCAAAGGGCTCTATAGTCAAGCATTATTAACTCTAATTGCAAAACAAAAGCACATTCATTTCAAAATTCAGCTGATTCAATCAAAAGCAATTTTAATCGTAACATAAACAAACTTTCCGTGGGAAAATGCTGAATCGATAAAATAAGAGGACGTCACACATTCCTAGACGTCCAAAAATACCCCTAAGGTCAAACATGACAATTATCGATCGCCATAAATCATCAAGAAAGCTCGCGTAAGCAGAAAAAATTGGAATCCTTTCAACCACCGCATGTGCTACTTGACTCCACCCCCTCAATGCAAATCTAATGCAACTATCCCACCCTTTTGTCCGACGTAGAGGAAATTCAGCGGAACAGAAATCTAATAAAAGGGGGTAGCAATCGACATGCACCCCAGAAGTGAAGAAGTGAAGTCAAGAAGTAACAGTCGAAGTTCAGTCAGAGTTCCAGCCGCAAGTGCAAGTGCAGTCCAAGTCACAGTTCCAGTTCCAGAAGCAGTTCCTTGAGATGTTGCCATTCCAGTGAAGCAAATCCAATACCAGTGGCCAGCCAAGTCCAAATTGACAAACAGAAGAAGTGTTGTTCCAAGAGCAAGCCAAAAGTACCAGTCAGAGCTTAGGATGAATCCATCAAACACTCCGTGTAGCACCGGTATGTTTTAATTTGGGAAAGCTTATTCGTAATGAATTTCGATAATTGTTTCGCGTATTTTAATTCCCTTTCAAGATCGAAATTATTCGCTTAAACACAGTTAATAATGCTTGCGAAAATAGGTAATACGGAAGTCTTTTGTAACTAAATTTTAATTATTGTCAAAAATGTAACTAAACCAATTATTTCCTAATTGCTGTAAACTATAGCAGAGGAAACAAACCATTCAGCTAACTTGCTGTAAAGTAGCCTTATTCTTACCTATCAACTTTATAATTATCTTGTTATTAATTAATCATCGTTATTGTTAATAAAAATCCCAAAAGCTACTTTTGCAGTATGAATGCTGATTAAGAATCACCCCAGCTTCCCCTTTCTGTACTAATAGTAAAGTGGTATTAAATAACCAATTAATTAAACGTAATTCAAGTGGTCCAAAGCACGGCCACGAAACGCAATAAATAAATCCGCTCGACCGACCTGCACGGCATCAAAAACTGGTGGCGCGATAAAAATAGTAAAGCCACCAGTACATGAAGAGGAGCAATTCCATCTTGTTCGGGTATACCGACAAGGATCGCCCCTCGCACCAGTTGCTAACTCTGGTGAAGGAGTACTTGTCTTTAGATATTTTCTCGCTCGCTTCTCACACTGTCCGGCGGATAACTTGAAAACGGATTGAAATATCGGGTTCAGACTTGGTATGCACATTTGTTTCCCGAAAAGTAATGAGGGAATTGCTTTTGAGTCATATCGGACTAGGAGTTTGGGTTTAAGAACCTTAAAAAAAAGGCAGCAGAGAAGCGGCTGGAACCGCCCCATCGTGTGAGTCTTTGATTTCCGTGTCTTGTGTTTAAAATTTTAAAGTTGATATGCCTAAATGGTATTTCCGGTGGAGCATGTCAACGTATCACCTGATCTCCATGTACCAAATTTCAGCCAAATCGATCCAGTAGTTTGGGCTATAACGTGGTCTTAGTGTTATTACAAAATTTCGATTTTTCTACCCAAAGGGAACTAATTGCGAATAAATTTTGTCTTATTTAAAACCAGAATTTGAAGACATTTCTGATGGTGACAATAAATCTTTCAAAAACTTGTTTTGGATGGTTAAATGAGAGAATAATTTTAAATTTAAATATTTCAGTTTTTACATTTTTAGAAGCAGAATTTGAAGGCATTTCCTCTGGTGACGTGAAAAATGGGGGTCTGCATTTAAAATTTAAAAGTTGATGTGCCAAAATGGCATTTCCAGTTGTACGATTAGCTTCAAAAGCTTTTCAGTTCTAAGTTAGGTTATCAGATGCCCACGTACCAAATTTCAGCCAAATCGGTCCGGTAGTTTTGGCTGTGCCGTGTTTACAAACGGACGAACGTACGTACGTACATACACACGGCCGAGCACACACCCGCATTTTTAAAACCTCAAAACGTGAATATCTGATGTTATCTCAAATTCGAATGTATTTTCCGCAAAATCAGATCGATAGGGTGGAAATTACATGTTGTAACTCAAAATTCCGCTTGACGTCATTCGATAGCCTTCCATCAATTATTCAAAAAAGTTGTTATTCATATTTTGGGAAAAACCACCCTTAAAGGTGCCACAATCCCTAACATGCAGAAACACGACGAGTACGAGTAGGTACTCAAAAACTACCACGTATATCAAGGCAGAATTTTTAGTGACAGTGGAGGCGGATGAACAAAAGTTCACTAAGAATGAAGGGGAATGAAATTTAAAGGATGAAACTGGATATTTTATTATTAACCTCCCCACTCCACTTCACCATTTAAAAAAAAAGGGAGGTTACTGCAATCACTAAAATTTTCGAATTCGAGATAAGACCGGATCTATACGTTTTGAGGTCTCAGGAGCCCAAAAAAGTGGTTTTTAAAATGTGTCTGTATGTATGTACGTACGTTCGTACGTACAGTCGAAAAAGTAAATAATGCACTTTGTCCTGATTTACTGAACGAATAATTCTTTGTTGGCACATAGTCCGAAGTTTTTTGACCCACTAACACAGCCCTCAACTGGTGCCGGTTCTAAAGAGATGGAAATGCACCACTATCCAAGGCTGGTGTTCCAAATTCTGAGCTTAACGCTCAAGAGCTGGGTGCATGACTTAGTTTTCCGACTGTACGTACGTACGTTCGTAAACACGCCACAGCCCAAACCACTCGACAGATTTAGCTGAAATTTGGTACGTGTGCATGTGATAACCCAACTTAGATCTGAAAAGCTTTTGGAGCCAATCGTGCAACCAGAAATGCCATTTTGGCACATCATCTTTTAAATTTTAAATGCAAACCCCCATCTTTCACGTCACGATAGGAAAGACCTTCAAATTCTGCTTCTAAAAATGCATTCATTCTTAGTGCCCTTTTGACCAAAAATTAAAAAAAAAAAGATTTTTATCGGACTTTAGAATCGCGGTACAGCCCAAGCCCCTGAACCGATTTGGCTGAAATTTTGCGCAAGGAGATTGTATTACACGTCGAAGAGGTGAACAAATTTTGGATTCAATCGGCCCACGGAAAGTGCCGTTTTGGCACACCAATTTCGAAATTTAAAATTATTCTCTAATTTACCCATCCAAAACAAGTTTTTGAAAGATTTATTGTCACTATCGAGGTCACCATCAGAAAGGTCTTCAATTTCTGGTTTTAAATGAGACAAAATTTATTCGCATTTAGAACCCTTTGGGTAGAAAAATCGAAATTTTGTAATAACACTGAAACCACTTTATAGCCCAAACTAGTGGATCGATTTGCCCGAAATTTGGTAAATGGAGGTGGGGTGACCCGTTGAAGAGGTGAAAGGCTTTTGGGAGCAATTGGTCAACGGAAAGTGCCATTTAGGCATATCACTTTAGAATTTTAAACAGAAGTCCCTGAAATCAAAGACCCACGCGTTGGGGAGGTTCCAGCCGCTTCTCTGCTGCCTTTTTTTTTCTGAAATCTTAATGATTTATTTATGAACAACCGACGAAAGTAAATACGCAAGAAGTTATGTAACACCGTATAAATAAACTCATCCCTGTAAATTATAAAGGAGTGAAATCATGAGCGGTTGAAAACATGAATACCTAAATAGCCTCGATTTTTCAACGAATTGGATTAGGGTGGTGAAATTGAAAAAACAAATTTCGACAGAGCATGTGGGGGTGGTAAAATAGGGGGTTGGAGTTCAGAAGTTGAAATGTCCATGAAGCCCTGTGATTTGACACAGAGCAGCAAGCTCCGCCGGGAAACTTTGAGGTCCCACGCAAGATATTTTTGAGAAAGGAAGAGTGAATTGTAGTAGAAATTTATCGAAGAGGATGAAATTAAGGGATGAAAACTCGAATTTTTACTGAATAATGTAGGGTTGAAATTAATCCAATTCTATTGATGGTACAAAAAACGCCTTGAAACTAAACCATTACACTTTTTCAACCCCTTTCACGATATATTAGCCCTCAAAAAGCTAAACTTACGCAGATCGCTTCTTTTTCGTGATATATTCGCTAGTTTTGCTTAACTACAGTTAATTTTCACTCCCCTTAACTTTTCATCGCACTCCCAACAATTTTTCAACTGCCCGAGCGTTCATTTTGTAAAATTCGATAATTTTTTTTATTTCGGTAATAAATTTTACTCTTTTGGATTATGTGTGCCTTTTATGTTTTTCGGCCCCCTTCATAAATTTTTAACAACTCAAATGCTAAATTTGCGTAATTGGCTTATTTTCGAGTTATTTTCTGCAATTATACTTAACCAGTGATTAATCCTCACCCTCCCTGACATTCCACCCCCCCGTTACAATTTCAGTTTTTCAACCCCCTAAGCTTTAATTTCGCAAACGTAATTTAGTTTTTCTTCATTAATAAATTGAACTCATATTTTGAATTCAGTCTACCTTCTACAACAGAAGTATTTCTATACCTCCCCATATAATTTGCATAATTGGCTTATTTTCGTGTTATATTTCGTAATTCTATTAACCACAGTTAATATTCACCCCTCTTGTCTTTTCATCACATTTCGCAATTTTGTAACCCCCTGAGCGCCTTTTACAGTTTTTCCGGAAATTCCACTCATTTACTCCACTCTTTCCAACTGTTTTTTGTTAATTAATTTTCTACTGCAAACACTAAAGGATAATCTCAGGTTTTTCATCCCAATGTGCAGTTTTTTAATACTGATGCAAATACATTTTTCAACAATTCAATTTTTTGACACATCTGAGCATCTGCGTGTGATACTACTAGAAGGTGCAGATTGATAAAATCTGCACCCGCTTCCACCAGTAAATCCAAGCAGCCTCTACAATCTACATACCCATCAATGTGAAAATCATCTATTCAAGGATACACATCGCTTTAATATACATCTTCCGGCGGCTTTTAATTTTTAAACCGAACATGGTTACATTAGAAATTTAGTTGAGACGGGGCAAGAGTTCGATGTTCTCGTGGGGCAAAATTCTGCGATTATTTTGGAAAAATTAAAAGCAAACTTTGAAGCTTCTTCGAGAGTTTCTTATTTACGAAAAAAATTGGATAAATAATATGTAAGTACTTAGAGGTAAATTTCGTCATGACATTTTGTGCATCACCTGCATTGTAAGTTCTCTACTAGTGTCCATGGGCTGTAAGTGTTACTTACAGTGCAAGGTGTGTGCAGCATTTTTTTCTTCCTGCCTCAGGCATTGTAAAAAATACTGTACGCACCGCGGTATGTAGTTATTTTTGTTGTTTCAAACTTACATTTCCCCCACAAAAATTACACTTATCCTTGGTACCTATGTATCTAATTGTGGCCTACGTTGTTAAGGCTGTCCCCTTAAAAAAAGGGGCGCATTTTTGCCCTATTATTAGGCGTGGAATCTTGCCCCACCTGCTCACCAAAAGCCCGATTTTCCATTTTAACAAATATTAATGTTTATTGTTAATTATTTTCTATGATTCTTTGTTGCTGTATTTGCGTTGCGTTTATTTTTGTTGTTTATACAAATTTTGAAAACTTAGGAGCGTCCTTTTGCCCCATGTTACTCTATACATTACATGCAAAATATGTAGGGGAAGGAGGGTAACAGTGAGACGCTTTTTTTTGAACCCCACTTTTTTTTGTTAGAAAACACGCTAGACGTTTGAAACTTTGCATGCGCCTTCCCTGAAGACACTATTTAATAATACTGGTACAAAAAAGCAATAATGCTACTGTTAACCTTACTTAAAAAATTAAAACCCGATTGGAGCTCTTTCTCACTGTACCCCAATGCCCTGGGGTAGACTGAGACAGGGTGTTGGGAACAGTGAGACGTGTCGTATAAGCTGTTACAAAATATGTTTAAAAATAAGTGATTTTTATTTTTTATTCATTAGAAAACCTGCAAAATTAAAAAATGTTAACATTTGAGATTTAATTGAAACGCGTAGAATGATTTTTGGGGCCTGGTGGTGACTATAGATTCAAGTGTAAAAAATTTTTACTAGTACATCAGCAGGCTCAAAATAATTATAAGACAACTTGTTTAGTTTATATTGCAAGTTGTTTGCCAGCCAACCCACAAATATATCAGAATCTGAGCATGTCTCATTGTTCCCCACATTGTCTCAGTGTTGCCCACACAATTTTGTCTCATTGTTACCCAGGGGTCCATAAAACAAAAAATAAATGATTAAAGTCTATCCTACAAAAATAATACGGAAAACTTCATCATCACATTTATCCATAAAATAGGACTGATAGTTGATGCCAGTGTAATATTTATAAAATGTATCATCAAAGAATAGTGGACTTCAGTTTCAAAGTCTTGAAAATTAGTTCACTTATCAAAAACCAGTCACCATTATCTTGAACAAAGACTTTCGCAGCTATGCCCGCTAAATCACGTCAAGCGCATGGGATCTAGGTGCTGTTTAAAGGGTAGGTTGGTAGCACTCTGTAACTTGTACACAAACCGCGAAATTTGAAAAGTCTCACTGTTCCCCGTGTCTCACTGATACCCTCCTTCCCCTAAATCGTGAAACTTACCTATTTGTGCTCTCCGTGTTATTGTTGCCAATCTTGTTCTTTGTCTGAAAAAAATTGTGCGTTTATTGATAAATGCCAATTTAGATTATACAATGCAATTCGCTTCAAAGAGGAAAGTGTATGTAAAGAAATATCTGCTCCGTAATATTTGCAAATACAAAGCAGTAGCCCAGAGAAGGTTCGGGCATAAAATATAGGTATTGATGCTCTCTTGCTCGGAATGACTCCTTTCTTTTTAAAAATTGTTCTTAATTTATCGAGCTGTACAACTCCTTAATACGTTTATTAATTTTTGCGGAATTCTTTGTAAATGTTACCCATTCCCATTGTAGGTACTTACATTAATCGGATTGAGTACCTAATGAAATTACTGAAAAATCTGAAAAAACAGTCAAATAAAGGCCCTTTAGGACACTGTAACTTTTGCTCCAAGTTTCAAAATCGCGTTATTTCGGTACCTACCGGCTGTAAACGAAACCAGGCCCACCCCCTTTTTTTTCTTTGGTGGTTGCGGAATAGGTAACAAATGCCATTATTTGCACAAATCGTTCTACTTCTATATATTTAAATCGGTGCTCTTATTGGGTTATAGAACTATCGAATATAATAAAACTCTTTAAGTTATAGCCAATGTTTCGGTCTTTATTTAAGGCCTTCTTCAAGCGCAAAACCTAATTTTTAATGTTGTAACATTACAATTTTTAATGTTTCGTCAGGATAATTAAGTTTTGCCCTTGAGGAAGGCCTTACATAAAGACCAAAACGTTGGCTATAACTTAAAAAGTTTTATTGTATTCGATAATCCGATAACTCAATAAGAGCATCAATTTAAATAATTTGTATCACTTCCGGTTTCACCAGAACATTTTGGCTTTGATGATTTTAAAATTTTTTTCAAAAAAATTAAAAATTACCCTTGTACTGCGACCCACCCCAAAATCATTTCATTGATATCAGGAAACTAATATCAGAAAATAAGATTTACAATTTGGAGACATTTAACAACAAGCGTAGGAAAATTTAAGATTAAATCCTTATGGTTTTGGATCAATAACTCATTATTTTCAAATACAACCATAATAACCAGAATAAAAAGTTTTCTTGTGGTTGCATTAACATAATCAGATTTAGGGTTTTAGTTTTCTTAATTATAACATGATAATGGGAAAAGAGGATACAATAACAATTAAAACAAAAAAAAATCTGAAGTCTGTCCACAAAAATGGTCAAAATATGGTATCATTAGATTCAGAATTTTATTTAGATTCCAAAAATATAAACATATACAAGATGTCCCATTTAAAAATTTTGTTCCCCAGATAGTGATAAAAATTATTTAATTAGCGCAAATAATAGCAGTTATTACCCACTCTGCGCTTACCAAATTTCATTCAAATCAATTCATAAATGGTCTCGTCTACGCCCGATATAATCAAGTTTTGTGAACTATAAAATTAGAGAAAATAGCACTTGTTAAAATTAGTTTGAAAGATTCTTTCAAGGGCGTTCGTGTGAAGATTGTGAAAATGAAATAGTTATTTGTACAACTAGTAATGAAATTAATACTTTTTTTTCATGACTTTGAAGCTCAAACGAGTGAGAAAAAGATACTTTCATTACGTGTTGTACACGTAATTTTTTTGTATATTCCCCATACGCGAAAAAGTGGATTGTATATGGGGGAGTAATGATTGGCAACACTGGGTAGCCCTTTACTTCCTTGGTGTGATAATATAATGCAACAATGTAAAGACGTAAGATGTAAAAGTGATACTTTCATTACGATTTTTTCGTTAAAAAAAGTGGTACTTTCATTACGATTTTTCATTAAAAAAAAGATAACTTTCATTGTAAATATGCAAAAAATGTATAAGTAGCTACTATCAAACAGACCGAATATTCGCAGATTCGTTACTCTCTTGGATCGATACGAAACTCGCCTATCGGCTCGTTTCGCAATACCGTCATCCTCGGGAGTAACAACTATAATTCATTACCTACCCTCATTGAAGAATATTATGCTATTGGACGATCTACCCCAATAGCTACCTACATAGCTTTGAAATGAAGTGGTCAGATTAAAGAAATGGGTCACAAATATTTGTTTATTTATTTATGAAAGTCACATTTGTGATATCAGGGCCTGTGAATTCAAAAACAAACGTAATTAAGGGGGACAAAGGTCCACCTCGACACACCAGCCGTTCATGTAAAGTTTTCTCGCCTGGGGCGCAACGCGTTTAATTTTAAAACAGCCGTTCATACGAAACTCGAAAAAACAAAGGTTGGGCATAAATGGTCAATTTAAATTTCAAACTGCCTGTTGTGATGACTGTAATGATAATTTATTCTGTATATGCCAACAGGCAACGACACCCCTCCTGTTTATTCGAGAATACTACTTCTCACTAATGGTCAATTAACCACCGCGTCTTTTTATTTCCGCGTAATTCCAGACCGGCGAGCTATTTTTATTCTTTACACCCATCACCCGATCTTTGACGACTTGATTTAAATCGCCGGAAAAGTGCTTTTCTTATTCGTTATAAACAGGAAATTATTTTATTTCGTTAGAGATTAGCAATCACCTTTAGACACGTAAATTTGAATACATCACAATTTAAATTTAGACCACATTCGACGAATGTCTATTACAAGATTATAGAATAAATTATTTGGTAATGTAAATACCGGGTAGGTATCCGCCAAAATCAAATTGCGAGCCTTAAAAATTTGCACAATTTAGGTAGATACCTATACTTCCTCGACGATATTGATAAAAGCTGCACTTGTAAAATTACCAATAAATCCGTACTACCACAAACCACAAGCATATCTATAGCTTGGCAACAGGGGATCTTTAGATATTCATTGATCCACATCCACATTCCACCAAATGAAAATATGGGAAAATAATTAAAAATCCATAAAATGCCGCCAGTATTTTTAAAAGTCATTATTTGCTTGGTTAGCTTGGAGAAGATACGTTCAGCGGTAAAAATATTTGGTCGTTATCTCTGGAGAACTGAATAAACCCCATTAGTATACCTAAAACAATATAGTTAACAAACTCTCGTCTTAAGAATACTTCAGTCGCCCGAAAACGACTCATCAAAGTTAATTTGGGACCTCGTCGCCTCTGTTGTCTTTAACACAATGCAAATACAACACCCTTAATATCTCATTGTTTGCTGATAAATATGTCCCAGAAAATTCTGTTTCCGACAAAAAACACCTTTGTTGCAAAAATTATAAAAAACTGGAAGTTCAGACTTCGAACTTCCACTTAAATTAACTAATTAACCCAGCTCTGTGTCTGACGAGGCATTTGATTTATTCAGCGAATGTGCAGTTTTCGAACACAATTATGTTAATGGCATTTTTGAGAACAAGTCACTTTCAATAACGCAAAGTGCAGGTGCATCCTCCTCCATCAGCTCTTTATTATTCATAAATATAATTTGAAAGACGTCCACAAAGTGTGTAAATAAAGTACCGGGAGGATCCCGTAAAATTAAACTACTTACAGACTATAAATACCTTCTGGCAAATATTGAATGTTTCAAGTGTACCGTAAACATTAAGTTATTAAACACACTGCTCCATTGTTTTAACAATGACACATTTTCACCCACGGATCCATTGTGTCTATAAATATGAGACAGACGGGAAAGAACTGGAACTTGGGAGCGTTTGAGACTGACTCGGATCTTTCAATTCCACTTAACTGTGCTATGGCTCTATTAATAGCTACATTTTGGCCGCTTTTAGCATGCATGGGTGATGTGGCTGGATCCTGCAATACTTCTAAATTCAACTTTTCTGACTGCTTAAAACTCCGCAAGAGATAATAATCAAGATCTTAGTTCTTAGTGAAGTACCACGCAGAACTTGGGGAATATGCACGTTAACTGAGTTTTAATCCCCAAAACCAAACAAACGGATCATGTTTGTTCGACACCCCGAAGATGTTCCTGTGGGAAAAATGAGACTTCTTCGAGCACCAGTTCTGTATTCGGACGTGCAAAAAATATTTAAAACGTAGTGGGAAATACGAGGGTAAGTTAATAAAAGGTCTCCGATCTATGCAGGGTGTCTCAGAACGCTCGCACCACCTTTCAATGGAGTATTCAGAATTAAATTCTGAATCGATTCATGTTTTTGAAAATTTCCAGGGTCCAATAGTTCTCGAGTTACTTACAGGTCTACAGGTGTCTATGCGGCGTTACTAAAACTTTTTAGGCTTTTATTTTTTTTGAAAAAACTAACCATAGACGAGGAATAAAACATTAAATTGCAATAAAAATCAAAACATGCCCTGACAATGGACTTATTTCTTGAGTGACGTCACGCGACGACCATTTGGTGGCTCAAAATATAATTCTCCCTCTCCCGCCCATTAAAGAAAGGAATATCGGTCTCTGTCGACCGCCTCCAATTGCGCGCGAATCATATTGTCATCCTTTTTTAACGCATTCAGATTTGAGCATAATGTGTACTCTTTTCTCTCAAGAAATACCTGAATTGTAATACTTCAACTGTTTTTTTGTAAGGGAGCTGTTGTTTGACAACTTTGGCCAGAATTCATGTTCACCATTGAAGAAAAGACATCGGTGGTAATTACACTTTTTTAGGGGTCAAATTTAACATTGGTTTTATGGTCATTACTTGAAGCATGTCTTCGGTTTTTTCAATTTTTTTCGTGAATGGTTTAGGCAAATTAGCAATACTTTCAAACATAGAAAAGTTCAAGGCTGTGATTTTTGGATAATGTCCAAAGTACCATCAGCATTTGCCTCTTGGTCGGTAACAATGCTGTGGAAAAATTCAAAATCCTGCGATACACCATTCGGAAGATATTAAATAAAAATGTTTTAAAATGATGATCTTTGGCGTCCTATAACATCAAGAGGAATCACAATTGACCAATAATTTTTGCACCAAACCTCACCATTTGAACAGTAGATTATGTGGAATAAAGGGAGCGGTGTCTTTCAGACTCACCCTGTATAAGAAATTTAAGAGTAAAGTCCCGTCGCATATTAACGAAAGTGGGGGTTGTGTGTCTCAGGCTTTCTTTCTGTTGGTTTGCAAACGGGATTTCAGTTCTGTCAAAATTCCTGTCATGGACAAAAATTGACAACAAAGACCCCTTTCAATCTCCATTGTTACTGTTTATTGACACTGACAGTAAGTGACGGGAGTTTTGACGGATGTGAAATCCCGTTTACAAACCAACAGAAAGAAGCCTGAAACACACAACCCCCGCTTTCGTTAATATGCGACGGGACTTAACCTACCAATCAGATTTCAGCTCTGAATTGCTTCATAAGGTAATTTAATGTTAGAAAGATACTATCATTCTATCAATCAAAATTTAATATTATTGTACTGCCGAAGTAATTGAAAATGAACAGGGGCTGAAATTCCGACCCTGCACGGCGTTAGTTTCATTAACTAATTACGGATTTTTAAGACTTATTTTAATGTCCTTTTTATTTAAATTAAAATTATACCGCTACAACGGGCCACTCCAAAGAAAAAAAATCGCTTTTTTATTATACTTGCAAAGTTCAACCAATTTCGATGCTATTTATTGTTCAATTAGTCTGCAACGTAAATGTTTCTACATTATTTTAAAAAATAAAAACAGATAGTAAATGTGATTTGTGCGGTAAAAGTTTAAATCAAATTCAGCCAGCTACACGAGGATATGCGGGACACTCCGCCCACTAACTATACACCCACTATGACGTCATATATGCTTACCCGGAATTTTAAAGATTTTTTATTAAAAGACTACGAAGCTTTGAAATATTTTATTTGCTGAGAAGGTCTTGACGAAGTGTATTCTTCATAATTCTATCATTTTAAAAAATTGGTGTAAAGGCCCATTTTCTAAATCCATTAATCGCTGATAAAATGCTAATATTCTAGTCCGGGTAGCAATGAACAGCTTCGGTTTAGTAATTTTATAGTAATTTTCATACTGGAGGTAACTAAAGTCTTACTATACTTAAAGATTACTCAAATCTTACGGGATAGTGGCTAATAGCGGCAATTTTAATTTTTCAAAAATTGACATCTCACAAACGGTAATAGATACGAAATTTTATTAAATTAGAAAAAAGTAGTTTTTCAGTGTAGATTAAGAATCTGAAAAAAAATTCTGATATCTAGATTAGTTACTGAAATATCTCGTGAAATAAATATACTGAAAAGACTAAAAATTAACGTGTTATAACTTGGTTATTAATCGGCATATCATCATGAAATTTGGTTCAATTACATTCCCTTGCACGATAAGGAAAGCGGGACGACGAAAACTTATAAGCTTTCTGGATTAAAATTCGAAATATTTCAGTTTTTTCAGTATATTTTAGAAAATAAACCAGATATCTCGAAAACAAGCTTGCTGAACTGACATACCAAAAATACTCACTGCCTCCCGGACTATTCCTTGGGATTGGTCAATTCGAATCATTGTGAAATTAGTTATTGTTCGGTAAGAGGTAATGGAAATAATCGCTTATATTAAGGACACCCTGTATAAGTCAGGGTTAAATAACGACAGCTGTTGTTGCTAGTGTAGGAAGTTTCTGATTGTTTATATTTTTTATAAGAAAAGAAAAAGTTTCCACTAATTCATTTTCGACTTCTGAGTCTTGCTGTTTGGATGTTACCCTTATTTAATCCTTAATTAATTAATGAAACTAACAATTACCTGATGATTAACGAATTCGCACATTAATGACGAATACGGTTAATTTGTTTCAATCAAATCCAGCAATGTTTCCGATTACGTTTCAAAAATGTAGCCATCCTTTCCATTAGTTCATTCCAATAAGTAAGATTACATTATTTTGTTAGGCGAGTGGATAGGTAGAACAGTCTACTCAAACCGCTACCGAACACCTGGCCGTAAATCCTGTATCTAGAATGTTACCGTGCACCCGTCTACCCTCAGCCCCTGTTCATTTTCAATTACTTCGGCTGTACCTTGTTACCTAGGAAATAGTGCATGTAGCATTAAATTATGTTTATGAAGCAATTCACAGCTGAAATCTGATTGGTCCTCTTAAATCTCTTATAACTCGAGAACTATTGGACACGAATCGACTCAGAATTTAATTCTGAATAATCTATTTAAAGGTAGTGCGAGTGTTCTGAGACACCCTGTATAATTAGCACTTAGAAACTGCCCACTGACCATATACACAGACATTTTTTAAATAACTTAAGCGGCGGCAACTAGCTTGAACTAAACTTTGTAATGTAATGTGAATGGCATTGACAGAATTTTTCTAGCTCTTAGACCAACGACAGTCAACTTAATTTCTTAAGGTCGACATTTAGATTTTAACGTCATCGGATACACAAAGAAATTGGGTTTTCAAAAACGTAACAACCATCAACTTTTTGCAAAAACAAGTTTACCTTTTATCATAGTCAAAATTCGATAATTTTTCACGCCATAAAAAAATTTAAAAGTTTGTATATTTTATTGTATTTCTTTAATAAGCTTAGGCTGATTCTTCAAATTATTAACACTTTTAAAATGCCGCAATCTTTGAATTAATGGGTTGAAATTCGCTGAAATCCATAGAAATAAAACAGTCGTCGATATCAGGCGCATCAAGAAATGGCAAACCGAAACAATATCTCAACTATTTCCCCACGTCGGATTCTTTATCTTTGTAGAAGGCAGTCAGACCAAGTTCTTGTATTTTTCTCCACCTAAATTCAGAAATTACTTAAAAATCAAAAATTTAATACCAAGATTGTCCTAGGTGGAAGCGACAACCAGATAGGATAGATTCTTTTCAAGTTTCTGTCACACTTCGGTGAATAGCCTCTTCAAAATCCGCCAACACCCTTTTTGGCGATAACTGTTTTCCGTGTTTAAGCACCTCTTCAATAGCGTACTTAAACGCTAAATTGTAGGTCACCTTTTAAACCATGAATTGAAAACATTTGTAAAAAGAACTTAGAACAGCAGTCAAAAGTTCCATCCACATAGATTGTCTCCAAATCAGCCAAAAATTCCAAATTTGACTTGCAGGAAAAGATCACTATGTTGTTAACTGGATCATTAACTAGTAGAAAGTCTTCGCCACGATTTGTTACCAAAGGACATACACTTAAACTGTGATGCACTTCTGTTAAATTAGTAGGAAGTTTCGGCAACAAACTTCTGCGTGCCTTGTATATATTTTTTCTAACACCCTGTACATCCTTAACGTTTAAAGTGTCGATGACACCTTTCCTTGGTTCCTTATGCAGTATTTTCATCGGTTTATCATTAAGGTCTTCCATCGCTTTCCGTTTTAAAGCATTTACTCAATATATTGCCGTTGAGTATATTTTCTGCAAGGGTTCATGATTGTGCGTGTCCATAACTTGAATCAAAACATTCGATTTGCCTTCAGTCTTTAGGTATGCCAAACTGTATAGAACATGTCCAACGTTTAACACCATTTGCCAACTGTTTCTGAAGACGATATTTGAATCCATCCAACACGACTAATTCTTTCCCCTTTTCACTTAACACAAACTTTAATGAACTCATTGCAGCACCAAACTTCAAGAACAAATAGAATATCAAACAATATTTTGCTCTCAATTTCAGGGGGGGGGGGCAATAGGGGTTGTTTAATTCTTGGAAGGTATAGCCAAGTCATTATCGCACAGGGTTAATCCTAAGTAATGACCTATTTTGATAACGTTGTTGTCCGGGGCACTACTCGACCATCTAAATTTTCTGACCCGGATTAACGCAGGTAAACTGGACGCTACTGGCATATGCCCGGGCTCTCCAATCATTTCTCTTAATTATGATTTCAATATTGACTTAGGTCAAAAATTACCGAATAGGACAGAATTTTCCTTTAAAATCGCTGTTCTCGGATTTTTCGAGACAACTCAGGGGTGAATCAAAATATCTTGGAATCCTCCTCAGATTCTTAATAGCGAAGAAATTGCCCAATTTTTCTCTAATCTGACTGACTCGTATTTTCTGCCGTTTAGGAGACGCCAATGGTGAGCAGTGAAAAAGGAACTAAAGTCCCGTCGCATATTAACGAAAGCGGGGGTTGTGTGTCTCAGGCTTTTTTTCTGTGGGTTTGTAAACGGGATTTCACATCCGTCAAAACTCCAGTCACTCACTGTCAGTGTCAATGTTGTCCATGACAGGAATTTTGACAGAACTGAAATCCCGTTTACAAACCAACAGAAAAAAAGCCTGAGATACACAACCCCCGCTTTCGTTAATATGCGACGGGACTTTAGGTACTTTGTGCCTATATGTACATATGAAATAGATATAGATCAACCTAAGCTACATATTTATTTTACATGCCGTGTCAATGTCAATAAATTCTTGTCATCGGCGCCTTATTATCTTATTTCGATAGCAACGATTTACTATGTTTGTATACAGTGCGATTGGTATAAATTTTTACCCTTTATTTCTGTTAAAAATCCTTAGACCGATCGATTTTTTCTTAATTCGGATTTGATCCGGTGAGATGTAGGTAAGGAGTTTTAAGCCAGACTACCCTCGCACTGAATATATTTTATTTTACCCTATTGTTTGTTGTACCGAATTGAGTACTGTATGGTTATCGCTTACTTAACTGAAACGAGTCCAGTAAACAAGCAAATGTATGACACAGTAAAAAAAAGTAAAAAATACTTTTCGATTTTCTTATTCATTATACAGCCGCTCGTAAATTTTTTCGGCACCAACTCAAAGGAAAACTGTTTATTTTTAATTTATTTCCAATCAATATAAATTTTCTCATATTACGTGAGAACTAAGCCCCAAAGTACAGTGGTCGTTCGCGCCACAAGACGCCAGCAGACGTCGGCATTACAGCGGTTGGTACGGGAAGCATAATTAGATCAATACGTGTTTGATGTAATAACTTACAAAAGCTTGCTAGCCTTTGTTCTATAATTAGTATTCATAGATGGGGAATTGCCCTCGGTATTATATGAAAAATGACGTCAAGCCATGAGCCGTTACAATTACAATCAGAAACCGTGTATCGTGTGCATTTTCCCTTTATTCGTTACCTTAATAGCTCTTTCACCACCGATGATTAGGTTTTATGTACAAATCAATATAAACGTTGCATATAAATGTGAAAACACGTCAAAGCATTGCTTTTAAAAATCCCACCAGGTGCCATAATTATCCAGGGCAGTATCGCAGTTGTCGTAATTACAGCCTCGCTGATTATTATTATGATTTAGTACACAGAGACACGCCATGCTAATTTCATATTCATTTCCTAGCGGATTGCTAATTTATGAAAAATTGGTCCAATGAATCGAAAACTACGTTGAACGCGTGCGTAAATACATAAAGTTTCGAGAGACGAACGTATGCTGAAAGCACACAAGAGTCACATAAAAAGTGTCTAGCAGAAACACCTGTTGCTTCATAGCTCCCGCAAATTCTCCAAAGAACTTATACAAGAAGGCAAACAGATATCTGCTACAGCTTTCGAAACGAGGCAGAGACGTCTCGGCCAATTTCCAGGATAATTGCTTGGGCACACGAAACTATAATTAGTCAAAAGAGTTGTGATGTGGCGATATTATTGTTACGTGGTTGCACGGAAGCACATTTTTCACATGGACGTTAAGTAAGACGGTAAGGATTTCAACTGCCTAATAGGTACCTAGAGAAAATTGAAACACAGATAGTTAGAAAGCTTGACAAAAGCTTTTCACTTGCGCCCCGATAGGTGTTACATTTTTATAACCCCTCAGGATGTAATAGAAATATTGTAACCACGTATTCGCCACACAAGAATTGCCGAGAAAGTTTTCCCTAAAGTCATTATTAAAGGAGATAGTGCTGCAAAGTAGTGAGATGGACAATGTTTTTCTTAATAACGCCGGAACAGGTTTTAATTCGTAAGTGATTTCTTGACTGAACATTTAACTTATTATTAGACAACACGTAGAAATTTTATGAAGATCGACAATAGTGGAAAATGGTATTTTATGTGCACCTAATGTTAAATTAAATTTATTTAGAAACATTGCAGAGGTTGAATTTACTAGCGTGTTAGCACATTTCATGTTTTGTACGGAAGCGTAGAAGTGCCACATTCTACTCTTTTTTTATTTCCAAATTATCACAAAAATGTGTAAATTTCGGAAGACAAAACTGTAAATTTACACAAAAACTGTTTTACAGAAAAACTGTAAATTTACAGAAAAACTGCAAAGGACCCTATACAATAAGCGACTGCCTGGGCCCATCTTTACCAAATTTTAAATTTTAGCAAACAAGGGATAGATGAACGTTCGGTGGAAAAATGGAAGTGTGGTATCTTCTAGTTTCCGAGAAAAAAACTCGGAAAAATGCCATTTTCGGGACCCAAGTTGGTTTAGAGTCACATAAAAATGTGACTGCCTTTGAAAATTTCTATATTTTTGAACACTTTAATATACTTTATTATACTTTATTATACTTCCACAACAAAAATCAAATTTTGGAATCGTCTAGATCTGATTTTTCCGGGGCCACTGTCGTATAGGGTTCTTTACACAAAAACTGTAAATTTACACAAAAACTGTCAATTTACACAAAAAGTGTAAATTTACACTTGCCGCACCCACTCACGTCACGTGCCGACCGTACCCATAGTCCGTTCCGCGCGCGGTGGCCGTTGTTTGGCGGGAATTTAAAAATTTTTGGTGCAAAATTGACAGCTTTTGTTTCTGTAAATTTACAGTTTTTCTGTAAAACAGTTTTTCTGTAAATTTACAGTTTTTGTGTAAGTTTACAGTTTTTGTGAAAATTTACAGTTTCTGTGTAAATTTACAGTTTTTGTGTTTTACAGTTTTTCTGTACAGTTTTTTCTTCCGAAATTTAAACATTTCTTGTGGTAATTTGGAAATAAAAAAGGAGAAAAATGTGGCACATCTACGCTTCCGTAGAGTTGTTTCTTAACAAATTTTTATTTGGCCTTATTCCTTTCATGTCTTGTGTCTAAAAAACATATAATTTGTGAGGATCACAATGTAGTATACGAATATTTGAAGTCCCGCCACAAGTTTAATAATAGTTATTTGCGTAATTAGTTATGAAAAGTCCTATATTGTTTGACGAGTCGTAATATTTGCCAAAACGAGCGATAGCGAGTTTTGCAACATTATGCGAGTCAAACAATTTAGGCTTTTCATAACGTATTCCGTACAACATTTTACCTAATTGTGTAAAATCCAACTTTTCAAAACGCAATTAGGTAATAGTTATTTACGTAATTGGTTATGAAACCCTATATTGTTGAACGAGCCGTAATATTTGCCAAAACGAGCGATAGCGAGTTTTGCAAAATTATGCGAGTCAAACAACTGGAGCTTTTCATAACGTATTACGTACAACATTTTACCTAATTGCGTAAAATTCAACTTTTTAAAACGCAACACAACTTTTCAAGAAAAAGTAAAAAGTTTCAACATAGGCTGAAACTTTTCAATGAAATGAAAAGTTTTTGAAACTTTTCAACTGAAACTTTTCACGCTCACATCTCTAACTACTAGCGACCTCTTCTGAGTTATGCACTAATCAGACTTGGGTCACTACGTCGTGCATAAACCAACTTAGAATTAGCCCCTAATTTCACACTTTCTGACAAAGAGCGACATCACCTTATCAACCTTATCACATTTGACACAATACTTACTTTATAGTTTTTAAGGTTAATATCCTGCCACATTTACTGCCATTGTCAGTTCGCAAGTTTTAATCGAGAATGAGAATTTTCATTATTTACCGCCGAAATGATAGGAACTGTGAATATATTTTCGAACCAGAATTTGATGATATTTTTAATGATGATATAGAAAATGAGGCCTTATATTTAAAATTTTAAAGTTTATATGCCTAAATGGCACTTCTCGAGACCAATTGGTTTCAAAAGCCTTTCACCTCTTCAACGAGTCACCCAATCTCCATGTGACAAATTTCAGCCAAATCGATTGAGTAGTTTGAGCTAGTCCAAAGGGCCTTAAATGCGAAAGAATTTTGTCTAATTTAAAACCAGAATTTGAAGGCAACAATAACATTTTCAAAAACTTGTTTTAGATGATGGTTAAATGAAAGCAGGTATAGTTTGAAATGTGAAAATGGATGTGCCAAAACGGCACTTGCCGTCTGCCGATTGCCTCCAAGAACTTTTCAATTTTCCAACGTGTAATACAGTCGTAATACATCGAAAAATATGAAAAAAATTTCTATAAACATATCCGGAAATCGCCCCTAAGGTGGCTACGGCCCCTGAAGGTTGCAATTAAAATTCGATTGTTATTTAGTAAATTAAGAAGTTTTCGCAGACTATCTGACATCATTAAGCATCATCAGATTACTAATTTTTATAATCCATTCGGTTTTAATTTTGATTTGAAGCCTGAGAAATGCAAATCTAATTTTCTCGAAAAGGGTTGGTCCTAAAGGGTTACACCAAGAGAAGCTTTTTTACGTAATTTTACTTAGAGAACCATATTCCGATGGGGAAATAGAAGAAAAACGTCACGTAAAAAGAATTTGGCTGGAGAAAGCTGAAGTCCTCCCTATTTCCCACGTCCCTGGTTGAATCTGGTTGATGTTAGATAATGTGCAAACATTCGTGGCTATAACTCAAACTGTCCCTAATTTATGCAATAAAAATTGAATTTTAAGCCCCCATTCAGAGGGCCGCAGCCCCCTTAGGAGCGATTTCCGGACACGTCATGTTTATAGAACCTTTTTTCATATTTTGAGCTGTAGAGTAACCCCACGAAATATTTCAATGTTATTTCCGCACACCCTGTATAAGGGCTACAAGATCAATTCGTGTGTCAAATGATAGCTTAATTTTAGATCATTGGAAGCCCTACCAGTCTGCAACCTCTCAAACTCTTAGCAGGTGGGTGAAAGAGACCCTCAAATTCAGTGGTGTCCACGTGCCTACATTCTGATGGCAAGAGTTAGTGTGGACTCTATCTTAAGACTGCAGGCTCACAGGCTCGTCAGGCGTTTCAAATACTTTTGTAAAATTCTATAACAGACCGATATCTAATCAGGGAGATTATGCAAAGAGCTATTGGAAACTTAGCTTAGGTCGTTTTGTGTTATTTTTTGTTTATTTGAATAAACCATAGTAAGAAATAACGCAATCGTCTAGAAACCTCAAAAATCTTGCGTCATAATATATTAATGGAGAAATGATTAAGCAGAAATGTAATTTCTGGTTACATTCAGTAGCGTCCAGAATAGTATATTGTTGCACACTATATTTTTTCTATTCATAATGACCTCTTCTTTAAAGACGATCGAATTAAAGATGTTTTAGAAATACCTGCATTGTAATAAATGTTTTCGAAATACCTGCATTGTAAGTTCTCCATTAGTGGCAAAATTCACTGACAGTAAGTGGATCTTACAATACATTACCATTTGCTATGTCGTTTCTATGCTTACGCATAGGGTTGTAATATTTACTTACGGTCCACGGGCTGTAAGTGTTGCTTACAGTGCAAGGTGTGTGCAGTATTTTTCTCTTCTTGCCTCAGGTATTGCAAAAAATACTGTACGCAACTCGGAATGCAGTTTATTTTTGTGATTTCGAATGCTGCATTCCTCGACCACAAAAATCACACTTACATTCCTTGGTACGTAATATACTATTAGTTTTACAAATGATGTAATTATTACTATTTTATGCTTTTTGCTGTTAACACAACAAATTAGTAAGTCTGATTACCTTTAAAATTTGGCACTTCCAGTGGCATGATTGGCTATAGAAGCTTTTCTGCTCTAAGTTCGGCTACGGAATACCAAGTTTCAGCCAACACGGATAAGTAATTTGGGCTGTAGCGTGCTTACGAAAAGTACGAACGTACATTCATACAGACAACCACTTTTTTCGGTCCCTTGGACCACAAAACGTATAAGGTCTTATCTCAAATTCGAAAATTTTGTTGATTGCACTGGTAACTCCCATTTTTTGAAAGTGTGGTGTGGGGAGGTTAATAGAGATTGTAACTAAAATGTTGCTACTTTTTAATTTCGGAAACTAGACCACCCCTGATTGAACGTGATTCTACTATTATGTATAGATGGAAGAGCAATGAAGCGACATAAATATCTGTGGGAAGGTCGAGAATGAATAACGACGCTTCTGCCACTATCATAAGTAATTACAGTTTAGATCCGGGACAAAGCCTGTAACGGATTAGCATCGCGAGCTTAACTGCAATTGTCTAAATAAATCGTGGCACACATAAGATGCAAATGAATGAAGACAATGGTTTGGTTCGTGTCTGTTTGTATTCGTGCGCTCACGGGCACACATAATCGAATCACGGACTTTGTGGAAACATACGAGATCCGGACTTAAGAGAACTCCGGATAGTACAAATACGACCGTCACGCGTCGCAGACGAAGAACACCACATTAAGCCTCGACTAAAGGATAACGCCGTCGTGTTGACCAGATGGAATGGAATTATTGTACGAAATGAACACGATCAACGCCTGCATCGCGCGAGCATTACCAATGCATAAGCAAACAGATTTACAGCATCTGCGGATATTGCGCTTGTTTTCGCTCCAAGTTTCAAGTTCTAAAACAGCGTCAATTAAGTAACGACCCAGAGGTTCTGGCCAATATTCGGGCTAAATGACGGAGGCGTAGCATAATAGAGAAAAAAATTGTCAATCTCGGAAACGGTAGACACTTCTAATTTTTCACGGAATTTGTAAATATAGAAACTAACGTACGTTAACAACGTAAGTAACAATTACACAGAAACTAATTTTAAATAGAAGTTAAAATGTATAAAACGGTATAGGTACTATCGCGGCCACCGAAAAGTGTACGATTTGGTTTTTCCTTATGTTTTGAAAATCGATAGCACAAAGGGCATTTGCTGGGTGCGATGGTTATTGATGTAATAACTAACTATGAACATTAGCGTTTCGAATGACCCTGGTAGATCACTGAAACAAAGCCGTCTTCATTGTGATAAAAATGTTTAAAAAATGCGTTGTAAAGCAATCGTGCACTTTTCGGTGGCCGCGATGGTACCTCCAATGCGTATCGAACCCTGGTTGCGGAAAACTTATCACGGTTATTTTACCGCTGTACCACCACGCCTTTGTTACGGGCCGAGTTGGCTCAAAATTTAATGAGCACCTACAAAGTGCCCACTTCAGCAGTTTGTGCTATAGCGTCTTTTATGATTGCTTGCCAAAAAGGCCCTAAAATGACATTCTTCGAAAAAATGGAACTAGAGTTTTCGCCCTGGAAGAATCTCAGCTATCAAATCCAATAATCAAAATACCGTGTGGCGCATTCAAGACGATTCAGTCTTAATAACTTCTGAACGGAATAAGATACATTATGTTTCACTGTAGTTTTGACTTTGTTTTAATTGTGCACGTCAAAATATTAAATGTCACCATACTCCGTGTCATATGTCAAATGATAGCAATTCGAGAATTTAATGAACCTTTCTCATGTTTTCATGACAAAAATGTAATATTGTATAAAAGAATTAATTAAAAATAAGAAATTCGTGGAAAGCTTTAGAAAGTTCGATGAAGAATGTGTCGATCTGTTTACTAAAAAAGTGATCGAGTTTTATTCGTTATTAACTTTTTTGGAGCTTTTATTTTAGCTGTCATGCAGGGACCAACGAAAAGACCAATAAAAATCTATCCATCTATGCCTTAGAACTTATTGAAAACCGTGAGTTGATACCTTATTCCGTTCTAAAGTTATTAAGGCTGGATCGTCTTGAATGTGTCACCCGGTACCCAAGCAACACAAAGGGTACCAGTAAGTGTTATAATGGTTTTATAATAGCAGCTTGTGCAGCTTTTCTGTTTTATTAAAGCTTTGAAAGAAGTAGGTAATTAGTAAAGGGCGGATTAAAAAGCATTTATTTTCCAGAAATAAGCGCCTATAAAAAGCTTCAAAAATCGAAAATTAAGCTACAAAAAAGTGAAAATAAGCACCTAAAAGTTCAACTATTTCAAAATTGCAAATTGAAAATTTACATTTTCGCTAATTGCAGGAAATGCCTAATAGACCAGTCAAATAGGGACCGGAGGTTACAATAAATGTTGGAAAGCGGGAGATGATCTTAAACCCTTTAGTAGGCATCTAATAGAAGTATCCTAGTTTTGCAACTTCCCAGGATGTGTGCGTATGATAGGGTGTCCAAAAAACCCCGAAATTTTCTGACTTTTTTCAGTTTTTCGCTTATAATTTCTAAACAGTGCTTCCTAGCGGAAAGTTCGCTATTTTCGAAATTAAAGCGCACTAAATTCTGCGTCGAATGAGCCCCCCAAACGTTAATTTCGACCATGATTTTAAAAAGCATCACAAATTTAAATTTTGGTTAAACGTTTCTCCGATTGTATGCGCGGTCACCCATCTCTGTCACTCCTCGGTCGGCTTTGTTCTCTATCTACGCATCACACCATAGACAAAGAAACCTTAAGTTAAGGTTTTTTTCATTTTAGTGCCAGTACCTTATCTTAGTCAATTAAGGTTGCGAAATAAGTAAAAATCGACCAAAAACGTGGTAAGCTAGCAAGAATAAGCACTAATAAGCTACAAAAGACTTAAAAAAGCTCACAAAATCGTAAGTAAGCACTTACGCGAATTTTAGGCAAAAATTAGCAAAATAAGCAAAATAAAATTAGTGTCAAATGATTCGAAATTTTATGAAACGGAAAGAACCAACAGCATTTCGTTCTGCTTACAATATTAAAAAAAAGCAAAATGCCAGAAATCCGCCCTCTAGTAATTAGGTTCTTTACAACAAATTAGTGCTATAAATACTTACACGCTCTTACGATAAAATTATAAAACACTTTTATTAAAGTTATATTAAAATTGGTTACTAGAACTAGTGACAACTGTGTCTTACAAGCGATGTTATATACAACAAGTGACAAATGTCAGCTGCAGGTGACAAATATCAGATGTTGTAAGTACAGAATACAAGTTCAGTAACGCAACAAAAAATATCAGTTACATGACTCACATGTTGCAAGTACACTTACTCGCAAAATAATCGGGACAACCGAAAAAAATTTCAACCCCAAAACTCACCCCTTTCAGGCCCCAAACTCAGAGTCTTTTTTTGATATTTAGGGGAGAGTCGTGTACCTTGAGACAGAATAAAAATTGTACTTAAATGACTTAACAGATCTTAAAGGAACCTGTAACATTTTAGATTACAGCCAACAGATACCACTAAATGTAAAAATTAAGTTAATAAGTTAATATGTAATTAGATGGGAGGTTTGCAAAATGGCGGACGTGACAAATTTAAATATTAATATGTAATAATGGTTACACCGTTTTGCTATAAGTGAAAGGTCTCAAAATTTACGCAGTTAGATCTCCTGCTATAAATGCGGTACATTTTAATATACAGGGTGGGTAATTTTTCGATGCTCACCATTAGTATCTCGGAAACTATAATAGATGGAGGGTAGTTTAAATTGGAGAAAAGTTGCGCTATTTCTTGTTGATTAAGATTCTGAAGAAAATTCCCCAATATTTTGATTCGTTGCTGAGTTATTACAAAAAATCTGAAAATTGCCAATCCTTCTAGATTTTGAATAACAACAGTCAACTTTTGATTCTTTCATGGCGGCCGTATTGAATTTTGAAACTATCAAATACTCAAAAAAATTGGCTTTTCAAAGATGTACTCAACATGAACTTTTTTGACAGATGTCAGAATTTGAAAATTGGTATGAATAACTCGTTAAATCAAGCTAAGCTTAGTTGAAAAACAATTGCAAAAAAGTACGCCGACTTCTGCAACCTCTTATAACATGTGAAAACAATTGAATTCAACGGTAATAAATTACGTCTTGCGGTCGTGTGACTCAGGCTTTCACATATTTTTTCAAAAACGTTAATGTTGGTTACATTTTTGAGAAGCTAATTTTTCTGTGTATCCGGCGGTGTTAAAATTCTATATGGCGCCCATAAGAAAAAGAAAAGTTGACTGTCTTTATTCAAAATCTGGAAGGCCTAGAAAATTTCCATCAACGCCATTCAATTGACAGCTGTCAAAAATATAAAAGTCACAAGTCTCATTTAAATAACATCAGTCGTTAGCAAGATATTAATTTCTCTTTAAAATAGCAATTTTCAAATTTTTTGTGATAACTCAGGAACGAATCAAAATATCATGAAATCCTCTTCATATCCTTAATCGCCAAGAAATAGTGCATCTTTTCTCTAATTTAACCGGCCCCGTATCTTTTACCATTTAGAAGATCACAATGGTGAGCATCGAAAAATTACCCACCACGAGTGACACCAAAATTTCCGGAAATTTTTTGACATTTACGACTGATTTCCGCGACAAAAAATCTGGAATAAATGTCAAAAATAAATTTTCAGGAATTGTAGGGATCACGAGATTCAGAGAGAAAGTTTCACTTAAGTTTAAAATCCTGACAGTAGGAACCTGATTTTCGATATAATTTTCTCTTGATTGGCCAGAATCCGTCGTAAAGATTTAAATCCTCGTTTGTAATTGGATCAAATTTTTAAAGTGGAATTTTCAGGATAAGTCCATTCCTTTTGTAACATTATTATAACTATTTAATGTCGATTGTCACACCATGGTGGAATATAAGCAAAACAAGGGCAATATGCGTTTACCGTTCACTTTTTTACATATAATATGGGTTTAGACTGAAAAGTAAAAGTGTTAAGTCCCGAGGTACAATAAGGTACGTCCCAAGGGACACTCCTAAGTACTAATTTGTACCTAGGGACACTTTGGCATCTTGTTAGAAAAAAATATGTTGTTCCTTCTTTTCAATAATATTGTTTGATTTTATTTTTCTTTAAGTTACTCTAATAAACACTAGTTCGCACGACGCCGTTCTGGTTTCCATATTTTTATTAGAAAAAATATATTGAATTTTTTGTAAATTTCGTCCCAATAAGGTACACGAGATTTTAATAATTACACCCACAAAAAAGGCCCATCTCTAGGTCCTGTCCCCTTTAGGGGCCTCCGAAATAATAATAATAATAATAATACACACATTTATTGAGCTCAACTACATTGTATGTAGGTACATAAAATTAAAACAATAATTTCAATAATTTTTTCCTTATTTTTATCGTCCAGTATTATTTTTTTAAATGTTACGCTGGTAACACATCTGCCCTCATCAGGAACCATGTCATGGTTTTGTTATTTAAATAATTTTAATTATGTTTCAAAAAAATTAAGTTAGCCTGTGAAGAAGACCACGTGAAGTGGTCGAAACGTTGGCCAAAATAGCTTAAGTTTTTAAAAATTTCTCTTCTTTCTGTCCACCAACCCGATACCAGCGTAACATTTTAATAATTCCAATATTAACATAGCGTAGCTCAACAGGACAAAAAGAGCAAAGCTGATTATTATTTTGCCCTTAGGTATAGAACAATGATAGAATTGAAAACGAAAAAATCAAAAGATGAAAAGCACGACTGCAAAAGTAAAAAGATATTACTGACCATTACAAAACTAAAACAAACGAAGGTCAATATTTAATTCATCACCGCCAAGCAGTAACGCCTCCAACCTGTCCAGAATCACCTTTTCGGATCTCCCAGGCTGAAAATGTAGATATAAACTCCATTCATTTTATATTGTAGATCTAAAATTTTTCTGGAACTGTACAACCCTAATTTGTAAGGGCCTGTACCTTTGACAATTTGATAGGAAATTTAGCGGGAAAGCAAAAACATTGCATAACCCAAATCTTCTAGGGTTTATTTTTATTGTTAGAAGCAGTTAAACGTACCTGAGGCTACTTTACTCAAAACTGCACGCACACAAAGCCATTTTGGGCCAATTCAGAGTAATTGCAAAATTTTGACATTTGTCATGTTTTCTGACCTATCGCATTGAAATCGCTTCTATCAACTCACCTGTTAGTAAAATTCCTTGCAAAATTTCCTCATACCAACACAAAATTAAAATTTTGACGTTCTGTCACTTCAATAGAAAATGAATGGAGAGTACCTACGTCACTGTACAAGTGATATTTTGTCTGTAAATTTAAAAAACTTTATTGTGGCCTTTCTATGCCTCTAAATCTTTTACATAATAAATACACAAAGGACTTGCTTGCATTGTAACAGATTATCCTGAATGCGAATGAGAAGTTTACAAATCATAGCAGTGCGACAGCAACTGCCGGAAAAGTGAGGTTGAAACGAATTGAATTTATGTCGAAGAGCGTCGTTCTGCTCTCAGACACTGCGGTCTACATGCGGCATTGCATGTGAACCCTTTCACGAACTCAACCATGTATTTTTCACGATACCATCGGCTTCACTTAAGGCAACGTGGAAATTAACACAGAAAATCAGTTACATCATGCAGGCTATATTTTATATTCGACTCATCACTTTTTAAGTGCATACAAAAATTATTTGTTTTTTGATTATTAAACTAGACGCATGTCCTAACCATCTCCTGTTTTCGGTTATCTAATTTCCTTAAGGATTTAGACATTTGAGATTCTTTTAGTGATCCAGGTGACAACCAAATTATATTTGAAGACATTTTATCTGCTGGTAAAGAAAATATCAGTTTATTATTCAAATTTCAAAGTTGATATGGCCGATTGCCACCAAAATTAAATCAGCTCTTAGGCGGGTCCTGTAACCAAATTTCAGCCAAATCGATCCAGTAGTTTGGACTGTAGCGTGTTATCCAATGTTGGTTCGCGAATTTTTTGATTTGTAGGTCAAACACGAAGGTCTTCCAACACCAGATTTAAGGAGCACTTAGCCCACCTTAAATATGGCAGAACTGAGAAATCCAGTGTTGCCCTACATGCTTTACACAATGACCATAGAATAAGTGATAATATTAAGTTAGTTTGTAGCGTTAACAACGTGCAAATGCTAGATGCGATGGAAAGTATCGTCATTTATAAGTCTAGAGATAGGCCCGATCGCACATTCATCTTTGTTTACGCTACTTTAGGGAGGGCTCGTTATACCGGGTGTATCATTTTCCGCGCCGTATAGGAGATTAACATGGGAAAACGAATTTAATTTTTTCCTTGCTCCAGTAACAGATTTAAATCAATGCTAGCTTATCCAGTGGATAGACCCGGCTGGCCGGTATCCTGAAAAAAAAGATTGCCTGCTAGTGCCCTTTGGTTACTTAGCAGGAATTTTTGAAAAATTGGATTTTAAAACGACGCGCGCATTACTTCGTGTACTTTCGGTGTCCTTCGAAGCTTTACGTAAATTGTCAGCCAGGGCCGAATCTGCGATTTTTGACCTAATTGTTGACATTAAGAAAGCCGTGGCTTGAAATTATTGTTTTAAATCTGGAGCAAATCGTTCTATTTTACCTTCTTGCTGACGCAGAATTAATGTACCTACCAGCGGCGACAAGCGGCAGCCGACAAGGGTTCGGTCAGACTTGGTTGACGACCTAACCTCAAAAATTTACTTGGTCAAGTAAATTACTTTGGATTGCAATTATGAGGTAAGCTCTTACTCGGTGTTAGCGTTTAATTAATCAATTATTCTACTTTAGGTGGCAATATTGTTAGTGGTAGTTCGAACAAGAATCAGAAGGCATTCTCGGGTTTGGCAATGACCTCCCATCGTAAACTGTCTTTATCTTTTACGTTACCTATTTGTGTTAAAAGGTTTTGTAAGTGAAGACACAAGTAGGAGTTACATGTATTCGTGGAGAGAACATTTTGTATTCCCTTAATTAGTTGTAGATAGTTAGAAGTTGTTTGGTAATGTTTAAGAACCCTGTTTGGAAAAGCAGCTGCTGACAACATCGGTACTGGTAATTAAATTGGAACTTGAGACATCATGTTGTATTTACCTAATAAAATGCTTTTTGAACTTATTTCCAAATTTTTCAGTTCAAAAGAATCAAATTTTGTCCATTATTGGCTAAATTGTTATTGAATATTAATCACTAGCAGAGTGGCACTAAAGAATAGATTGTTAAAACTGAGTAATGGAAGAAGCCAAGAACGCGTTTAAAATTCTTTATTAATAATAGTTTTTTAAAACATCGACAGCTGGCACAATTCCATTTTTGTATCTTTACATCAATCCTGACTAAATTGTAGCAATATCACAAACCACCACTACTTTTAATAACACTCCGCCATGCAGTGCATAAAGAATTAAATAACAATTAGTAACTTTCCAGTATAATTCTTCTTGCTCAATTTTTCAATGGGAATGAGTAAACGGATGAATTTTTCCCCTGGTCCAGGGCAGTAAGATGGCATGGCATCCTGAAATAAATGTGATCACTGCTTATTTATTATGAGGGAGATACCTATCCCTATCACAAAAAATATCCATTGTACCTCCCTAATCAATTTAACTTATCCGCTCATCCGAAGGGTTATTGGTAAATGGGTTGTTGGCCTGGGACAAGGGTTTTCTCTGGAATAAGCCGTTGTTGTTTCGTCGATGTTAATTTCATAATCACAACAATCCAACCAAAACCTGTGTCAAAAGTCTTGTTGTCACCTGTCAATTTTAATTTCCATTTTGTCGACGTATGTTTTTTCGCGCTAAAGTTACCAGTCAGCCTGGTTGTTGACACCGTGCGGGGTGCGTTCAGTTAAGTAGTGCTGCTGGGTGGGTAAATTGGCGTTGTAGTACTTACACAGTGTCAACAATAGCTGCTTTCCGTTTACACATTTGTCTGAGAAAACTCAGCTATTTGATTGGTCAATTACAAATGAACCAATCAAATTGCTGAGATTAACTGAGGCTCCTCAGGTAAATGTGTAAAAGGAAAGCGCCTAACGTCAACGCGTCACTGCGCAGACCACGTTGACCAGGTAACGTGAACACTAATGTTGTCGCGCTCTTTCTTATGTATGCTCCAAACAAAAGACAAAAACATGACCAAGTAGGCGACCAGGCTGACTGGTAACGTTAGCGCGAAAAAACATATGTCGACTGAATGGAAATTAGATTGACAGGATTGACAGGTGACAACAAGACTTTTGACACAGCTTTTGGTTGGATCAACGGCTTATTCCAGAGAAAACCCTTGTCCCAGGCCAACAACCCATTTACCAATAACCCTTCGGATGAGCCTTACTGTGATATTGTGGATTGCCAACAAGTTAAATTGATTAGGTAGGTACAATGGATACTTTTTGTGATAGGGATAGGTACCTCCCTCATAATAAATAAACAGTGATCACATTTATTTCAGGATGCCATGCCATCTTACTGCCCTGGACCAGGGAAAAAATTCATCCGTTTACTCATTCCCATTGAAAAATTGAGCAAGAAGAATTATACTGGAAAGTTACTAATTGTTATTTAATTCTTTATGCACTGCATGACGGAGTGTTATTAAAAGTAGTGGTGGTTTGTGATATTGCTACTAAAAGTAGTGGTGGTTTGTGATATTGCTACAATTTAGTCAGGATTGATGTAAAGATACAAAAATGGAATTGTGCCAGCTGTCGATGTTTTAAAAAACTATTATTAATAAAGAATTTTAAACGCGTTCTTGGCTTCTTCCATTACTCAGTTTTAACAATCTATTCTTTAGTGCCACTCTGCTAGTGATTAATATTCAATAACAATTTAGCCAATAATGGACAAAATTTGATTCTTTTGAACTGAAAAATTTGGAAATAAGTTCAAAAAACATTTTATTAGGTAAATACAACATGATGTCTCAAGTTCCAATTTAATTACCAGTACCGATGTTGTCAGCAGCTGCTTTTCCAAACAGGGTTCTTAAACATTACCAAACATCTTCTAACTATCTACAACTAATTAAGGGAATACAAAATGTTCTCTCCACGAAAACATGTAACTCCTACTTGTGTCTTCACTTACAAAACCTTTTAACACAAATAGGTAACGTAAAAGATAAAGACAGTTTACGATGGGAGGTCATTGCCAAACCCGAGAATGCCTTCTGATCCTTGTTCGAACTACCACTAACAATATTGCCACCTAAAGTAGAATAATTGATTAATTAAACGCTAACACCGAGTAAGCGCTTACCTCATAATTGCAATTCAAAGTAATTTACTTGACCAAGTAAAATTTTGAGGTTAGGTCGTCAACCAAGTCTGACCGAACCCTTGTCGGCTGCTGCTTGTCGCCGCTGGTAGGTACACTAATTCTGCGTCAGCAAGAAGGCAAAAAAGAACGATTTGCTCCAGATTTAAAACAATAATTTCAAGCCACGGCTTTCTTAATGTCAACAATTAGGTCAAAAATCGCAGATTCGGCCCTGGCTGACAATTTACGTAAAGCTTCGAAGGACACCGAAAGTACACGAAGTAATGCGCGCGTCGTTTTAAAATTCAATTTTTCAAAAATTCCTGCTAAGTAACCAAAGGGTACTAGCAGGTAATCTTTTTTTTCAGGATACCGGCCAGCCGGGTCTATCCACTGGATAAGCTACCATTGATTTAAATCTGTTCCTGGAGCAAGGAAAAAATAAAATTCGTTTTCCCATGTTAATCGGTATTTACACGTGTGACCATTTCTCGACCTGTGATTTGTCTAACTCTCACAGCCGAGGGGTGGAGCGACGCGGGTGGGTCTATAAATATTTCAGTTTCTGGAAGGTAGGGTTGTATAGCTTCGGGTTTGATAACGTGTGTGTGTTTCGTTGTAGTGGGGTGTTTCTAGTGATAGTGCATTTTTCCACCAAAGTTGTCCAGTGGTGATAGGATTGGATCATTCACCAAGTGGGTAGGTTCCATTTGCTTCCGTATCTGCCAATTTTTCTATTTGTTACTGAATAAATCAATGTAGGATTGCTGTTCGATTAGAGAAGGTTGAGATAGGCAATTTATTTTAACTCGTTGCTGATGTAAAATATTCACAAATTCATTGAGAAGAACATTGCTGCTAGTCGATAGCGTAACGTTGGAGAACACACTTTCTGTTGTCTTTGTAAAACAAATTTAATTAATTATCGAAATCTATCAAAGGAAGCAATTTTCCAATTTATTTTTAATAATACTTGTACTTCCCCAGTTCCGACCTAATCTCATCTAGTGCGTTGGGCAAATTTTAACTATTGTTTTTCTTTATACGTATACAACTTGAATTCTCACGTTTTCTGCACATAATTCAATCCCTAAATGGGAAATGTAGATCACCCTCAAGGACCTGCTGCTAATTAGCTCTTTTAGGTTTTAGCCGCCCATGCCTTCTTTTCAGAATAGAAAAGCAATATAAACAACTTCGGCGGAAACTTTTACTACCTGTCAGTGGAAACATTTAATTCCCATTATCTAAGCCAAGTTAAACCTACATTGACTGAGCAGGTGATCACTAGGACTGGGCAAATATGCCGTAAAAAAGCCTAAAAATATGCATGCTATATGCCTTAAAAATCACATAAAATGAGCAACAAAACATGCGCCAACGTAGCCAAAAATGCACTAAAACTAATTTTTATGCTCTATTAATATGCAGGAATATTGCACTCAATCATCATTTTAGACAAAGTTTTGTTAAAATATGTCACTTTTTCTGTTTTATTCAGACTATGCATTAACTGTTGTTGCAACGTGTGGACCGGTAGTTAGGTGTTGATCTAATTGAAACTTCTTACTGACATTAACCTGCAATAATTGAAATTACAATTTTATATTAGCCGGTCCTGCTTTTTACATTTTTGCTAATCAATCAACAATAAAATAAAGAATACTGACCCTGTCACTAATAGTATCGTATCTCAAACATTGATGGCATTTTAAGGGAAGATGTATGCATGTAAATAAATACAAGCAATAAATAAGATTTGTAAATATGCCTAATCCCCTGTTGACCCTAAGAAGAGGAATCGATTATTTTAGGTACAGCAGATATTACAATGATTTTAAAGTCTTAAAACATGCATTATTAAAAAATATGCCCTATTAATTAAAAACATGCAAAATATGCAAAATTCCTATAGTTTATTTAAACGTAAGAGGCATAAGCTCATGCAGAATTTAAGTATCAATTGATTATGCCCAATATTAAACAATATGCAAATATGCATTTGCCCAGCCCTAGTGATCACTGATCACCATCAGCAAAAAGTCAGTAGAGAGCGTTGCATATTACCGTTCGGAGACATGAGTGCCTCCGTGCTGTTCTCTGTTATTTCCAAACCCCGTCGAAAACGGTAACAGATACGAAATTTTATTACATTAGAAAAAGGTTGTATTTTTCAGTGTAGGTTATGAATTTAAAAGATCTAGATTGGTTACTGAAGTATACTGAAAAGACTGAAAATTGACAACGTGTTATAACTTAGTTAGGTACTAATCGGCAGATCATTATGAAATTTGCTTAAATTACATTACCTTGTACGAAGAATAAAATGAGGCGACGAAAACTTTTCTAAGCCTCCTAGATTTTTCAGTATATCTCGGGAACCAAACCAGATATTTTCAATTTCTTTCCAGATTCTTAATCTACACTGAAAAACACCACTTTTTTCTAATTTAATAAAATTTCGTATCTTTTACGGTATCAGAGTTGCCAATTTTTGAGAAATTAAAATGGCTGCTATTAGCCCCTGTCCCGCGACATCTATGGCAGACTTCTGTTTTAGTAATCTACAGCATGAAAATAACTAGAAAATTGCTAAATCAAGTTCGCTCGAAATGGTATCCGGTCAATTGTTCGAAAAGAGTTGTTCGAAAATCAATTGTTCGAATTGAATTTTTCGAATCTTCAATTGTTCGAGCACTCTATTGTTCGAATACTCAATTGTTCGAACGGTCAATTGTTCGAATGTTCTATTGTTCGAACGTTCAGTTGTTCGAAACTCAGTTTGTCGAAGCTTCTATTGTTCGAAAATTCCGTTTTTCGAAGCGTTGGTTGACTAGGTGCTGTCCTTACAGGAGAATTACAGATCTAATCTTTTTCAAGCTATAAGTTTTATGAAATTTTGTATGAATCTTACAGTAATTATTCCTTTGAAGAATTGTGGTTCGAAGAATTGTTCATTCAAAATATTAACCTTACAAATACAAATGATTCTTTTTCCTCCAACATGTAGGGGGCTGCTAGGTGGCTTTCAAATGTCAATAAATTACAAATATTTCAATTCAAGTACCTAACGAGTTACAAATCATCATCGATGCGCCCTTTTGTGTAGATCTTATGGGCTCGTGGAAGTCAGCAATATTGCAAGGACCAAGGACCACAAAGTGACTTTCGGCATAAAAAAAATTAAAGAACTACCTATATACTACCTACTAAAATGACCTTGTTCTTGTGTAAATCTATCCCAACGGGCACACACAAGTTTTTTTAGCGTCGAAATCACGTTAGGGTGGTTGATTTCACGTCACTGGTTGAAAAAGCCACGTTGAATTTTTGGTACACTTTGCAACGTCTACGTAAATATGACGTTTTTTGGACGTTGAAATTTATTCGTTAAAATAACTTCGATACAATAACATACAAAACACGTTGATAATATGTCAACAACCATAGGTTGTGTAATCTTGGACGTTCGTTGCATAAACGTTATAATATTATGGTATTTTAGTCGTGTAAGAAATGACGTCCAAATCACGACTTATTTATAGCCAACAGAGACTTTTGCACGTTGAACAAACGTTTATAACGTTATATTTGCATTTTTACATGAAGGTCTTAAAGATGTGTTGAAATGGTCATGAGTCATGACGTTCAACGTTAAGTAAATGGGTAATTTTTCACGTGATAGGCACGTTACAATACGAACGTGTTTTAGTCGTGACTAAAATGACGTCCAAATAACAACTTATGTATAAACAATGGAGACTTTTGCACGTTGAATAAACGTTGCATTTATAACGTTATATTTGAGTTTTTACATGGACGTCTTAAAGATGTGTTGAATTGGCCATAACTTTCAACGTTCAATAAATGTGTAATTTTCGACTTTATAAGCACGTTACAATACGAACGTGTTTTAGTCGTGACTAAAATACGTCCAAATGACGACTTATGTATAACCAACAGATATTTTTGCACGTAGAACAAATGTTGCATTTATAACGTTATATTTGAGTTTTTACATGGACGTCTTAAATAACCATTAAATAAATATGTAATTTTTGATGTTATAGACACGTTATAATATGAACGTGTTCTAGTCGTGGCTAAAATGACGTCTAGATCATGACTTAAGTATATATAATCAACGTTATATTTGAGGTTTTATACGGACGTCTTAAAGACGTGTTGAAATGGTCATAACGTACAACATTAAAAAAATTGTAATTTTTGACGTTATAGGCACGTTGAATAAACGTTGTATTTGTAACGTTACGTCCAGTTTTTATATAGACGTCTTTATGACGTGTAGTTGCGTTGATGTAATACAGGTGGTGCTGATGGCTATAAGGAGCCGCTACTGCTTAACAAACTCTGTATAAGAACTGCATGCGACATTCGTAAACCAAAGCACCACATCCGCCACACCTCCCCGGAGGAAGTCTTAAAGGTAATATCCAGCCTCAAAACGAGGAAAGCCCCAGGCCCCGACCAGATCCCCAATCTTGCCCTCAAGAATCTTCCCAAGAAAGCCATCGTCGCTCTAACAGGGATTTTCAACGCCATGTTCCGCCTTCGCTACTTCCCCCCTCGGTGGAAGTGCGCCAACGTAATTTTCATCCCCAAGCCCGGTAAAGACCGAAAGTTCCCTCAGAACCATCGGCCAATCTCTCTTTTGTCCAGCATCAGCAAAGTCGCTGAACGCCTCATTCGCTCACGTCTCACCGAGATCGTCTCCGATCTCGGTATCATCCCTCCGGAACAATTTGGTTTTCAACCCAAACACTCCACGACCGATCAATTGATCAGAGTCACAGAGCTCTCCTCACGATGGCTTAGCTGGGGTCACGTCGTCGGCGCCACCTTCTTTGATGTATCGAAAGCCTTTGACACGGTCTGGCATGAGGGACTTATTTATAAGCTCTCTCAGGCCGGAATCCCCACGTCAATGGTCCAGATCATCAACTCCTTCCTGGCCGATCGCTCCTTCAGAGCAAAGATCCACAACTCCTTCTCGGAGGAACACCTCCTGGAGGCCGGGGTACCTCAAGGCTCCGTCTTGTCCCCCACTCTCTTCGCCCTCTACGTCGCAGACATGCCTCGTAGCCCAAATTCAACCCTGGCCGTCTACGCCGACGACACGTGCACCGTAGCACACTCCCGAAGCCCTCAGCTGCTCACCCAGTATCTCCAGGAAGCAGCTGACAACCTGGGCGAATTTTTCACCCGTTGGCGCATCGTCGTCAATCCCGAAAAAAGTTCCGCCCTTTTCGTCTCTCGTAGAAGAGAAGTGCCCCACGGTCACGTGGTGATGAACGAGGAGGAGATCCCGTGGCGCAACGAGGTCAAGTACCTCGGTGTCAAGTTGGATAAACGACTCAACTTCATCCCACACGTTGACTACGCAGTCTCCAAAGCCAAAATGGTAATGGGCCACCTCTACCCAATGATTTGTAGGGGCGGTCGCTTGTCTTTCCGGAGCAAGCTCCACCTCTACAAGGCAGTGGTTAGACCAGCCATGACCTACGGCTCTGGAGCCTGGGGGCACGTATCCGACACTCAGATACGAAAACTCCAAGTCATCCAGAACCGCTGCCTAAGGTACGCCTTTGACGCACCGTGGTACGTTCGAAATTCCCAACTTCACGAAGAAGCCAACCTCCCGACCATCAAAGACTTCCTCTTTGAGCTGAACTCCAACGCCTTCGCCCGGGCAGAGGAGCACCCCAATCAGCTAGTCCGAGCCGCGGTCGATTACGACCCGGCCGATTTCAGGATCCGTCGGCCAAGAGCCGCTCTCGTCCACCCTCCCTAGAACCCACTAATGTTTAGTCTGTTTCAGGTAGCACTCATCGTCATGTCATCGTTTTCCTTTTCAGGTCATCATCATCGTTTCTCTTTCAGGTTTTCTCTTTCAGCGACTCCCAACCTAGCCCCTCCTTGCCCCTCAGGCAAATTGTCCTTCCTGGGCCCCTCAGGCCCTCTCAGGAAGTTCCCTTCAGGAACTCCCTGCCCTGGTTGCCCCTCAGGCAACCAGACCACTTCAAACCCCAGTCATGTCAACATCAAACCAAAAAAAAAACAATGATGAATATCCGTAACGTGCAGGTTTACCTTGCGTTGCAATGAGGATAAGGAGCAGTAGGGGCCTATGGCCTGGCTCTTCTGAGTTTTTTTTTTTTTTTTTTTTTTTTTTTGTAAACCAAAGCAACGCATAAGCAACAGGATAACTTCTGTGGTGTTTGTTAACAGGATAGCTCTTCTCTCTACAGCCGACGCTGAAGTTGCGGCTGAATATCTGAATGCTCGGCGAGAAGTGATTGTCACCGACCTCGACACGTTCGAGTTTAGTTAAATCATCGACGTCGAAATGAGGAACACGTTAAAAACACGTAGAATTTTAAACACATTCTTAGGAAAATCACGTAAAAAATAACGTCTTTTTAAAGTGTGGCTTTAAACGTCAAAAAGACGTTGGGAAATGACGTTGATTCAACTATAAGACGTCGAAAATGTGGTTGATTTTCGCGACACCTCGACGTTGATAGCACGTGCCGTCTCGGTTTTTTCAACGTTTTTTTGACGTGTCTGTGCCCGGTGGAACACTTTTGAAATAATCTAGAGTCTTGACATCAAGACAAAAGTTCATCGCCCTTTGGAAGTAGCTAAGCAATTAACTCACCATTATGGTAAACTCAAAGAAACATGTTTTTTGTTGTATCCTGTTGCAAATGCCCAATAGAATTCATTAAAAAAAATATGTAATGAGTTGTAATGGATTGATGTAGGTACATATTTGTCCGGGGAATTCCCAGATCAACCCATTCCAGATAGAAAAGCTGGTTTCTAATGTAACGTAATGTAAAATCCCAGACTTGCCATCACATTTCATTAGAAACTGGAAGAGGATTTGCCAGTAGAACACATTACAACTCAATTGCCCAAAATTGTAATGTGCTTTTCCATTACAAATTTGAAGCAGTATGATTGGTGCTCCTAGTGACGTGACGACTGACGACAGTGTTCCTGAAAATGTCCGCGCCGGACGCGTATAGTTTATCTCAAAATCCTTCTCTTCAAACCTAAAGTTGGTGACTTCACAACTGCTACACAATCATGTCGCTAGATAACATGCAAAGAGCATGCAATAACGTGAATCTTAAACAAAACAAAAGTATGTTACAGAATCAGCAATCAGAGTCTAACTTCCTCAACGAGTTTCATGTAAAACGACATCGGCAATTCACTGAACCTAATAAAAATAAAGCAGAATACATACTGACAATAAGACCCCCACACATCCACAATAATGATACCATAACATTCCTACCTAATAACAACACATTTAACACGTACTAACCGGCTTGATACCTAAAGCAGCAAACAACAATAATGGCATCTAATTGCCTTTTGACACAACAATATACCTACGTCGCGTCACATGCATCTGATTGGCTACCGTCTTCATACAGCGCCATCTGCTTTAAATCTGTTTTTGTACTGGGAAAACACATTAGAAACACAACACTGTGTTATAATGGGTTCCAGTGAGTGAAAGGGAAGACCATTACATTTCAGTACAATACATTAGAAATTTGGTCAGTTGGGCTTTTCCATTACAACATTGGTCTTAGTTTCCCTTACAAATCATTAGGCTCATTAGATGCCATTACAATGCATTACAATTCTCCAATGTTTTCTATAGAAATTCTAATGTCCATTTGCAACAGGGAAGTCAATTCCACAGTACCTGGTCAACCAACGCTTTGAAAAACGGAATTTTCGAACAACTGAGCGTTCGGACAATAGAAGCTTCGACAAACTGAGTTTCGAACAACTGAGCGTTCGAACAGGAACATTCGAACAATTGAGTATTCGAATGATTGATTTTCGAACAACTGTTTTCGAACAATTGACTAACTCCGCTGAAATGACATACCAAAAATGTTCACTGCCTCCCGGACTACAATCTATCAGCAATGATGCGGCTTCAGTGCGTTAAAACCTAACCGGGAACAGTGTAGCTATTAGCTTTGTTACTTCAGTAACTTTCTCTGACAATAGTTATGTGAACAATAAATGTAAAATATTGAACGGAATAATTGTCTGATACGGTTAGACTGACCCGGCGCATCCACCAAAATCGTTAAACACGGAGCATTGGAGCGATGAGAATAAATCACGTTTTTAGTCTTAGGAGTTTTCATTTGCACTGATTGAAGCCACTTTGTTTTCGTTGCAGTCGCTTAATATTCAGAGCAGGCTTGTCCCATTAATGAAATGCTGCAAACTTTTTATAAAACTGTGTTTTTCTTAGTCTTAAATTAAACGTTATCTGCCTGCCCTATTAGCATAACGCAGCAATTGAATTCGTTAGCAATTTGCAGAATTGATGCTCAGCCCCTCTTCAATGTACTTTTTATTTACTAAAGCTGGACCGAGTGATGGTTAGTTAAATTGGATGATTCAAGTGGAGGAATGTAAATAGACTTTAGGCGATTAATGTGTTAGTCCCTTTCAAATTGGAGATGTTTGGTTTTTGCGGTGGCGATGCGAAGTTTATGGCGATGGTCGGTCGCGATAAGAGTACATAATCGAATCCGCTGTTGGATAAAACGTATATCACGAGGGCGTGAGGCCAAGCGAATGGGGACAGGTTCACTTGTACGAAGTCCTGAAGGTGGAGGAACTGCGGCCGACGTGACGACCTGGTCCTGAATTCTAAAATCCCGAATCCGTTCCTGTTTCTTTTCAATTTTTGATGATATCTTCGCTCACGCCGAGAGTTTCCGCCGATGGATTTTACCCAGTAATGGGATAACGAGGGACTCGTTCGTGGTCAATCCTGTTTTCCTCTCGGTCTGACGTATTCTGGATGTTTATTGCCACAAATTCCTCCAGGTACCAACATGCTCCAGTTAGTTTGCAACGAGATTAAAACCAGGAGGCGTAAACAGAATGTTTTTCTTTGCACGCTTTGAGATTATTATATTCAACTCTTATTATGCTTATTTAATGAAGGTTTTAGTGTTATTACTCGAGATTTTACTGGAATTAAAGTAAACTCGTAACAAATGTTTAAGAAGTCCTTCCAAGAAACAGCAATCGTCTTACAGAGCAAGACCCGGCCATTCTGTTTATCTCATTTTACAGATTTAAATATTTTATAGCGAAGCTCCCGGCTTTAAACTTCTCATGTTTCGACTTGACTCCCTCCGTTTAATTGATTTCCTAAGACCCCGCTTGCAACTTGTCAATGTTACTCATTAGCCCACTGAGAACTTTTCATCCATGCACCAATTACACTACCACTGAAAAGAAATTTGTCATTGCGACAAGGCAATACATCAGCGAAATATTTTTTCATTAAAACTTTTCGGAAAGCGGACGAATCCCAATGTTTTTGCTTTCGATTTTCCTGTTTTAAAAAGTAAGATCCAACTTCTCACTTAGACTAAACTTTAAAAATTAAAAGAAATTAACTCGGGCAAATGGGAATCAGGCATCTGCGCCACCAAGTCATTGTGAAGAATTCAGATAATTTGTCAGATGCTTCGAGTTCTGTCGAACTGAAGTGCAAAAAACAAGTTGCGAAACTTACGCTTCATTGCCAATTTATGGACGGGGTGAAATAGTTACGGCTTCTTTTAACTTCTACCCTAACTGGTGAGCTTTATTTAATAGTCAACAAAATGGAAAAATAGTTATTACCTAATTGCGTTTTGAAAAGTTGGATTTTACACAATTAGGTAAAATGTACGGAATACGTTATGAAAAGCCTAAATTGTTTGACTCGCATAATTTTGCAAAACTTGCTAATAGTTATTTACGTAATTAGTTATGAAAAGTCCTGTATTGTTTGACGAGTCGTAATATTTGCCAAAACGAGCGATAGCGAGTTTTGCAACATTATGCGAGTCAAACAATTTAGGCTTTTCATAACGTATTCCGTACAACATTTTACCTAATTGTGTAAAATCCAACTTTTCAAAACGCAATCAGGTAAAAACTATTAAAGCACGGCGCAAATCAAGTTTCAAATAGTATATTATTGACCAAGGTAGATAAGAACTGTCGGTGCTTCGCACCTCGGGGTTACAATCTTGCCGCTTGGGCTAAAATAGTCTTCTCTACCGTGGTAAATATAGTACTTTTTTCACTTACTAGCAAAAAAAACCGAATTCTCAGTTCATAGAGAAGTCAATAATGGTACGTTTTAAAGCTAGTAGTGAAAAATAGTTATTTATGTACCAAGGGTGTTATAAAGATGATAACGCCCGGAGGGCGACGATGATCCAGCCCGAGGGATGGATGTCGCCCGATGGGCGTTATCATCTAGTAACACCCGTGGTGCATACATAATTTTATTTTTCACAGTAATATGTAGAATTGGTTTTAATTCGCAATAATATTTGTGATCAAAGCAAAAGCAAGCTCTGATCGTTGCTAAGGACCTTGTTTATTTTTTTTTAAATTTTGAGCTGTGCGAATCGAAGGTGCGAAATTTCGGAAGAAGTTTGACTATTTTCCGGCAGATATTTTGGTTATATCGAAGAAGACTACTGAAAATTTGTTATCTACGACATCGAGGGCGAGTTATGAATGAGAAAATCGCACGATACTAATGATTAGCCAATAGAAAAATTGATTTCTATGTGTTTACCATGGCAACTCGATGATTTCCTGGAAATTTTTGATACCTACCTAGACCAACCTAAACGAAATTAATAAGTGGAAATTTTTATGTCAAATTAAATGTCAAAAATCATTTTTATTAAATTTCTGTGGCTGTATCGTTGCTATTTTCTTACCGAATCTGCATTCGAGCATTAATTCATTTCCTGGAAATTTTAGTCGTGCATCCCAACAACGTAATCGGGCCCTCGTGTTCCACTCGGGCCGATTAATACGTTGTTGGAATGCACTCCAAAAATTTCCGGAAAGAATTAATGCTCTTATGAGATTATAAGTGAATACATACCGTATTCCCCCGTGTAATAGCAACAATATCTGACCATAGTTACCGCATGTTTTTACATAGTAACCATGAACAAAATTTAATGTTCGCGCGCTGGCAAATACTACAATAATATGCCGTATTTCACCATGTACCACAAAAGGATTCTGATATTGGTTACTATGTGAAAACACGCGGTAACTATGGTCAGATTTTGTTGCTATTACACGGGGGAATACGGTAATATCTGTCAACTTTGGAAGTCGGAGTGTTGGTTGTGAACGATACGGTGATTATGTTGGCGTACTTTTAGGAATTGGTATGTTTTCTACCTACTCGAGTTTTACTAATTTTATTCCTTTTTTACAGTTTAAGACTTTTGGTAGGTACCAACTCGTTTGAGATGAGATCCACTCAGATTGTTAATAATGAAGACTACGTTGACATTTTCCATTAGAGCATCCGATTGGTTGGTGATGTCATTTATGAAACAAAGGTCCAAAAAGGAGTCAAAAGTTTTGACAGGAAGCTATGCTTTGGCATTTACGAAATATACCCCTAAAGGAACTTTATCTGCTGATGCATAAATGAGGTAAAATGCTGGCATTCATTTACGTTAGGTAGGTACATTACATAAATGTTTACAGGCTTCTCTGATCGTGGATGTTTTGGTGCTTTGATAGCAAAATTTGCAAGCTCGATCTGTGGGAGAAACTGAAGAACAGGAAAGAACCATCAAGATCCAGATTTCCGTTTAATATTGGAAGATGGTACAATGGAAAATCCTAGTAAACTGTGCGTGAAGAATATAAGAGCACTAGTTAGAAGTTCACCAGGAGTAATTTGTATGTATTCCCGTTTTCAATTGTAACAATAATTACTTATAAATAAAAATCAGTAATAAGCGGGCGTTATGAATTATAACGCCCTCTTATAATACCCCGGATGTTATGGTCTTGTTTATGTTTATAATAGGCAAGTGAAAAATAAATGCTCTAATAACTCATTAGCCCAGTCAAATTAGACCTCCAGGGGACCGGAGGTTACAATAAATGTTGGAAAGCGGGAGATGATCTTAAACCCTTTAGTAGGCATCTAATAGAAGTGTCCTGGTTTTGCACCTTCCCAGGATGTGTGCGTATGATAGGGTGTCCAGAAAACCCCGAAATTTTCGGACTTTTTTCAGTTTTTCGCTTATAATTTCTAAACAGTGCTTCCTAGCGGAAAGTTCGCTATTTTCGAAATTAAAGCGCACTAAATTCTGCGTCTAATGAGCCCAAACGTTAAGTACGACCATGTGGTAGGGTCGCAAACCATGGTCAAAAACGACAATTTTGTGAAAAATTGACAAGTAGTGAATTTTCGTCGTCTGAAACGTCCAAACGGCTACTCTAGTTTAAAAAACTTATAGCTTGAAAGTTGTAGACCATCAATCGCTGATTTCAAAAAGCATCACAAATTTAAATTTTGGTTAAAAGTATTCAAAAAATAATTTATCTATAAATGTAGTTAAGAAATGAGACAATGAATAAAAGATCAATTTCTTCGAAATCTTTTGGAGGTGGAGGCTCGATGAATAGTGTGTCGCCTTCAAATAGTTGAGGCTTTAGATCTAGAAAATCAAAATAGAGCAATCCATAAACAGTCATAAGTCAGTACCTAAGCCTCAACTATTTGAAGGCAACACACTATTCATCGAGCCTGCGAACGACCCTGGCCCCTCCACGTCCAAAAGATTTCGAAGAAATAGATTTTTTAATAATAAATAATAAATAATAAATTGTTTTTTGAATACGTTTAACTAAAATTTAAATTTGTGATGCTTTTTGAAATCATGGTCGAAATTAACGTTTGGGGGGCTCATTCGACGCAGAATTTAGTGCGCCTTAATTTCGAAAATAGCGAACTCTCCGCTAGGAAGCACTGTTTAGAAATTATAAGCGAAAAACTGAAAAAAGTCCGAAAATTTCGGGGTTTTTTGGACACCCTATCATACGCACACATCCTGGGAAGTTGCAAAACTAGGATACTTCTATTAGATGCCTACTAAAGGGTTTAAGATCATCTCCCGCTTTCCAACATTTATTGTAACCTCCGGTCCCTATTTGACTGGTCTACATTGCGTAAAGGACTATCATTATTATTTTGGTGCGAACACAATAATGAAGGGGTGGAGGCTTGCCAAACATTAGGAATACGAAATTGTACGAATAATAATTTTTTTTGTATATAGAGTCTGCTAGGGCGCCCTATTTAAACCCTTGAATAACTACTGGAATGGTGATTTGAAGCGAGAATGTCGAAACAGGTCGATTTTTATTTCAGTGGGACACTTAAATCTGTAATTGGTAAAATTTTACAACGCACCCCTAATTCCCACTTCAAAATTTAAAAAAATGGAGCCATCAGTGAGGCGGCAGGAACCTCCCCTACGGTGAATCCTTCGACAAATAATTCTACCACCTATAAATTTTCAAGTACCCGACACCCTCGAATGAATCATTTGATGACATACAGGCTGGTCCAAATGTATTAATACAGGGCTATCACGGCGAAACGGTAAGATAAATGAGTAAAATAAAAAATCCAGAGTAAATTAGAATTAAATACCTTTATTTTGTCGCAATTTGGAACTCCCCATCTTATTGTATAATTTAGCAATAAACAATGAATACATTTTTTTAAATGGCACCATGCATGTTTCAATTTTTTTTTGGATTCCCTTTGATGCCCTCTTTATGGTAATGATTTTATTTTTTTGACAAATTGAGCAGTGAACGTAGAAATTTTTGTTGATTCAAATTTCGCGCGGTGATCCGGCAACAATGCGCTTCACCATTACGTCGATGATACCACCCTCATCTCACCGAATGTCTCCCCACTACAGGGTAGTTGTACTCTGTACTGTGTACACGCCCTTTGGAAGAATCTGATTGGGCCTAATAATAAATAGCCTGTTTACTTCATTGTGTACACAGTACAACTAGTGGGAGTGGGAGACATACGGTGAGATGAGGGTGGTTCTATCAAAGGAATGGTGAAGCGCATTGTTGCCGGATTACCGCGCGAAATTTGAATCAACAAAAATTTCTACGTTTACTGTTCAATTTATCGAAAAAATAAAATCACCCCAATAAAGAGAGCATCAAAGGGAATCCAAAAAAAATAGAAACATGCATGGTGCCATTTAACAAAATGTACTCTTATTTATTGCTAAATTATACAATAAGATGGGGAGTTCCAAAATGGCGACAAAATAAAGGTATTTAATTCTAATTTACCCTGGATTTCTTATTTTACTCGTTTATCTTACCGTTGGCCGTGAGAGCCCTGTATTAATACATTTGGACCGCCCTGTATTAATACATTTGGACCACCCTGTATTTACGGGTATCAGCGTCAGAAATCAATGTCACTTTATGGCATTCAATAGTCAGTAACGTCAGTCCACTGTTATCCAAATCCTCAAATTTTTAGGTTTTTGCTAAAAAGGTGCGAAGTGTGAGTACATTTTTAAGAAAAAAATTTGAAGACGATTCGAATTGAAATGGCAAAAATTGGGGTTTACATTCCGAATTTTAAAGTTTATTACCCAAAAAAGCAGTAGATATCGTTCGATTGTTATATACAGGCTGGTTCCTTTTTCACTGCTCAGTGCTCACCATTGGCACCTCTTAAATGGTAAGAGTCATAGAGTCGGTTAAATTAGTGAAAAGTTGCGGTATTTTTTAGTGGTTAATTATCTGAAGAGAACTCCCCGATATCTTGATTCGTTTCTGAGTTATTCCAAAAATCAGAGAATTGCTATTTTAAATAATAACGATTGATGTTATTTAAATGAAACTTGGTTCTTTGATATTTCTGACAGCTGTCAATGAAACGGAATCGAGAAATATTTTCTAGGCCTTCTAAATTTTGAGTAATTATGATCAACTTTTGATTCTCTTATGACCGCCATGTTGAATTTTGGCACCATCCGACACACAAAAAAATTAGATTTTCAAAAATGTAACCATCAATAACTTTATTGAAAAAACATGTGAAAAGTTTGAATCACACGACATCAAAATCTATTTTATTGAATTTTCAATTCAATTATTTTAAAGGTTAAAAGGGATTAAAACAGCCAGTGTACATACTACTTTTACTTTTCTTCAAAAAGTTGTACACTAATTTTACAAATTGTTGATACCAATTTTACAATTTTGACGATTTTTCAAAAAATCCATATTAATTACATTTTTGAAAAGTCAATTTTTTTCTGTATCGTAATCCCATGGTGTCAAAATTCAATATGGCGACCATAAGAGAATGAAAAGTTGACCGTCATTACTCAAAATCTAGAAGGCCTAGAAAATTTCTGTTAATATAATTCGATTGACAGTCAAAAATACAAAAGTTACAAGTTTCATTTAAATATAGCATCAACCTTAGGGAGATATTAATTTTTATTTGAAATCGCAATTTTCAGATTTTTCGGAATAACTCAGGAGCGAATTAACATATCACGGATTTCTTTTCAGATTCTTAATCACAAAGAAATACCGCAACTTTTCACAGATTCAACCGACTCCCTATCTCTTACCTTTTAAGAGATGCCAATGGTGAGCAGTGAAAAAGAAACCACCCTATTAGTAAGTACTGAATTGTCGACAAAAACGGCCAATCTCGAATCACACTAGTGTGAAAATTTCATCTTGTCTCTGTCCGATTCCAACTCATTACACAATTTCAAACCATTCGTCAAACTTTTCCCCTTAGATTCTTCCTGCATTTGTTGGTAAAAGATAGTTCTGCCGTTACTTTAGCAACAAACTCTTCTTATATGATAATAGGATGGAAAGGTTGAAATAATCTTCTTATATGTACTCGACAACACTTATTATTATTTCAAGACTTGTGCGTTTTTATTTCTTTTTTTCTTTTTTTAAATGTTAATAATTCGAATATTTTTGTCACCCCAAGAAACTATACGATTTTAATTTTGAAGATTTATAAAACTGTATTGTCACAGTATTGTCATTTTAACATTATTTTATTTAATTATTTAATTTGCAAATAAATTGTATGGGAGTGCAAAAAACAGCGGAAGTGCCACTAACCCTTCTCGCTTCGCTCGGGCAATAGTCTTTCAAGCTCAGGCCTAAATGAATCACTTCAGTCACTTACTTATGTATAATATAATTAGGTAGGTACTCCCTCAAACTAGGGATAAAAAAAATGTTTGCTCCAAGTTTTGTTCAGTGAGGGATTATAATGAAATTTTAGCATATACCTATGTGCAAAAAACATCTAGGTACTAAAATCGATGGAAATAAGTCGACATTGGAAAAAAATTACCCCCTGATTCTGATGGTAGCGGGGAATTAAAATAAAATTTAAATATTTGTATAAATAGCAAGTGTACTTATGAAAATCAAAGGAAGTAGGTCAATATTGGATTTTTTCTTGTTCACCCCGCGTCCTCTATGACAAATTTTAAATTGAATTAAAGCGAGATCTTGTGGCGAACTTTTTGTATCTCAACACAAATATAACTAACATAATCGGTCAATTTATTTATGTAAGTCCATCAATGTTTGCCCCCAAATTTTATATTGCTTAAAAGTAGGGGAGGGGGGGTCTGTCTCAATTTTCATTCAACAACAATTATATTTTGGGATAATTCGAATTAATGCACAACTAAATTTTTATTCTGACAAAGAAACATTTAGCTACAATATGAGCTTTAAAAAATTAAGAAATATTTGAAACAATCATGTTTATTAATTTCTAAATAAAGCAATGCAGCTGTGACAAGTTACCCCGAGTAGAGGGTCAGTTGTCTCAAAGGTTGGGGTAAGTTGTCACAGTTGTGCCACTTGGACATAACGTAACATAAAGGTTAAACATCTTCATCCGAGTTGCAATTCAGACACACAGAGAATGTAGGATCATCCCCTGCACACTTGTCATGAGCCAATTTTCTACAAATGGTGCATAGAGCCCGTCCACCCCTGGTTCATTGATTTTACCGACTATTTCCCTCACAAAATTTAAACCAATAAAATGACCTCAATTTCTAAATTTCGACCAATGGCTGGCAAATTACGCGGCAATTTTGCACTAATGAAAATTATCGATAATTTGCACTAGTGCAAATGTTGATAATTTTACAAATAAGCTATATGTAAGTATGGAAATTGTAATTATTCTTGTTTTGAAAAGTAACAGTTTTTACAATGGAACGTACATTTATTATAATTAATAGCGGAGGGTTTCTCAAATTCTTGCACTTCTTTTCTTGAAATTTCTTCTTCAACAGTCGCTGCTTGATTTAGCCTCAGATGCTCAACCAAACCACTGTGATGACCGATGACCAGCATCCAGCTGCAAATACGATTTGATTGAAGCTGTGCTGCTGTGTCCAGTGATTTTCATTATTTGGTGTTCTCCGACTCCAGACTTTGCAAGACAGGAAACCTATTTGCTGCGCAGCGGATTTCGTCCATTTTGAGATCTCATTCCTTCCGACGGGGGTATTTTTCAAAAATCCAGCAGAATTTGCTTTTTTCCACAGCGGGTTTACAGTCAAGAACAGACGGTCAGTGGTGATATTTTTGCCCCTTTTTCCCATGAATTTTCGAAATAACCTGTTAAGGACAAAATATGCAAATTACAGCTGACGAAAAAAGTCTAGGTACCTGACTGGACAACGATCTGGGTTACTTTTGTTTTCCGTCAACCATTTTTTTTTCGCATAATCGTCCAGAACCACCTTGGGCAGTTTTTCCGAATACAGAATCGTAGACTAAACGTCCAGTTGGCTCACCAGCATTATTTTTCTCGTCCTTGAAATAAGTCACCATCAGGCAGTTGGCCGCTTCGCCTCCACGCCACGCCAATTCGTATGCCGTTATGTGGTAAAATTATGTTGGAGGCCTTCAGGAGTGTTTTCGTCCCAAAGATCGATGATTTTGGAAAGCCCCTCAAGACTCAAAGTAGCAGCACTCTTTTTTCTCTTCTCAGCAATACCTTGGAGTTGCTTTCGCTTAGCATCACGCGCCTGTCGTGCACTTGCAAATTTGACGTCTTTAAATGGGTCGAAAGAAATCTTGTACTCCTTGTAAAATTTCTCTTGTAAAACCATTGCCACAGTAGGTATTCCATAAAGTCTTGATCACTTGTTCTTTGTAATCAGTCCGGTCCTTCTTCTTCATATTAAAACCAAAATTCCTTTAGTATCTTGGCCAATTCTTCGATGGCTGTTTCGCCGTTGACATTACAGTTTCTCTCTTGACAAAACTGCTCGAACTTTTCCCAAGTCGAAGATCTTGATTTTACCGTATTAACAGGCGTAAGATTGTATGGATGCTTTCGTCTATTTTTGATGAGGAGCTGCTACCGAAACGCTCGCACATTTTTCAGAAAAATTTGCTTGTTTATTTGTATGAAAAGGGTTGTCATGCATACAATGAAAAAAGACCTATAGGTACATCATAGCGCCAACATGATATTTACAAGCGTCAGATTAAATAAATTCTTCATTTCTTCCCGTGTATTTGATAAAAATTATGTTAAATTTTGTTCGGGAAATAGTCTGGCAAAATTCCCCTCGTGCTTATTCCAAATTGCCGATAATTTTGGGATCGGCACTCGTGCGCATACGCGCACTCTTGCCTATACCAAAATTATCGGTAATTTGGTAAGCACTAGGGAAATTACTAATGAAAATCGCACGATACTAATCATTAGCCAATAGAAAAATTGATTTCTGCGTGTTTACCATGGCAACTCGAGGATTTCCTGGAAATTTTTAATACCTACCTAGACCAACCTAAACGAAATTAATAAGTGGAAATTTTTATGTCAAATTAAATGTCAAAAATCATTTCTATTCAATTTCTGTGGCTGTATCGTTGCTATTTTCTTACCGAATCTGCATTCGAGAATTAATTCATTTCCTGGAAATTTTAGTCGTGCATCCCAACAACGTAATCGGGCCCTCGCGTGTTCCACTCGGGCCGATTAGTACGTTGTTGGAATGCACTCCAAAAATTTCCGGAAAGAATTAATGCTCTTATGAGATTATAAGTGAAAATTTTACTATATTTCCGCAAATCGCCTTACTTGTCACAGAATCGCTGTCAGAATCTGTCAATTTTTGTGTCTTTTTGAGTTCTTAAAACGCGATTTAATAAAGGGATAATGAAAAAGAAATAAGATACTTATAAGCAACAAATTCTTCAATTCGCGGTCACTTCTAGAGAAATGGCAGAAATGAGTTGAGACTTCTTGGGGTATTAAAGACTAGTGTAAGTTATGGGAAACTGTCACCTTTTGTTTGAAATTTATACCGGAAGGTGGCACTATGGCCTCTGAGACAACTAGTACTTGAGACAACTAGACCCCCCCTCCCCTACCTACATGCCTTGAAGAAGTTTCTTGAAAAATTTCACTCTTCTGTTGAATGTTTTTCGTGAAATTCGATGAAGAAATTAACGATGACAAGTGTTGTTTGGGTGCTATTTGATTAGTTGAGTTTGGGGGGCCGGTAGATGGATTAAAGTTCCTCATACCTGCCTGCGGTTTTTGATCTGTAAAGATAATCTATTCCTTGAAGTGCCATCAAATTTTCACAACAATATGATGATTTTTATAAATATCGATTTTTGGCCGGTTTTTAGCGTTCCCGGCCCACTGTGGAACGTCGTGAATGCGTCACCCGGCATTTGTTTTGTAAAATTGTAAAGCCTAAAGCTTAATAAAGTAATATAATTATTGTTCCTGAATCTTTCGTTGGGCCCTACCATTGATTGAAAATTTTAAATACATATGTATGTAGGTACTAATACATATAAATATATCTAATTTTTTTACAAGTCTGTTATCAGTATTGCTCAGTGTAGGGGGAAAGTGGAGGCCATAGGGAGCAATTAGCGAGTTGGCAACAAAAGTTCATGTCCCAGACTTATAAAACACGCAACTAAATAACACAATCAGAGGTAAATTGTGCAGTTTTTGCCCGCGATCCGTTAAGAGCGCGTATCCGACTTCATTCAACTTGCTGATCCCGGATTATTCCCCGTCAAACTAGTGGTCGGATGTAATCCGCGTCACTTTCCGGGGTTAACTTTTTACACGGCACAATAGCATGCATGATGAAAGAGGAAAAGGTCGCTGACATGTTTCACGGTGGCGATTGAGAAAAACCTCTGAAAACGTGGTATTTAACGTGTTTATAAGGCCGTCGACGAACAATACGCGCACAAATTGAGTTTTCCGGTTGAAACGCACCGCTATACCATCGGAAGCTTTGTGTCCCACTAGGTATACTATCTGAGGGCTAGTCTCGCAACGAATCGACTTTTTTTTGTAATCATATTCGGCGTTGAATGAACGAACGATTTGCAATAAGGAAACCGACGTATTAATGTCGATTTGATTGATCTTTATGCTAAAAACGTTCCCCTCTGCCATTTAAAGTCGCTCCCGATACGCGCCGCTCGTTGATTAATGGATCCTACCAGAAATGTTATTCGTCTCACTTTGAATTGTAATGTCGCTAATATAACAACTTTATACATTCAAATGTCACTCCATATTTCATAAATGCCCTTGACGGGCCGCGCTGACCCCGTTCACTGCATTTGCATCGTTTCTGCACGCCCGCGCTAAATAATACAAAATCCCGCGATATTTGACCTAGGAGATTCGTAAACCAAAGGTCCTATATAAATTTTAACGTATTCCCTTTAATGCTCGCTTGCAAAATTTCACTTGAAAGCTTAACTCAAACTTGCAGTTAGTCATCGATTAATGATGGAATTTACAAAATTTAAATTATCCCGTTGGATGCGCTTGAAATAAATCACTAAATTTTCAAAATGCTTACCTGCTACGTCAAGTTCACCCCGGGAAAGGTCTTCAAAATTGTCTTTCTAAAAATATGTTCAGGCTCGGCAAATTTTGGCAAAAAAATAATCAGAGACGCTACAAACTGCTGAACATATCGAGATGAAATTTTACACAAACGTTCAGTGAGATCTTGGTAGGGGGTGATTAAATCTTGAGCCAAATCGGGCGGTTTACACGTCGCCTACAATTTATTTGTGGCTGAGAAGGCCCTGCAACGCTGCGAACTGAGGTTTCATAAATTGATATGCTTCATTGACCGTTATGTCCTGAACTTCCCGAGTTTCACTGCTTCAAAGCTCTTGTCTTTGATTATTCGCTCGCTCGCTCGCTCACTCGTCGAGTCTGTCCGTCGGATAACTTGAAGACGGATCGAGATAACGAGCTGAAACTTGGTGTGCAGTTGTGTTTCCCTAACCCTGATTCTGATGGTAGCGGGGAATTGAAATAAAATTTAAATATTTGTATGAGTAGCAGGTGTACCTATCAAAATCAAAGGAAGTAGGTCAATATTGGATTTTTTTTTGTTCACCCCGCGTCCTCTATGACAAACTTTAAATTGAATTGTTATGTATATAATTTTAAATGTTATGAAATCCGCTATACGTGAATGTAAAATTTTCTGAAATGCATCCAAATGCCAAAGAGTGACACTGAATAATACGATAATTGATTCTAGGCCTATAAATAATTATTGTTTTACTATATCTTCACGGAATCTCTAAAAATATACCCATTGCAATTGAAGTGAGCATTCCAGTGAGAACAATAAGGTACACTTATCAATTTAAACTCTACACATTAGTAGGTAAGTAAACAATTTTTCTCCGGCGACAAAAATTGAAACAAACCTTATTAATTGCAATATTTTAACCACGTATTATCCACAAAAATACAAAACGAAAATTCCCGAGAAAGTTTTTCCTAGGGTCATTATTCATTAATAACGGAGGTAGGGTTGGCCACAGTGGAGGCAAATGGATTTTAGGGCCTCGCACGTACCACACTGAAGCCGATTTGAAAGTAAAAGAGTGCCCAAATGAAAAAAAAAACTAAGAGACAGAAAATATTTCCAAATAAAATGTGCTACCCGAAAACACTGGCAATTTCAGTGATAATTCAAACGCTGTATCTTTTCTAATTGAATTTAACAGTAGCTGCAGATGAAAAACCATTTTCCTCTTTGTCATTTTTGGTAAAATTTTTATTTGTTGTGTCTAATAATAAGATAAACGTATAGCCAAAAAATAATTTAATAATAAAAATCATTTCCGGAGTTATTCTAAAAAAACCGTTATCCATCCCTCCACCTTGGCCAACCCTACCGCCGTTATTAATGACATTAGGAAAAACTTTCTCGGAGATTTTCGTCTTGTATTTTTGCGGGCAATACGTAGTTAAAATATTGCCGTATGTTTCTGTTACACCCTGTATGTGTACCTAACATTGCTCTAAATTTTGTCGAATTTCTTATACAGGGTGGTCCAACGAAAACGAAACAGGCCGGTTTTCTCACATTTAAAGATGTTTTTCCGAGAAATGCTCGGACAGGTCGATTTTTGTTTCCAGGGGGACACATTAATCCGGGGTGGGTGCGATTTCACAACGCACCCCCTAACCCCCACCAACCCCAACTTTAAAATTTCAAATGGCAACCCCCCACTTGTTTGAAAGCTAATTTCATTGCCAATCTAACGCTGTAACTATTTTTTATAATTTGTCCAACTGTAGCGTCCTCTTTGGTCAAATTTTAAATTACAATAGGGCCCTTTGTGATACATCATTTGAAAGGGATTGAAATTATCTGTAAACTAATGCAAGAATTTTTTTAATCCACCCTCTCGTTCAAAAGTTACATTGAAAGACATGAGCTGGTTCTGGGCCTAGGAATCCTTCAAGATTAGGCTGTAAGTTTTGAACGAATGGATAGATTTAAAAAATTCTTGCATTAGTTTACAGATAATTTCAATCCCTTTCAAATGATGTATCACAAAGGGCCCTAATGTAATTTAAAATTTGACCAAAGAGGACGCTAGAGTTGGGCAAATTATAAAAAATAGTTACAGCGTTAGATTGGCAATGAAATTAGCTTTCAAATGATGTATCACAAGTGGGGGTTTGCTATTTGAAATTTTAAAGTTGGGGTTGGTGGGGGTTAGGGGGTGCGTTGTGAAATCGCACCCACCACGGATTAATGTGTCCCCCTGGAAACAAAAATCGACCTGTCCGAGCATTTCTCGGAAAAACAGCTTTAAATGTTAGAAAAGCGGCCGGTTTCGTTTTCGTTGGACCACCCTGTATAATTAAACAGAAGTGTTGAAACTTGTGGGATGTAAGTACTTAAATTGTATTTCAAAAAAATAAGTTTCATGAAATTTCTGCAACACTACACACAGGTACCAGCGAGAGGACCAATAAAGACCTGTTCAAACAAAGCTACTCAGTCACAATCTCAGTCCACATACAGGGTGGTCAAATGAAAACGAAACAGGCCAGTTTTTTCACATTTAAAGTAATTTTTTTGAAAAATGCTCAACTCTTTCAAAAGTTGACTTGGATTCCTTACAAAACTGGTGCCCGCTGTTGACTTGAACGTCAACAAATGCAAAACTTTGCAATATGGTATGGCGAGAAATAGTATCCTTTTTAACCTCCCCAATCCACTTCACCACTTATAAAAAAGGGAGGTTACTGCAATCACTAAAATTTTCGAATTTGAGATAGCACCAGACCTTCACGTTTCGAGGTCTCAGGAACCCAAAAAAGTGGTTTTAAAAATGTGTCTGTGTGTACGTGCGTACGTTTGTAAACACGCCACAGCCAAAACTACTAGACCGATTTGCCTGAAATTTGGTGCGTAGGCATCTCATAACCCAACTTAGATCTGAAAAGCTTTTGGAGCCAATCGTGCAACTAGAAATGCCAATTTGGCACATCAACTTTTAAATTTTAAATGCAAACCCCCATTTTTCACGTCACTTTAGGAAAGGCCTTCAAATTCTGCTTCTAAAAATGTATTCACTCTCAGTGCCCTTTTGACCAAATATTAAAAAAAAAATGCAGCAGAGAAGCGGCTGGAACCTCCCCATCGCGTGGATCTTTGTATTCTGTGTAGATAGTAGTCAATTCAACAGAATTTGTCATCCACTGTCAGCCCGCTCCCTTTTAATGAGAAAGAATTTTTTCTCTATTTTCCACTGAAATGGCAGAAACTGTGAATACATTTTTAGAACCAGAATTTGATCGTCTTTCTAATGGCGACATAAAAAAGGAGGCCTTGCTTTAAAATTTAAAGTTGATATGCTTAAATGGCACTTCCCGTGGACCAATTGCTTCCAAAAGCCTTTCAGGTCTTTAACGGGTCACCCAATCTCCATGTAGCAAATTTCAGCCAAATCGATTCACTAATCTGGGCTATAATGTATCTTTAGTGGTACTACAAAATTTCGATTTTTTGACCCAAAGAGCACTAAATGCGAACGAATTTTGTCTTATTTAAAACCAGAATTTGAAGACCTTTCTGATTGTGACAATAAATCTTTCAAAAACTTGTTTTGGATGGTTAAATGAGTGAATAATTTTAAAGTTGGAAATTGGTGTGCCAAAACGGCACTTTCCGTGGGCCGATTGAATCCAAAATTTGTTCAGCTCTTCGACGTGCAATACAATGTCTATGTGCAAAATTTCAGCCAAATCGGTTCAGGGGCTTGGGCTGTACCGCGATTTAAAAGTCCGCTAAAAATCATTTTTTTTTAAATTTTTGGTCAAAAGGGCACTAAGAATGAATGCATTTTTAGAAGCAGAATTTGAAGGCCTTTCCTATCGTGACGTGAAAAATGGGGGTTTGCATTTAAAATTTAAAAGTTGATGTGCCAAAATGGCATTTCTAGTTGCACGATTGGCTCCAAAAGCTTTTCAGATCTAAGTTGGGTTATGAGATGCCTACGCACCAAATTTCAGACAAATCGGTCTAGTAGTTTTGGCTGTGGCGTGTTTACAAACGTACGTACGTACGTACATACGTACGTACATACGTACGTACATACGTACGTACACACACACAGACACATTTTGAAAACCGCTTTTTTGGGTTCCTGAGACCTCAAAACGTGAAGATCTGGTGCTATCTCGAATTCGAAAATTTTAGTGATTGCAGTAACCTCCCATTTTTTTAAAATTTTGTTGGAGTTGGGGAGGTTAAAATTGATTTTTATCGGACTTTCAAATCGCGGTACAGCCCAAACCCCTGAACCGATTTGGCTGAAATTTTGCACATGGGGATTGTATTGCACGTCGAAGAGCTGAACAAATTTTGGATTCAATCGGCCCACGGAAAGTGCCGTTTTGGCACACCAATTTCCAAATTTAAAATTATTCACTCATTTCACCATCCAAAACAAGTTTATGAAAGATTTATTGTCACCATCAGAAAGGTCATCAAATTCTGGTTTTAAATAAGACAAAATTCGTTCGCATTTAGTGCTCTTTGGGTCAGAAAATCGAAATTTTGTAATAACACTAAAAATACATTATAGCCCAAATTAGTGAATCGATTTGGCTGAAATTTGCTACATGGAGATTGGGTGACTCGTTGAAGACCTGAAAGGCTTTTGGAAGCAATTGGTCCACAGGAAGTGCCATTTAAGCATATCAACTTTAAATTTTAAATACAAGGCCTCTTTTTTATGTCGCCATTAGAAAGACGATCAAATTCTGGTTCTAAAAATGTATCCACAGTTTCTGCCATTTCAGTGGAAAATAGAGAAAAAAATCTTTTTCATTAAAAGGGAGCAGGCTGACAGTGGATGACAAAGTATCAGTTATTGTCAAAAGGGTGGTAAACTGTTAACCTTAAAAGGAACATATTGTCAAATGTGATGGGTGATGATTGTCTGAAGTGATGTCAGTATTTGTCAGAAAATTGCGAAATTAGTCACAGATGATAAGCACAAAAAAAATTCTGTTGAATTGACTACCATCTACACAGAATACAAAGATCCACGCGATGGGGAGGTTCCAGCCGCTTCTCTGCTGCATTTTTTGTATAACGTTGTTGGGGTCAAATTGGGAATTGTTTTTGACGCTAAGCTCAATTTCAAATTACACTATGCTAGATCTCGCCTAGAATATTGTTCAACAGCTTGGTCAACTAATTATGCCACCGACATAAATACAATTGAGGGGATGCAAAACAAATTCCTGATGTTCATCAATTTCAAATTAGGAATGTCCAGAGAACAATCTTCTGCCTCTCACTACAGGGACGTTTCAAACATAGAAAAATTATCGGTTAGCAGAATTCAGTTAGACTTAGTATTTATATTCGATTTATTGAATTGAATTGAATTGAGAAAGTTTGACCTATTTTTTCAGCCTATGCTTCGATCGAATTTCGAGTTAAATTTTCCTCTTTTCCATATTACACGGTATGCCAATAGGTATGCAGATGGGCTGGACCTTTTTCATGGGTCTCTAATACACATTGAAAAATCCATTGCAAATATATCTTTTTCGTGATACTTAACTGTTATTGTTCTATATTCGTACTGTGTGGTCGATCGATATGACCCTTATATCGGCCTAGGCCGATATAATGAAACAGCCTTATTTTATCAAAAATTTAATCACAAATTAAAGTTTTGCCACAAACACCTACAGTGAAGAATAATATAAAGATTATTTTGCATGAGAACAACTACAAATATTAAAATAACAATTAGTGTTTCGTGAAATAACAATTTTTTTCATTTCATTGTTGCTTGTATCACTACCGGAAAAAATATCCGACGTTGGTTCATTGTTATCAGCACTGCAGATGTTCTGAGTATTAGGAGATTGGTTAGACACCTTGATTTCCTCTCCACAATTGTTGAAGTTTCGTGAGGGTGGTGGATTATCTGCCCGAATGAAAAGTTGCTTCGATATCTTGACCTTCTTGCTAATTGATTCCTCGACGTACTGTTCAGCAACTGCAGAAGATTTCCAACCGCCAAATTTTTTTAAAGTAAGCAGATCGCCTCCATGTTCTGCCAACATTGTAGCCGAGGATCTCCTAAAGCAATGACCCGTGTAATTTTCTGGATTCTCCAATTTTAAAAACTCAGCTATCTTCTTCGGAACTCCTCCAATTTTGTGAACGCCTACAAGCTGCCTTGTGCATCTACCTTTCCTGTAATCTACAAAAACACGATGACTTGGTACACCGGCTGGCCGAAGTGCTGCATATTTTCTGTATAAATTACAGCTTTTGAAGGGAGTGTCATCTTCGCTGATGATGAATTTTCTGCAAGACTTGTTTTTTGTGTCCTCCAGGGTAACGATTATGAATTTTCCAGTATCTTCAACATTATTTAGTTGCAATTTGCAGATTTCCTCGCGTCGACAGGCACCAAAAATTCCGAACGCCAAAATAACCTTCTCTAGTAAAAAGTAGTCATCGGATGCTTCTAAAAAAAATCTTGTTATTTCCTCAGTTGTCAGTATTTTCGCCTTTTTTGGTTTGTAATATTCAGATTTCCGCTTCAGAAACGTGAAAACTTTTCCATATCTGTAAAATGCGTAAATTTTAGTCGACGCAGAAATGTAAGTAATAGGTACTAACCCAGAAATGTCAACATTTTCATGTAACTTGAGGGATGTCTTCAGCATGGAGATTTTTGTCCATAAGGTGTTCGGCGCAAAATTTTTGCTCAATCCTGACAAGTAGCAAAGCAAAATATCCTCATTGACCCCATCAACGCCTCTGCTTTTACGCCATGCTGTGAATTCTTGATATTCCTTTTCGTACCTGCTACTAGTCTTCGAAGGCAGTGAGTCCCGACTTGCAGCAGCCGCTTCTTTGAGAATATCTTCGGGAATTTCAAAATCTGTCATCGTTTTCTGGTTTTAATTTCAGTTTTTATGTTTGTAAACAACCATTGGCAACCGTTACTACGCTCCCAAATCAGGCTGGGCACAGGTTACTTCAGCTTCATTTCCAAATTTTTTCATTTTTCTATAGGTACCGTTTTGTGCCTATGTATCACGAAAACTGTAGAACAATATACGGCCGATATTAAGCATGATAACTGACTCGGATAATTTGATAGCCTCGGCTATGCCTCGGCCACAAATTTTATCCTCGTCCGTTACAAGCTTAATATCGGCCTAATACCGTTATATACTATAGATTGATTTGCCCTTTCCATTTTTTAGAATGAATGTTTACTTAATTCACACTAGTTTTGTTAGAGTTGATTGTTTTGTGATTCGTCGTTAATAAATTATTATTATTGTCTTGAATGCACTACCCGATATGTTAGATATTACACAGGCACATAAATAAAGATCGAAATATGGAAGAAAGAACATATTATTGCACCTTTATTTGACTCCTAACATGTTTTTTATATTCAATTAAATTTTCGTACTTTTTAATATACACCCGGCAATTTGTTATAAGAAGATAAACCCCGTAGAATAATGTATTTCGTGCTATAAGTAGTTGGTAAGGCAATGACACTGACAGCTCTGACTGACAGAGCTATTGTAATCTATGTGAAATTTAAAAAAGTTACCCAAGATTCTCATTTTTCTGTTTCGGGACGTTTTACAAGTGTTACCAATTATGTATTCAAGAAACGAAAGAATGCAAGAATTTTTTTAAGAAATGGAAAGCCGTAATAAGATTGTTTTTCTACTTACAGTCAGATCAACAAGTAAATATAAATGCGAACTAGTTAAATACAGAGAAATTTTGTTGTTTGCCTCTTTGTCATGTCATTTTCTTCTTGTTTTGAGTTTCTTATTGCTTCAAATGCAAAAAGGAAATGCCTATGAAAGCTATGGTCAGGAAGTAGGTAAGATATTTACAGTTGCATACTGCATAATGCCTTCCACCGTGCCCAAATATGTGGAATTATAAAAAGGAAAAGAGGCAGAAATAGCTTTATGTGACAGCCAGTGCGCATTTTGTAGGTGCTTCCTTGTTTAATCCCACTCTAGCTGTATAAGCGCTGACAGGAGGCAACAGTTCTGTTTTAGTGTTTTATTTGAAATGTTCAGGATTTTTAAGAGACAAAGTCACTCTAACTAATATAATCAAAAAATATAGTTTAAATAATAATAATTGTCTGCAAACACGACTCGTGGAAAATTCAATCTTACACTAGACATAAAATCTATAATAATTCATATGTATATTAAATCCTGTCAGTACAATGCAGTGTCGAGTTTTTGTCCGTAAAAACGAATGACATGACAATTGGAATCAACGAACGATAATATTTCAAAATTGCCGATAGTCTCCATCCATCTAATTAAATTAGTCCGCCATCTGTATGAGTTTTCATGACATATTCACTCGTAAAGTTGACACTCGTTAGGATTTATGGCGAGATCAGGCTTCGATCTGTATTTATTTATAGTTGTAATGCAACAATCCCTGGACGATGGCTCCTGTTTGCATACACCTGCGTCCTTCTGTCGATCGCCTCCAATCTCTACCAAACGACGTCAATCACGGCTCGACCTTTTTTCCGGCCAAACATTTCTTCGAGTTTCAGCTCGTTTACTTGTCACTTCCATTAACGAAATGTGTTTGTTTGGATGTTCTCTGGGGACAACTTCCTGGCCTTTCCTGATTTAACATCGATGCATTGCAGGCAATTAATTATTTTTAATATTATACCTATGCCTGGGTCGGCAAAGCAGCCCTTCAGATTTCAATGTCTGTCGGCTTATTAGGTACTTCTACATTTACTTTTACATTCAGGCTAAATCGGTGAGGCGACCGACTCAGGGCTTAAAAATATTGGGGCGCCAAACTTGTACATGTATTGCAAAAATTAGGAATTCTTAAGTAATTCCAAATATTGCCCACTACTTCGAGGTAATTCTTGCACGAATTTATTGAAAATGTGAAAATACTGGTCAAAATTATTTGCGGGGACTGTTAGAGCGACATTCATCAGTATTATTATAATTATTATTTACGAGTTAGTAAAATGCAGAGCAGCCGTTTGAATAGCGGAAGATCCTGGGTTCGATTCCCAGCCGCGAGCCACTTTTTCCACAATAGTCACATGATACAACAAAATTTAAATTTCTGAAAGACTTACGGTTATAGTTTACAAATCGTTAAAAATTACTGCAAAATTAGAATTTTTTGTCATTAATCATTATTCAGTTGAAATCGATAAGAAATCGTTTATGCAACGCGAATTTAAGATGTTTGTCCAACGTTAAATGTAACTACGTAACTAAACGTAGCCATACGAAATACGGTGTTGTCAAATTCTGCCTTTCGTAGCCAGGAAACGCGGTTTGCGTCCGATTGAGCTTTTTGCCGTTGAATTTAATTAAATTTAGTTTTCTATTTTCGTTTTAAATTCTTTTGAGTGTGAGCGAAGCGAGCAGTCACAGGAAAATTTCGGCATAGCCGAAACACGCGAGCTTTCGGCTTTCAGCCGAAAGCGAGAAGTCTACGACTGTTTCATTGTATTTCATTGCATTTTATACAAATTGAGTAGTGAGACGTGCGATTTTTATTCTTTACGGTAATGAATAAAAATCGCACGACGACGAGCTAGATCATCAGAATTAAAAGTTTAAATACGATGAAATGGTTTTTCTACGTAGGTACAAATTTAATTTACATTTTTACTTTTTAAAATTATTATCAATAGCAATATTTTGCTTCTTCCACGACTTTCAACGTTATGTACACACAAAATTGTACGAAGTAAAATAATTATTATAAGTTGATGACGAGTTTGAACATCTAATCAAAACAAAAGTAATATTTTTTTTAACACTAAATCAGCACTATACAGTGTCCCAGAATATTCAGCATTAAATTCTGAGTCGATCCGCGTTTTTGAAAATCTGCAGGGTTCAACATCACCTCTCGAGTTATAAGAGATTTAAGAGGACGCACTGAATTATTTCATACGGTACCTAATTCAATGTTAGATGCATTACTTCCTACAGTGGATACACAACCTATAAATCCTCCAACCGCTCATCTGTGTATGTCCCTTTCCTTTAGGCCATAAATCCGTCAAATGTTTGTCGAAAAATTTGGTTATTAAAAAAGTGCGGACTGACAGTGAATGATGTAAATTTGCAGTTGGTGTGGCAGTAAATGTGATAGGATATTGACCTTAAAAGAGCCGTTTTTTAGTGCCGTAGCAGAATGCGGAGGTACTCTTGTCTTAGCTTATTCGCTCGCTCGCTCGCTCGCTCCTCAGTCTGTCCGTCGGATAACTTGAGAACGGATTGAGATATCGAGCTGAAACTTGGTAGGCAGCTTCGTCTCCCGAAAAGTAAGGCGGGGATTGCTTTTGGGCCATATCGGACCAAGGGGGTGGGAGCTAGGGGTGAAAAACCGAAAAACTACTAATTGCAATAACTCGAGAACTAGTGGAGATATCTTGCTGAAAATTAGTATGCACGTTCGACCTTCAAATCTGTTGAAAGTGAGGGGGTGCCAATTTCGGGGGATGAAATTTAGGGGATGAAAACCACAAAAAATATGATAACTCCGCAAGGGTTGCACGCAGCTGTCGGAAACTCAACGTACACACATATATCGGTGAAATCTTGTGGGGGATGCGTTTTTTCGTAAAACCGAACAAATGGGGTGGAAATTAGGGGTAGCAACTCGAAATTCCGCTTAATAAGTACTAGTCGAAATTGCCGTCATTCGATAGCTTTCCATTAATTATTCAAAAAAGGTGTCATTCATATTTTGCGAAAAACCACCCTTATAGGCGCTACAACCCCTAACATGCAGAAACACAAAAATACGAGAACTCAAAAACTACTCAACGTATCAAGGCAGAATTTGGTTTGTGAATTTCCAGTGACATTATAGGTGGATGGACAAATTTTCAAAAATATCTAGCAAAGGGGATGAAATTTAAGGGTTGAAACTTGAAATTTCTTCAAGTAAATGGTAGCCTAAAATTACGGGGTTCGATAGATTTCGGTCAACTATTGAAAAAAGGTCTTATGAGTTTTCAATCTAAAACCAACCCCTGGGCCATTAACCACCCCTAACTCTTTGCAAGCCGATAATTATATTTTATTTATTTTTTCTGAAACCCTATTGGTTTATTTATGAACAACTGAAGTCAGTAAATACGCAAGGAGTTATGTCACACCGGAAAAATAAACTCACCCCTGTAAATCATAAAGGGGTGAAATCATGAGGTGTTGAAAACATGAATCTACAAATTACCTTAATTTTTAAACGAATTGGGTTAGGGTGGTGAAATTGAAAACACAACTTCCTTTAGGGCATGTGGGGGTGGTGAAATAGGGGGTTGGAGTTTAGGGGTTGAAACGTCCATAAAGCCCTGTAATTTGACACAGAGAAGCAATATCTTCTGCGAAACTGTGACATCTTACACACTGCATCTTCGAGAAGGGAAGATCGAATTTTAGGAGAAAATTATCGAAGGGGATGAAAGTTAGGGGTGGAAACTCGAATTTTCAATGAAGAATGTATAGTTGAAAATATTACCATTCGATAGCTTTCTATTGATGGTACAAAAAAGGTCTTATTCATCATTCGCGAAAAACGACCCTTAAAGGCGGTACAACCCCCTAAAATGCCGAAACAAAAAAATGCGAGAACTCAAAAACTGCTCAACGTATCAGGGCTAAATTTGATGTGGTAATTTACAGCGCCACTGTAGGCGGATGGGCAAATTTTCATTAATATCTAACAAGGGGGATGAAATTTAAGGGTTGAAACTGGAAATTTTTTCATGTAAGTGGTGGAATAAAATTATGGGGTTCAATAGATTTCGGTCAACCATTGAAAAAAGTCTTATGAGTCTTCATCCTAAAACCAACCCCTGCGCTACTAACAACCCCTAAGCCCTAGCAAGCGGAGTAAATATATTTCATTTATTTTTTTTTTGCTTTCTTCTAATTTGTTATTAATTTAAAGTGATTTTCATTAATTTTTGACCCATCCACAATTTTTCAACCCCTTTCATGATATGTGAACCCTCAAAGAGCAAAATTTACCCAGACCGCTTCTTTTTCGGGTGATTTCCGCTGGTTAATTTTGTAAAATTCGCGCAGTTTTGCCTTATGAATTGTTCTTGCCTTTTTCACTTTTTCGACCCCTTCGCAATGTTTCAACCCCCAAAAGTCAAATTTGCATAATTGGCTTATTTTCGTGCTATTTTCTGTAATTCTACTTAATTACGATTAATTCCCATCCCTTTTAACTTTTCATCCCCCTTTACAATTTTTCAACCCCCTAAGTGTTTATTTTGCAAAATTCACATAATTTAGTTTTCCTTCGGTAACAAATTGAACTCAATTGGATTATGTTTATCTTTTCACTTTTCCAACCCCCTTCGCAACATTTCAACCCCCAAAATCTAAATTTGCATAATTGGTTTACTTTCGTGTTATTTCTGTAATTCTGCTTAATTACGATTAATTCTCATCCACTTTGACGTTTCATCCCCCTTTACAATTTTTCAACCCCCTAGGTGTTAGTTTTGCCAAATTCGGATATTTTCGTTTTTCTTCTGTAATAAATTGAACCCATTTGGATGATGATTAAATTTTTCACTTTTTTCATCCCCCTTCGCAATGTTTCAAGTCTTCAAATGCTAAATTTACATAATTGGGTTAATTTGGTGTTATTTTCCGTAATTTTACTTAGCCACGGTTAATCCTGATACCTTTTGATTTTTCATCCACCTTTACGATTTTTCGACCCCCTAAGTGCAAATTTTGCAAAATTCGCATAATTCCGTTTTTCGACGGTTATAAAATTGATCGCATTTGGGATTCAGTTTACCTTTTACAATTTTTCAGTTTCCTTCGCAATAGGTAGGTATAAGTGCTTATTTCAACCCCCACAAAAGTTTTAATTGCATAATTTGGTTATTTTAGTGTTTTATTTCGTAATTCTACTTAATCCACACTTCATTTTCATTCCTCTTGACTTTTAACACCACTGTGCGTCTGCGGAGGCACTACTACTAGGTGCAGATTTATAAAATCTGCACCCGACTCCACCAGTAAATTCAGCTCGCCCCTACATACACATTAACAAGGTAAACATCTACAGGGACACACATCGCATTGATACACATCTTTCGTTGGCTTTTCTGGCTGTCGCTATATTTTTGAATATACAAGCTTGCATTTGAAAACATAAGGCGAACGCGAATTTTGTATTAAAATCAAAATAATGTCAGTTTTGAATATATTTCCGAAATGAATTTGAAACTGACGACAGAGTGACAGTATATTAATTCAAAACAAGAGTATCTCCTATGATTCCAAATGCAAGCTTGTATTTGAAAACATAGCCATCGCCAGAAAAAGGGCCAATGACGTGTTCAGCTGACTACGATCTGCACGTAAATCAAAGATCCACGCGATCCAGCCGCTTCTATGCTGTTTTTTTACGGCAAGTCCAGGTTTTTTCTTTCTCTAAGCCAGAAGGAATTTCTGAGCCTTTTTCATTCGTTTTTTCACAAAAATATTTCATTTTCTCTTTCAGTTTGTATGTTATTGGTTACGTATGTGCTTTTGAGTTTGATTACACAAGGTAGCTTCAAAGTTTTGTTCAACAAAATTTACTTACTGTTTAGGACGCGTTTCGGAGTGTTACTCCATCTTCAGCTATAAAAGAAATTAACACAAAATACAAAACAGTTGCCTGGGTCTCAAAAGCTGTTATTTTAGTGCCGAAGCAAATGCGCAGGCACTGTAGTTTTAGTGAATTCGCTCGCTCGCTCGCTCGCTCGGCCGGCCGTCCGTCTACTCTGTCCATCGCATAACTTGAGAACGAAAGCAGATATCGAGCTGAAATTTTGTACACGAGTGTATACCCGGAGAATCTCGGCGGGGATTGCTTTTGGGCCATATCGGACCAGGGGGGTGGGAGTTAGGGGTGAAAAACCGAAAAACTATTAACTGCAATAAGTCGAGAACTAGTGGAGGTATCTTTCTGAAACTTAGTATGTACGTTCGACCCTCAAGTCTGTTGAAAGTGAAAGGGTGCTAATTTCGGGGGATGAAATTTAGGGGATGAAAACCACAAAAAATATGATAACTCCATAAGGGTTGCACGCAGCTGTCGGAAAATCGAGCAGATGGGGCGGAAATTAGGGGTTGCAACTCGAAATTCCGCCTAATAAGTATTGGTCGAAATTGGCGTCATTCGATAGCTTTCCATTAATGATTCAAAAAAGTTGTCACTCATATTTTGAGAAAAACCACCCTTATAGGCGCTACAACCCCTAACATACAGAAACACAAAAATACGAGAACTCAAAAACTACTCAACGTATCAAGGCAGAATTTGGTGTATGAATTTCCAGTGACATTGTAGGCGGATGGACAAATTTTCAATAATATCTAACAAGGGGTATGAAATTTAGGGTTTGAAACTTGAAATTTCTTCAAGTAAATGGTAGCCTGAAATTACAGGGTTCGATTGATTTCGGTCAACTATTGAAAAAAGGTCTTATGAGTTTTCAACCTAAAACCAACCCCTAGGCTATTAACCACCCCTAACTCTTTGCAAGCGGATAAATATATTTTATTAATTTTTTCTGAAAACCTATTGATTTATTTATGAACAACTGAAGTCAGTAAATACGCAAGGAGTTATGTAACACCGGAAAAATAAACTCACCCCTGTAAATCATAAAGGGGTGAAACGATGATGGGTTGAAAACATGAATGTATAAATCACCTTAATATTTCATCGAATTGGGTTAAGGTGGTGAAATTGAAAACACAACTTCCTTTAGGGCATGTGGGGGTGGTGAAATAGGGGGTCGGAGTTTAGGGGTTGAAACGTCCATAAAGCCCTGTAATTTGACACAGAGAAGCAATATCTTCTGCAAAACTGTGACATCTTACACACTGCATCTTCGAGAAGGGAAGAATGAATTTTAGGAGAAATTTATTGAAGGGGGTGAAAGTTAGGGGTGGAAACTCGAATTTTTACTGAATAATGTAGGGTTGAAATTAATACCATTCGATAGCTTTCTATTGATGGTACAAAAAAGGTCTTATTCATCATTCGCGAAAAACTACCCTTAAAGGCGGTACAACCCCTTAATATGCCGAAACACAAAAATGCGAGAACTCAAAAACTGCTCAACGTATCAGGGCTGAATTTGATGTGGTAGTTTACAGCACCACTGTAGGCGGATGGGCAAATTTCCATTAATATCTAACAAGGGGGATGAAATTTAAGAGTTGAAACTAGAAAATTTTTCATGTAAATAGTGGAATAAAATTATGGGGTTCGATAGATTTCGGTCAACCATTGAAAAAAAGTCTTATGAGTCTTCAACCTAAAACCAACCCCTACGCTACTAACAACCCTTAAGCCCTAGCAAGCGGAGTAAACTCATTTTATTTTTTTTTTGCTTTCTTCTGATTTGTTAATAATTCAAAGTCATTTTCATTAATTTTAACCCATCCACAATTTTTCAACCCCTTTCATGATATGTGAACCTTCAAAGAGCAAATTTTACCCAGACCGCTTCTTTTTCGTGTGATTTTCGCTAGTTCTACTTAACTACAGTTCATTTTTACCCCTTTTGATTTTTCATCCCCCTTAACAATTTTTCACCCCCCCGAGCGTTAATTTTGTAAAATTCGCGGAGTATTGCTTTTTTTCGGTAATAAATTTTACCGAATTTTACTCATATGGATTGTTCTTGCCTTTTTCACTTGTTCGACCCCTTCGCAAAGTTTCAACCCCCAAAAGTCTTTGCATAATTGGTTTATTTTCGTGTTATTTTCTGTAATTCTATTTAATTACGATTAATTCTCATCCCCTTTAACTTTTCATCCCCCTTTACAATTTTTCAACCCCCAAAGCGTTTATTTTGCAAAATTCACGTAATTTAGTTTTCCTTCCGTAATAGATTGAATTCATTTGGATTATGTTTATCTTTTTCACTTTTCCAACCCCCTTCGCAACATTTCAACCCCCAAAAGATAAATTTACATAATTGGCTTACTTTCGTGTTATTTTCATTAATTCTGCTTAATTACAGTTAATTTTCATCCCTTTTGACTTTTCATCCCCCTTTACGATTTTTTAACCCCCTAAGTGCTAATTTGGCAAAAATTTTTCATCCCCTTCGCAATGTTTCAACTCTTCAAACACTAAATTTACATAATTGGGTTATTTTGGTGTTACTTTCCGTAATTTTACTTAGCCACGGTTAACCCTCATACCTTTTGACTTTTCATCCACCTTTACGATTTTTCAACCCCCTAAGTGCCAATTTTGCAAAATTCGCATAATTTCGTTTTTCGTCGGTCATAAAATTGAACGCATTTGGGTGGGATTCAGTTTACCTTTTACAATTTTTCAGTTTCCTTCGCTAGGTATAAGTGCATAATTTGGTTATTTTCGTGTTTTATTTCGTAATTCTACTTAATCACACTTAATTTTCATTCCTCTTGACTTTTCATCCCCTTTCACAATTTTTCAGCCCCGAGTGTTAATTTTTCAAAATTCGCCAAATTTTGTTTTAATTCCGGTAATTCTTTTCATTTACTCAGTCCTATTCATTTTCTATTTTTAAATTTTTAAAAAACAATTTTTTTACACTTCACCTTTTTGACACATCTGTGCGTTTGCGGAGGCACTACTACTAGGTGCAGATTGATAAAATCTGCACCCGATTCCACCAGTAAGACCAGCCGCCCCTACATACACATTAACTTGTTAAACGTCTACCGAGATATACATCGCATTGATATACATCTTCCGTTGGCTTTTTCTTTGACCCAAACGTTTTTTCGTTTTCCAGGCAACTGTTTTGTATCTTGTGTTAATTTCTTTTATGGCTGAAGATGAGTAACACTCCGAAACGCATCCTAAACAGTAAGTAAATTTTGTGGAACAAGACTTTGAAACTACCTTGTGTAATCAAACATCAGTTCCTCTTTGAAAATGGACCAAGCTTTCAACCAGCTTTTGGAGTTATTTTACAAATACATATATCTATGAAATAATAAACGTGCATAGGGTAAACCATACAGTCGTTGGCCCCTAGACAGTGATTGGCCACTAAATGTTCAGTCATAAAATAATAAGATACCTCTGTGTTAACAGATATTTAGACATACTTACTGGAAACAGGAACTTTAGATTTCGGTACTTTGCAATTTTCATCTCGATTGGCAACACTGCAAAAACATGATAGCCATGTGCTTCGTCGCGTGTTTTATCGTACTTTCTTAAAAAACTGGTAAGAGAACATCAGTGAGTTATCACAAATTTTAACTAAAACCATTCTAATTTGCATTTTGTATGGTATAAAGATATGATTGTGTAAGACTAGTTTGATAGCTTGAAAATTTGTTTTAACCTCTAAATTTACAAATTATTGGAGGCCAATGACTACCTCAAAATAATCTTCGAAAAATAGTGCCCCGGGAGCCAATCACTATCTGACAAACAAAATTAGCAACTATTGAATTTTGTACATTAAAATTCCTCCTAAGAAAGTGTTTCGTTTTAGTAATTCAAGATAAGGGAAGGTTTACAGCGATTTAGACAGTTATTGGCCGGGGCTAATCATTGCACTTTTGGTGCGGCCAATAACTGTATTTGTGTTTTTTTCTCAGATTCAGAATGCCATTTGTCTTAACAGGAACTCAGTGGAGAGAACTGAAAAGAGAGCAAGAACAAGAAAAAGAAAGGAAAGAAAAAGAAAAAGAAAAAAGTCTGAAGCTGAGAACGCAGCCAAGAAGAAAAAGGCGAATGCCAAAAAAAGACTACTCGAAATAAGAAAGCTATTCCCAAAAAGAAAGAAACGGCAAAAATTAATCACGCAATTCATAATGTTACGCGACAGGAGGACGTCCCTATGGACACTGAAGATACAGAAGACTTTGAAAAATTAAAAGTTCAAAAGGCTGAAGCTGAGAATGCAGCCAAGAAGAAAAAGGCGACTGTCAAAAAAATGACTAGTCAAAATAAGAAAGCTATTACCAAAAAGGAAGAAACGGTAAAAAAGAATCATGCAATTCAAAATGTTACGCGACAGGAGGACATTCTTATGGACACTGAAGATAAAGGCGGCTTAGAAAAAATAAGAGTTCCTAATAAAATAAAAGAATTTACTAGAAATTTATTCGGAAATGAATATAATGACGGAGCAAGCAAAATTAATATTTTGTCTTGCATTTCCATTCCTCAACAAGAAAAGATAAATGTAGCTGAAGGCGAGGCCCGTGAAGTGTGTAAGCTGTACAAGATGTTACCATCCAAAATGTATAAAAAAATTAATTTACACAATGGTAAATGGGCCATATTTCGTTGTCTCACATATTTAAAGGCAATAAAATAGAGTTTATTTCTTGCCAACGTTCTTTTAATGACTTAAATTTTTGCCTACCTTCTTTAGATGAGTTTGTTTTTTGAAATTAAGCGATGCGGAGGTACTTTTCTACATGAGGCCAATCACTATATTTCATATGGCCAATAGCTGCATTTTGACGGCCAATCACAGTGGAATTGACATGTTTAGCTTTGTCAATTTTTTATCAAGTTTTACGTTATTTTGTAAATTTTTCTTAAAAAACTGAGAAAAAGCTAATTATTCAGTGGTTCCAACGACATTATTCTTGTTAATTAACCTCCCCAATAACCCCATCACAATTAAAAAAAATGGGAGGTTACTGCAATCACTAAAATTTTCGAATTTGAGATAGCACCAGATCTTCACGTTTTGAGGTCTCAGGAACCCAAAAAGGGGTTTTTAAAATGTGTCTGTGTGTATGTACGTTCGTACGTACGTACGTTCGTTTGTAATCACGCCACAGCCAAAACTACTAGACCGATTTGGCTGAAATTTGGAACATAGGCATCTCGTAACCTAACTTAGATCTGAAAAGCTTTTGGAGCTAATCGTGCAACCGGAAATGCCATTTTGGGCACATCAACTTTTAAATTTTAAATGCAAACCCCCATTTTTCACGTCACCATAAGGAAGACCTTCAAATTCTGCTTCGAAAAGTGTACTCGTGAATTCAATCAAAAGTGCCGTTTTGGCACACCAATTTCCAAATTTAAAATTATTCTCTCATTTGACCATTGAAAACAAGTTTTTGAAAGATTTATTGTCACCATCAGAAAGGTCTTCAAATTCTGGTTTTAAATAGGAGAAAATTAATTCGCATTTAGCGCGAAATTCTATAATAACAGTAAAAATACATTATAGCCCAAATTGCTGAAATTTGGTACATGGAGATTGGGTGACCCGTTGAAAACCTGAAAGGCTTTTGAAAGCAATTGGCCCACGGGAAGACCCATTTAAGCATATCAACTTAAAATTTTAAATACAAGACCTCCTTTTTTATGTCGGCATTAGGAAGACGATCAAATTCTGGTTCTAAAAATGTGTTCACAGTTTCTGCCATTTCAGTGGAAAATAGTGAAAAAATTCTTTCTCATTAAAAGGGAGCGGGCCGACAGTGGATGACATAAAGTGGCCGTTATTGTCAAAAAGGTGGCAAAAGATTAACCTCAAAAGGAACATATTGTCAAACGTGATGGGTGATGTCCGAGGTGACGTCGGTATTTGTCAGAAAATTGCGAAATTAGTCAAGAGTTAAAAAAATTCTGTTGAATTGACTACTATCTACACAGAATACAAAGATCCACGCGATGGGGAGGTTCCAGCCGCTTCTCTGCTGCATTTTTTTTCTATGAAAATAAAAAACTGCCTATTTTATAAAGAGACTCTGATGCTTAAACGGTCAATCACTGCCCTGCTTACCCTACTTCCATCGTCTTTTATTGTTGAAAAAGTAACAGTAAAGACGATGGAAGTCGTGCACATCTATTATTTCAAGAAATGCCTATTTCGTCTAACAAATATCGGTCTTTATTTTTGTTAATTTTTCTATGAAAATAAATAACTGCTTATTTTATAAAGTGTCTCTGATGCTTAAACGGCCAATCACTGCCCTGATGTTTACCCTACTTCCATCGTCTTTTATTGTTGAAAAATAACATAGTAGGGTGCTCGCGAGGAGAAAAGTCGCTTAGTTTAGGAATTATGGGGCACTTGCGAGTGAAAATGTATGGAGTATAAATTTTGGTTTCTAATGCCCTCGGTATGCTACTGTCAAATTCGTCCAAGGGTCGTCTTGTGACAAAGGGCACAAATCAAAATTTTCCAACTAACACCGCCACGTGAAAGTTCATGTGGAGAAGTACCTTTCCTGAAAAATTCATGGTGATGTCTGTGCGGATTGTATTTTTTATTAATTTTGAAAGAAAAATATCTCCATTGAACCATACGGGGCCACGGACCTTTGGAGGCGATTATCTCGGTTCGAGCATCGGCAAAAACGCGTCATTTTTAGGGGCATATTTCCTTTCCAACACGATTACTCCAAATCGGGGCGGTTAATCGAAATTAATTATTCTTAATAAAAGATGTGCTATTTTATTTTGTTGACGATCGTCTTTACAGAATATTTTTAGCGCAATCAATAAAGGAGATAATTGTTTAAATCTGAGAGGAAGTAAAGAATTCATGCCATTGTAACGCTCGGATCTCCGCGCCCCCACCACGACTTTCGCTGCGTCCCGCCACTCCGCAACCCCTTGAGACGTCCACATCTACAATCTTAGAGAATATCCTGTATTCCTGAGAATAATGGAAATAAGACTTGGAACTCTTGAAAAGCGCTTTTTATTTCATGTAGGTAAGAAAAACAATAATTTTTAATTTGAAAATTCTTCGTCGTCCTTCTCGTTGATCGGGGAACCTCCGTGATCGGGGGTCTTCCCTCATTTGAATTTCCTTCATGTTATTTTTACAGGATCGGTTTTCCCATACCGTAGCATGAAAAAATGCAGTAAACCTTATTTTTATTGCAAATGTAACTCTTGCTTATGCAGTCTTTAAAAATAATTTTTGGACAAATTAGGACAATAATATCTGAAATGGTTTTATAGGTCCTTTAAGGCACTGGTGGGGGTTTATTGCGCTTGGCCCCGTATGATATGCATGCGTTGATCTTCTTGTGTCATTTCTAGTGCATTTATACGTCATTTGTCACTACTGTCCACTACTGTCAACAGAATCTGGGACCTTTCACGTGTACCACACGTGCTATTTTAACCTACAATAATGAAAAATGACACATAACTGACAGTAGACATTCAAGTAAATTCTGTCGGCGGTCAAAAAATGACTGCGCATACGGCCATACATGGCGGCATGACGTCACGCTTAAAGGACCTATGGGACGGCGGGTTATGTTTGAAGAGCTGGCCCAAGACTGTCACCCACGTCGTTTTTCTCATCTATAACCTTCAGGTGACGGAAAATTAGGTCGAGAATTTAATTAATTCAACCAAATTTTGGTCTGAAGGAATAGAACTCTCAAGCAATGCTGCTTCAAACTGCATGCAAGTGCAACTCTTGCTTATGCAGTCTTTAAAAATAATCTATGGACAAATTAATACAATAATAGATGTATCTGAAACGGTTTTATGTTTCCTCAAATCCCACCACCGACTGTTAAGTAGGTAATTCACGGAAGTACCTATTGGTAAATTTTCCAGCCCAGCAAGTTAACTTTCCAAAACCGCTTAGTAGTTTTTCTTTCAAATTAATTTGATGGACTGTGGGTTGAACGGGAATGTATCTTTACTATTTCCAGTTCTTATTCAAACCTCTGGAGTATTCTGGAGATATTCTTTAAAATGCACGAGAATAACTGGCAAGTCTGTATCAGTATCTCGAGTCGACAGAGAATTTATATACAGAGATTTGGATGAGAACTGGAAATAGTAAAGAAACATTCCGGAAGCAAAACTTCCAAAAAATGTATATTTCATGCCCTAACAGAATTTGATGCTACAAGCTAGTTCAGCGGTGTTGGGACGCTAAATTGATGGAAAATTTACAAAAACTTATGTGAATTACTTGGCGATGTAGGATTTGACGAAAAGTTAGACCAAGAGTTGGACAACATTAAATTCAAAAACTCGTTCAAAAATATGGAAACTTTTGTGTTGAACCAACAACGATGAAGTAATTATATGTATCAACGATTTAACGGGCCCTACTTCCTACTTGCGTTAACTAAGTCGCTAGAAAAACTGCCTCCAACCGAAGGCAGTTTGAGGCAGCATTGCTTGAGAGTTCTATTCTTTCAGACCAAAATTTGGTTGAATTAATTAAATTCTCGACCTAATTTTCCGTCACCTGAAGGTTATAGATGGGAAAAACGACGTGGGCGACGGTCTTGGGCCAGCTCTTCAAACATAACCCGCTGTCCCATAAAACCATTTCAGATATTATTGTCCTAATTTGTACAAAAATTATTTTTAATAATAATAATAATATTTTTATTAGTGCTGTAGATTGTTCAAACATACATACAATATAGCACAAGTCAATGAATATACATATATAGACAAACAATTCGTACACGATCACAGGAACAGTAAAATTAAATTAGACTATTTGTTCATATAGTCTTTTACAGTATAAAAACAGCTTTTTGACAGATAATCGTATAGGCTTTTCTTAAAGCTATACATGTTACTCAGTTTTCTTATATCATCTGGCAATTTATTAAAAATTTGTATACAAGAATAAGCCGGTGCATAAGACTGCATAAGCAAGAGTTACATTTGCAATAAAAATAAGGTTTCCTGCATTTTTTCATGCCACGGTATGGGAAAACCGATCCTGTAAAAATAACATGAAGGAAATTCAAATGAGGGAAGACCCCCGATCACGGAGGTTCCCCGATCAACGAGAAGGACGACGAAGAATTTTCAAATTAAAAATTATTGTTTTTCTTACCTACATGAAATAAAAAGTGCTTTTCAAGAGTTCCAAGTCTTATTTCCATTATTTTCAGGAATACAGGATATTCTCTAAGATTGTAGATGTGGACGTCTCAAGGGGTTGCGGAGTGGCGGGACGCAGCGAAAGTCGTGGTGGGGGCGCGGAGATCCGAGCGTTACAATGGCATGAATTCTTTACTTCCTCTCAGATTTAAACAATTATCTCCTTTATTGATTGCTCTAAAAATATTCTGTAAAGACGATCGTCAACAAAATAAAATAGCACATCTTTTATTAAGAATAATTAATTTCGATTAACCGCCCCGATTTGGAGTAATCGTGTTGGAAAGGAAATATGCCCCTAAAAATGATGCGTTTTTGCCGATGCTCGAACCGAGATAATCGCCTCCAAAGGTCCGTGGCCCCGTATGGTTCAATGGAGATATTTTTCTTTCAAAATTAATAAAAAATACAATCCGCACAGACATCACCATGAATTTTTCAGGAAAGGTACTTCTCCACATGAACTTTCACGTGGCGGCGTTAGTTGGAAAATTTTGATTTGTGCCCTTTGTCACAGGACGACCCTTGGACGAATTTAACAGTAGCATACCGAGGGCATTAGAAACCAAAATTTATACTCCATACATTTTCACTCGTAAGTGCCCCTTGGTTGAAAGATAAAGTCTAGCGAACACCCTACTAACAGTAAAGACGATGGAAGTCCGCACGTCTATTATTTCAAGAAATACCTACTTCGTCTAATACTTTCAGACAAACAAATATCTATCTTTATCATTTTTGCCTGAAGTCTGATGACGTTTCGCGATTCCAAACAATCGAAACATTGCGCAAAATTAAGAAAAGAAAGTAACGAAATCTGAAACTCACTTGAATTGTCGCCCTCTGAATTACCGATGTAATAGAATTTTGCTTTAGGGGGACATGGAACTTGTAAATCCCCGCAAGCATCAACCTATGTTCAACGTAATGAACAACAGTGATTTTCCCCGGATATAATGGAAAATATTAAGAGGAAAAAAAAGAGAAAAGATTAGAGAATTATTGGCTGATGGGGGAATTAGGACGAAAGCCGGAAAGTCAGTTATTGGAGTGAGGATAAGCCCGCATACACATAAAGAAGACATAATTGAGTAGCCACGTTGGACGATAACGTGATTAAAGACAGGACTACTTTATTAACTCGACCGGGTGTATTGCTTCTAAATTATCTATATAACAGATTCCGCTTGATGACCTCGTAACGCCGCACCTATTTCCCGATTTAGAAGCCATCAATCCTGGGTTTACTCCTTAATTCGAGCCCGGTTGCTAGCCATGAAACAATCATGAAAAATATATGACAGTGGTATTCAAAGACACTTTGTGTAAGTCGAGGCCTTTGTAAGAAGTTTTGTGAATGAAACGCGCTGACGTCTCGGGCGAGCCTAAGGTTGTAATTTGTTTCTGAAAGGCTTCAGCGAAATTCCCTGGAAACTGTTAAACTTGTTTTGATTCCATTAGAAACTATCAGGAGAGATCATATCCGGGATGTCTGCGCGTCGTTTTCATCTGCGGTGTCGCTCTCCGGAAACGGGGTCCCGGGTTACAGTCGTCGCGGGCCAACATAACGAATTTCCAAAACCACCCGTCTTGAGATCGTCTCTGGAACTTTACAATGTATCACAAACTTGGCTAGTTTATAGCTTCCTAGAATTATCTGACATGTGCGAAATAAACCGCTCGCGGTCGCGCATATATCACAACAAGTCAGAGCGTTTAGATTAAGTTTTCCGATTTGGAGGCGAAGCTTTCAAATCGACTTGATTGATTCGTCTACGTGCCACGCGTTATACATGTTTAGTGGAAGTGTTTTTTGCTGGCGATAATCAAAATAACTTGTAATTTATTCAGCAGACTTTTAATTCCCTCCATCTGCATACGTACGGTTGCTTCGCTTGATCTCTTCATTGAATTGAAGATCTCTGTTAACGACACAAGCTCAAGTTTTTCATCTTAATTTTCCTAACTAGTTTCCGGAGTAATTGCCCGGAATCTCATTCGACTTCAAAGAGGAGCACATAAAAGAAACACCGTAACTTTGCTACTAATATTGCCTATTTAAATTAAATACTTACTTCATTACTTGCAGAGTATAATACTCCGCTAAATAATATTATTGGAAACTCGCTGAAGAGAGAACCACTACGACTACGTCTAAAGGAAGGTCGCGATGAAATTTTGTCAGACTTCTGCTTTTGAAGGAGTTTTAACTTCCCCACAACCAATTTAAAAATGGGAGATAACAGCAGATCTTTACGTTTCGAGGTCCCAGGATCACGAGAAAGTGATTTTTAGAAAATATGTACGTACGTATATGTATGTACAGTATGCGTCAGATGATTTGTTCGATCGTTGAAAACATTACAGATTCGGCCATGACAATTACTTTGAACTATATGGCAATGATTGGATTACTTACAGGTAACTAAGGTTTTTATTTGTCGTGACCGAGTCTGTTCCGCAAAGTTTTCAGTTGCGTAACAAACGATCGAACAAAACGTCTGACGCATACTGTACCTACGTATGTGATGTGAGCCAAATTTCTCGAAAACTGCCGAACTAATTTTAATGAAATTTGGAATGGGAGTTATCCTTGGCTTTCTGGTGAGCCCAGTTAATTTTCTTGCCGATCCGTAAAAGTCCATTTTTGGCGCATCAACTCTGAAATTTGATTGTAAACACCAATTCTTCTTATCAGTACAAGAAAACCCTTCAAATATGCCAAAAGGGTACTTCCCGTGGACCAGTTGCTTCCAAAAACCTTTCAGCTGTTCAATGGTTCACTCAAAATTGATCCAATGGATTGGGTTATAACGAGGGCTATAATGTCCTTTTAGTGTTATTACAAAATTTCCATTCTTTTTCCCAAAGGGCATTCAACGCGAATAATTTTTGCCATATTTAAAACCAGAATTTGAGGACCTTTCTGATGGTGATAAAATGTTTTCAAAAACTTGCTTTGGATGGTTAAATGAGAGTAAATTTTTAATTTTGAAAATTGATGGTGCCAAAACGGCACTTGCCGTGGGTCAATTGCCTCCAAAAAAATTTCAGTTCTTTGACGTGTAATACAATCCCCATGTGCGAAGTTTCAGCCAAATCGGTCCAGAGGTTTTGAACTGTATCGTGTTTTTAAAGTATGTTAAGAATCTTGAATATTTCAGTTTTTCTCAAAAAGGCACTAGGACTAAATCTTTAGAAGCAGAATTTGAAGGCCTTTCTTATGGTGCCGTGAAAAATGGGGGTTTGCCTTTAAAATTGAAAAGTTGATGTGCCAAAATGACATGTCCGGTGGCACAATTGGTTCCAAAAACTTTTCAGATCTAAGTTGGATTATCAGATGCCCACGTATCAACTTTAAGCCAAATCGGTCTAGTAGTTTTGGCTGTGTAGTGTTCACAAACGTACGAACGTACGTACGTACAAATATACACACTGACACATTTTTAAAACCATTTTTTTGGGTTCCTGAAACCTCAGAACGTGAAAATCTGGTGTTATCTCAAATTCCAAAATTTCAATGATTGCAGTAACCTCTCTTTTCTTAAATGATGCAGTGGAGTGGGGACGTTAAAAATGCAATTAAACATGGTGCCCTTTTGGCAATAAATACTAAAAATTTTTAAAAAATCCCGAAACACATGGCGAATTGCATAAAAAATAAAACTGGGTATAGTCTCGTTTTATGCAACAGTTTTTATGCCTGAGCCAATCAGAAAACTCGTTGCCCAGCGAATAACCCTGGTATTAAATTTAAGACAGTTATTATTTTTTAGGCAATCAGCCCTTAGAGACTGGATTTAAATTTATAGGTAATAGGATTGGATCATTCACCAAGTGGGGAAGTTCTAGCCGCTTCCGTACCGGCCCGCAGCTTCTTGTCCATTGTTTCTGATTTCAGGAATAAAAGCTCCTAGAAAAACAAAATACGAAAATACCAACAGAAAGGTGGACGGGTACATACGAGGACGAGCATTAAAGGGCGTCGTTTAAAATTTTAAAAATGAATGGGAACAGAAAAAACAATATTTTAAACTACAGAAGAGTAGAAAATGCATTTAAAAAACGATGAATAGTGGAAGGAGAAAAAGCATTTTTAAATGTAGAAAAATAGAAAAATAATCGCATAATCTCGATGTGTAGGTGAGTATGCATATAGGTACTTATTATAATGAGTAATAATATCCTTTTTTTAGTGGGGTGCATATAATTTATTGGGTATTAAACTAACATGTTTTGGGGTTATCTTAATTTCTAAGTACAAGTTAGGTTATATAATTATAATGTTAATCATTTGACTTACATGATAACGACTTTCATTTTAATTACGAAGAATAATTTATTAATAATAGGTAAAACTTAAAAACTACATTTTTTCACAGCCATTTTGTCTACAGTGACAGTCGTCTTGACGTAAATCATATGATCAATTACAACGCCCGGGTACGTCTTACAAAGAATGTTAAAAAAATGCAGCAGAGAAGCGGCTGGAACCTCCCCATCGCGTGGATCTTTGTATTCTATGTAGATAGAAGTTAATTCAACAGAATTTTTTTTATGCTTATCGTCTGTGATTAATTTCGCAATTTTCTGACAAATACCGACATCACTTCGGACATCACCCATCACATTTGACAATATGTTCCTTTTAAGGTCCACTGTCAGCCCGCTCCCTTTTAATGAGAAAGAATTATTTCTCTATTTTACACATTTTTAAAAACAGAATTTGATCGTCTTTCTAATGGCGACTTAAAAAAAAGGAGCCCTAGTATTTAAAATTTTAAGTTGATATGCTTAAATGGCACTTCCCGTGGAGCAATTGCTTCCAACGGGTCACCCAATCTCTATGTACCAAATTTCAGCCAAATCGATTCAGTAATTTGGGCTTTAATGTATTTTTAGTGTTATTACAAAATTTCGAATTTTTGACCCAAAGAGCACTAAATGCCAACGAATTTTGTCTTATTTAAAACCAGAATTTGAAGACTTTTCTGATGGTGACAATAAATCTTTCAAAAACTTGTTTTGGATGGTTAAATGAGAGAATAATTTTAAATTTGGAAATTGGTGTGCCAAAACGGCACTTTCTGTATGCCGATTGAATCCAACGTGTAATACAATCTCCATGTGCAAAGTTTCAGCCAAATCGGTTCAGGGGCTTGGGCTGTACCGCGATTTTAAAGTCCGATAAAAATCTAAAATTTTTTAATTTTTGCTCAAAAGGGCACTGAGAGTGAATACATTTTTAGAAGCAGAATTTGAAGGCCTTTCCGATGATGACGTGAAAAATGGGGGTTTGCATTTAAAATTTAAAAGTTGATGTGCCAAAATAACATTTCTGTTGGCTCGAAAAGCTTTTCAAATCTAAGTTGGGTTATGAGATGCCTACGTACCAAATTTCAGCTAAATCGGTCCAGCAGTTTCGGCTGTGGCGTGTTTACAAACGTATGTACGTACGTACACACACACACACACAGAGACATTTTAAAAACCACTTTTTTGGGTTCCTGAGACCTCAAAACGTATAGATCCGGTCTTATCTCGAATTCGAAAATTTTAGTGATTGCAGTAACCTCCCTTTTTTTTAAGTGGTGAAGTGGAGTGGGGATAGGTTAAAATCGGGAAACATTTTAATGTTATTTAATTGAATGTTAAAGTAGTCTTTTTGTTTTTGTTCCTAATTGATATACCTATTAATTTTTAGTTCTTCCAGGAGATTCGCTTCCAAGCCCGTTCCTCTACAACTGCGTATGATTTTTGCGTTCTTTTCTGGATAGAACGTGTGTTTGGAAAAAGAAATTTGGTGTCCAAATAAGGATTTTTCGGGTCTTCCCAGATGTTCTTTCAACCTTGTGTCTAGATGTCTTTTTGTTCTGTCGATATAGTACCACTCCCATGTGAGGGGTTCAACTTCTCCTTTGTATGACATAAGTTGTCCTTTATTGTATTGGATGCATAAGTCAAATGGCTGAATCCGAAATTAAAATTACTTTTTGTTGTCCTCAAGTTCCAAAATGTACTAACTTGATGTCTCCTACTTTGAAGCTACTGTATCTTCTTCTTTCGTTATTTCTATTTCAAATCTATTCCGTTTTGTAATACCTACATAGGTACTGCGTTTTCAATTAACTGCAGGGTTGGCAGAAGTTAAAACCCACTTGGGTTTTTGGGTGGACACAAAAACCCAGACCTCAAAACACAAAAACCCAACTTTTTAAAATGAAAATCACAATGAGCCTAAAGCATCAGTAAAATCAAGAGAGAGAAACACCTTGTATAATGCACAATAGTAAAGAGGGATCAAAAATTTTTCAATCTAGTACCCGTGACCACCCGTGACGTAGGGCGTAGGCTGCGGAAATTATATGATAACGTCACTTTCAGATTTCGCTACTTGGAATAATAATTTCATCATTCTACATCCTACGTCTCTTACGGCAAAGCATACGTTGTATTAACAAGGCAAGGATGCGGCAAGGGATACAGATCGGAAAAGTTTTTGTTGACAGGACACTATCATTTACCGTCAAAACAATTAATTTCTCCTAGCCTCCTTCGAGTAAGACCCTTTACTGAATGAATACTGATTACAAAAATTATAATAGAGCCCCTTAAATACTTACTTTATTCTTAATTAATTCTAAACAGCCAGTAAATAGGGTTAGGTTAGGTGTTAGATGTGCTGTGTGTGTCAAACATGTCATTACCAATTAAAAAAGTGTCAAAACTGTCAAAATTACAACAAAACCCAAAAACCCACACAAAAACCCAAAAACCCGCACAAAAACACAAAAACCCATACACAAACACCCAAAAACCCATGAGGCTGACACAAAAACTCGGGTTTTTGCCAACCCTGATTAACTGCCGTCTTGCCTTTTGTATATGCTGTTTGTCTACTACTTGTCTACTACTTTCCAGTTGTCTTTGTTTGGAAAGTTGCTATTTTAATGACGGCGGCTCTCGCAACTGTCGGTAGTCCTGAATTGTAGACAATGGAACTGCGAGCTAAAATGCTTCTACATATTTGGGTGATATTTTATTCTGCCGGGCATCACGTCTATTATAAAAATCTGCATAAGCCGGATATGCAAATTACAAATCACATTATATGTAGGTATTTCACAATGGACAAAGCAGAATAAAAGTTACGATATAATAACAGTTATGCCGTGAAAGCAATGATATTCTCGCTGATGTGTCGTTGGACCAGAGCACCCTAACGCAACGCCGGCTTATTATTTCATGAGTTCATTTGGAACCGCAGTATCTCCCAGAATACATTACGAGGTGGGAGTTGAAAGCTGTTTACCACCTATTTGAAGACTCCATCACGGAGCTTTCCACGCTATGAGCTTCTTTACATTTGGATAAAATGGAGTTTTCCAAATTTTTCCTTAACATTAATAAATGCTTCATATAAATAACGATTGATGGACTAACGATCAGTTTGCTCTTACTCAAATTGGCTATTGGCAGCGAAGAGTTATCCTGCAAAGCAGGTGTTGGCATGATTTATGTCTTGACTTTGATACATTTTGTATAATTAGCTTAATTGGGTGTATAATTGGGTTGTTTTAATCTTACTTTTTGGGAGTTCTGTAAGCGCGTTTTTATTGCCGCTTTTTTCAGACACGGAATAATGTCACGCACTTTTCACGGGAGTGTGAAAAAGGCACTTTCAGCAAAAAACGAGAGCGGTATTCTGCGGATTTAGGTAACGGCCCACATGAAAAATGCAAATCTTTCTATCCAAATGCCTCTTCTCGCATAAAGATAAACTATTTCTTTCTTCGGAGGTATGAGCAAATCATAATTACATTAAATACAATTAGTCGTCTTATTAGGTCTAAAAAGACGAATAGAAGAAATAATTTAGATATTTTTGAAATTTAGGCCACGGACTCCTGTTGGCACCTGAAATGAAGGGTCGAAAAGTTCCCGCCCCCCAAGTGTGCGCTTCATCTGTTATTTGGCGAAAACCACCCCCAAACGTGACACGGCGCTAGTTTATAGCATTTTTCGGCGAAACTATCCATCTGACAAAAAATATATTCTAATCAAAAGTATTTCTTATGAAATTCTGCATTAAAAAGGTCCTTTTGATTATTTTGCTTATCCCCACCTAATTCTCGCAAACGACGTCCGAAGTTGTAGAACAGTCAAATTAGATTTTTTAGTAGAACATATATTTATGAAATTTTTGCTACGGACTGCTGATGGACCCTAAAATGAAGGGCCGCAAACTTAACACCTCCCAAGTGTAAGCTCCATCCCTCTTTTGGCAAAAACCTACTCCCAGACGGGGGACATGGCGCTAGTTTTTAGCATTTTTCGGCTAAACTATCAAACGGACAAAAAATTACTCTAATCAAGAATATTCCTCGTGAAATTCTGCATTAAAAAGTTGATTGATTTTCGGTGCGAGCGAAAAACAACCCTCTCTACGATTTTTTCTGAGTCAAAAGCACGGCCTCCCTAGATTTTCAAAAACATCGAAGAAATCGGTCAAAAATCAAGATTTTTTGAAAATTGAAAATACACGTCAACCTTGTTTTCTTGATACAAATTCAACTGGGCGATTACATTTAAAAAAAATTTTGTTATTTTGGCAGATTGTGAAAAGTGAAAGAAATTGAAAAAACAAAGGCAAATAAAAGAAAATGTAACTATGCAGACGTGTATTTGCGATTTGCAAAGATCTTGATTTTTGACCGATTTCTGCGATGTTTTTGAAAATCTAAGGTGGCCGTGACTACACTTCCGGTCAAGTATGATACATATTTTTAACCCAAAAAAAATCCGTTGAGAAAAAAGTGTCTTTCCATTTGAGAGAACAAACTTAAGGTCATTTCCGGTTAAACCGGAAGTGATGAAAAAATCCGTCGGAAGAATCAGATCCGCATTAAAAAAATAAAATCGACCGAGGATTTCAGCAGCAGATGACGCAAGAAAATTTTATTTGGAATATTTCTGAGCATGCCAGTCTCTGGCAGTAATTTGCGTTTGACCAATCAATCTCTTTTTGAATGGACAGGTATCCAACCCTACAATATCAATAACAATAAAGTATTCTTGGGCACTATTTATAACCAGAAAGAACTGCGGACATTTTCCATAGTTTTAAAAGACATATCCGCCCTAATTTATTTTTGCAGCAAAAAGCTTCCTGCGCTTTGCAGCTTAAAATAATAACTCTGATGGAAATGCTAGAGAATAAAACCGACGTAAAATTTGAACAGCATGTTTGAAAAAGAGGCAGTGTCCACGGCACAGATAATAAATAATGTCCAGCTTATAGTGACGCTTCGTTTACGAACTGGTGGCAAAGGGTGCAATTTCATTAACCACGGTTTATTATTAGGTTAAGCTGAGGCCTCCGGTCCTCGTCACTTAGCTGTTTACCAAATTGCACTAAGTCCCTCAAATTAAGTTTGGCTTGGGATTATCGAATCGAATTAGTTATTTATTGCCCCGGTAAACATTTTAATAATGATTGACTGGGTCTGTAATTAATTAACTTTTATTTTTTGCAGAATAAAAGCAATTTGCCTCGTAGGATTTCTGATGGTCTACGCTAGCAGCGTATGTCTGAATTAATGCGGTGGAAGCCCGCCACCAAAGTAATTTACAAAGCTGCACCACCATGCAACATCAAACACGCTTGTCGGTGGCTTTTTACTATATAACAAATGATTAGCTGCAGACAAAAGGTGAAATCGTAGCACTTCAAATAACGGCCCTATTAATCCGCTTTATGGAGACGAGCACTTATATATTTCAAACTTATTTAAAATGCAAATTTCACTCGCGAAATTCTTACTTAATAATGATAGCAATTAATATTTATTATAACATTAATAGATCAGCGTCTCTAGCCGTTGATGAGAGTAAACCTGAAAATGCTCCCAGAAGAACCTTTCCTTAAATGCCTAAACTTTGGAAACTTCATGTGAATCTGGAGCGTTTTAAATAAATTGCCTCAATCGCTGAATCTGAAGACAAATTTTAGAAGGCCTTTTCATTTCCATGCTAAATACTAGATAAGAACTGCCCAAAAGAAATTGGAAAGGAAACAGCATAGCAAAAGAACACGTAGGAAAAACAGAAACGACAAAGGACCATAATTATTGTAAATAGGTACTTATCTTTTTTCTTTAGGGGTGAAAAATTGAAAGGCTACTCTAATAAAATTGAGTATGTCTCGAAGACCACTCATAGGGGATTGCACTGTCGAAACTATTACCATTTATAATAATTTTTAATGATGAATGCAAAAACACAATCATGTAAACTTACTGGAATGGGAAGTGGTAGCAGAGAGATGTGGGCGAGATACGGGACAAAATACAGAAATATGGTGGGTAATTATAAACATCTACATACCAACAGATACGTATAGGAAGCAAATATTAAGCACGAATTCCATAAACAAGTCCACACACTAATGTAAGAAAGGAATGTGATGAAGAGACAATTAATGGAAAAGTTGGACGTTGACAAAAGAGAACTACTGTATAAGGAATATACAAGGTGTTCCTAAATCTGCTGCAGATACGTCAAGGTCTGATTGCCCGGTTGATTTTAAGTCAAAAAGTTCATTTGGACTTATTTTGAGCAATTTGAAGAAAACTGAATTATTGAGAAAGCATTTCCGAACATACCTACGTCCACAGAAACTTTTTGACTTAAAATGGGCAGTCACACCCTGAATAGTAGAGTGTAAAGCCAGAATTGTAGGTTATGCCCTAAGGATCAAAAAGCCGTAAGTTGTCCAAAAATCGTCCAGTGCATAAGGACACTATCCAAAAAATTCGAGTTAAGTGCAAAATCAGAAAGAGGACATCAAGTTTTACCTACTGTTAAAATTTCAAAGTGGTCTCTGTACGATTTGTATTTTTTTTTAATTATCAAAATATATTAGTTGCACGGGCGTATATGGGACCCGAACGCAGTTTTTCGTTGTTTTCTCGGTTCGACCCTCGCAAAATTTTCAGTGATTTTCGGAGTTTTTCTCCTTTCCACGGTCTAATCTCCTTAAATATTGCATTTATCAAGAAAATGTGTTCTTGATTAATTATAGAACAATTCATGAGGATGCGTACAGCGTTCAATTTGGATTTTTTGGATTAGTGATAACCGAGATAATTAATTAAATGTTAACCAGTGCAAAATCTAAGGTTCGTCCGCGCGCGCTGTGACTCACTCGCTCTCGCATGTCCCTTCTGCACCCCTCCGCATCCCTTGCCTGGCGCGAAGTAACTTGGAAGTTTGACAATTCGATTTTTGCATATTTTGTTGATTGTTATTATGTATGTATTATGTTATTATTGTTAATATCAACCATTTCCATATTGCCGAAATTAGCTCATTAGAACCGTATTCTTTCAGTATAACATACCTAGATGTAAAAGGTAAGTATATAAATATAGGTATAATTATTCATTAATAAAATGACGTAGGTACCTAGGCAATAAATGGTTTTGTTGAACGTCATACCTATTCTCATTAGCCATCACTGTTTTTTTTTAGCTCAAGAGAACCGTATTCTTTCAGTAGGTATAACATAATCTAGATGTAAAAGGTAATATGTATAATTACTCATTAATAAAATGACATAGGTACTTAGAGAATAAATGGCTTTGTTGAACATCGTACCTATGCTCATTAGCCATCACTGTTTTTTTTCTACTGTTTATATTTTGGCATGAAGGGCATGATGCAGTGTATATTTGCTAATATCGTTTTTTGGCAGCTACATGCTTTTCACTCTGAAGCATAAAAAAAACTAATTGGTATCTTCCTATAGGCATTTCAGCTACCTATAACAAATTATGTATGTACCTAATAAATTCACAGTAAGAAATTATACTAGTTTATGCTCTACTAAGGTAGTGCTTAACTGCACTAAATGTGCTCTTGATTTTTAGCCAAGTTTTCCAAGTAGTACCTATACCGAAACCTAAGCATTAATAATAAGTAAACCTACCTTATATGTGGATTTACCTTACGAGACTTTACAGCGGCAGTCACTTTTGAAATTTTGTTTCTCCATGTAAATTAGATGGGGAAACTATATTCCAAAGGCGACTAGCACTGCAAAGTCGTGTGGAATAAGGCATACTGCTTCTCTCTTTATTATGACATTTTGTCCAACAATTTTATCAGGAAGCTTTTTTCGTCGGCCACAAATCAACAAGTTTTGATGAATATCAACAGAGTGAAAATTCAACTGATGGTTTATTCTGACAGTTAACTACATACCTACTTATTTTGTTATTACAAAAATATAATATCACACCATTTATGTATAGTGGCATGAACGAGGGTTTCAACTTCAACCTAGAACCTAGGTTAGGTACTGCAAGCTTAATCGACGACCTATATAATTAATTTATGGACGATATGAATCTTTCGAACCGTCTTGACGGAATTAATAAACGAAAAGTTATGGTATTTTGTTAGGCCTGCTTTTATAAGTTTTTATTTGGAAAACCGTGATGAAAAACCAAGAATATGTAGTCGGTGATGAAATTAAATGTTTTTTCTGAAAAATGCGTAAATCTGGAACCAATAATTGTACAATTGACAGAATTTTTGATAGGTACTGTGAATTTGTAGAGTTGAAATGCCCTATAGGGTAGGTACCTATAAGTAGCAATTATTTTATTTAGGTATGTTTTAGATTGTAATATCTGGGAATAAAATTAAGGAATACCGAACGACAGTGGCTAATAATATTTTTTAACTTCTACGCTCAAGGCGGAGCAGTATATAAAATCGATCAAAAATTCGAAATTGAACTGACATCAAATCTTTACGTTTCGGGGTCCCAGGAACCCAAAAAACCTATTTTTGAAAAATGTGTGTCTGTGTGTCTGTGTGTGTGTCTGTCCGTGTGTCTGTCCGTGTGTCTGTCCGTGTGTCTGTGGACACGCTACAGCCGAAACTACTGAACTGATTTTGATGAAATTTGGCACACATATTCAGTGGGAGATTTGTAGGTGCTGATTAGAATCTGGGCTACACCGGCTCACGGAAAGTGCCTTTTTGGCACATCAACTTTAAAAATTTAAATGCAAACCCCCATTTTTCGCATTACCATATGAATGCTCTTCAAATTCTGCTTCTAAAAATGTATTCACACTTGGGCCCTTTTGACCAAAAAATGGTGCCGTGAAAAAAAAACTATGCATAAATGTATATTTTTATTACCGGATTTGATAACTGATTTTTTTTCAAGCCGAAAACCTTAGTGCCATTTTTTCGAAAAATGTCATTTTAGTGGCAATTTATTTTATTGTCTGTGCGGGAGAGGAGCTGATTAGATTTTGAAGCCGATCAGTCAACCCGAAGTGCCCTTTTGGCATAGCAACTTTCTTATTTTAAATATTTAAAAATTTAATAAATGCTGCTGTTATTAATCCAATGCAGTGCGGGGTAGAAGTTCCTGCCGTCTCCGAGACCGCCTTTTTTCATATTTTTATTATTATTTATTTTGCAACTGTGCTAATCATTGATATTGAGTATTAAAGAATTATACTGAAAGAATATGCTTCTCACGAGCTAATTTCGACAATATGGAAATGGTTGATATTAACAATAATAACATAATACATACATAATAACAATCAACAAAATATGCAAAAATCGAATTGTCAAACTTCCAAGTTACTTCGCGCCAGGCAAGGGATGCGGAGGGGTGTAGAAGGGACATGCGAGAGCGAGTGAGTCACAGCGCGCGCGGACGAACCTTAGATTTTGCACTGGTTAACATTTAATTAATTATCTCGGTTATCACTAATCCAAAAAATCCAAATTGAACGCTGTACGCATCCTCATGAATTGTTCTATAATTAATCAAGAACACATTTTCTTGATAAATGCAATATTTAAGGAGATTAGACCGTGGAAAGGAGAAAAACTCCGAAAATCACTGAAAATTTTGCGAGGGTCGAACCGAGAAAACAACGAAAAACTGCGTTCGGGTCCCATATACGCCCGTGCAACTAATATATTTTGATAATTAAAAAAAAATACAAATCGTACAGAGACCACTTTGAAATTTTAACAGTAGGTAAAACTTGATGTCCTCTTTCTGATTTTGCACTTAACTCGAATTTTTTGGATAGTGCCCTTACGCACTGGACGATTTTTGGACAACTTACGGCTTTTTGATCCTTAGGGCATAACCTACAATTCTGGCTAGGTCATACATTTTTACTTTGAGGTGTTCGAATATGCAGTTTTTCGACGTCTTTCGGCTGCCCGGGCACTCTACTAGAAATATCTGCGCGAGGTTTTGGAACACACGAACAACAAAAAACACACAAGCCAAATAAAGAAGTGCTAGAAAACACAAACTTCAAAATAAATTACCAACCTGATGAGACAAGCTGAGGAAACGGCAAACGGAAGTAATAAAGAAGGTAACAAAGGAAAAGAACAGAGAAATAGTGATGCTAAAAGGGAAAATCTCAGCAAGCTTTCAAAACAGAAGAGGAAATTAGGAAGAGATCGATGGAATATATTGGATATATGTAGAATAAAGGAAATTAATGAGAGTATTAACTGTGATGCAAGCAGAGAGCGATTCAACACACTTAGCGAAAATATTCCTGATTTTGAGCTATGCCATTTCTTGGAATAACAGCCATGGTTCCTGAGATATTAGCACGTAAGCATTGCCTATTTTTGGCAATGTTTGCGATTTTTTTGACCTCTTTAATCTTTATAAAAATTGTCTATTGCATTATCTGCCATCTTTGCCTGCATGTGGGCAAAATGTTTTGTGTCAAAGAAGTAAGAACTAATAAGTAAACCCGTAGTTTCAAAAATACGATAGAGCTTTTTCGGCGTTTTTCACGGAGGTAGAAGACATTCGGCCTAATTGTATAATTTGTTGATATTTGTCAAATTCGGCCTAATTGTATAATTTGTTGATGTTTGTCAACATTGAAATCAATTGAGAGGACTGGCACAAAAAAACTGGATAGGTCAATCTGACTGCTTACGCTGTTGTCTTAAAGATAGGTATTAATATTTTCCAGACACTTATCAACATTTTAAGCAAGTGGTTTTGGGACTTGCTTGAATTTCAATTGACTGGTAAAAAATATTTATATGAAAATTGATGATATTATCTCCAAAGAAACGACGTAAGCAATGCTCACGCTTCCAATCAGTTTTCAATATTGACTAGTTATCAAATTATCAACAAATTGCAGAATTAGGCCGATTCTGTTAGAGCTCGTTTCGGATTTGTCGGCAGACGATTTATTCGCGGCGTTTCTGTTCTGCACTTTACAGTGAGTGTGGAACTAATTTCTTATAGACAGAATCTAAACCTTCCGAATTTACTCACCAATTTTTGTGGAATGTTGATATACTTTTGTAATTAGCCTGTAAAAAATCTATAAAATAGTTATTTTCTGTAAGCCAATTGGATTTCTCAATATTGGAAAGCAGAGAAATTAGGCAATTCTGTCATAATGTGGCGACTGATTCGCATTCTGTATGACCCATTGGCTTTCTCAATTCAACTTTTCCATTTGTGTACAGTTTTCCTGCGCATGGTGCGTACCAGTGCTCTAAACCCATTTCAAAAAAGGGTTCCGATACGGTTCCGGTTCTCAATCGAAAAAAATTATAGGTTCCGGTACGGTTCCGGTTCTGGGTAAAAATAAATTTTCGGTTCCGGTACGGTTCCGGTTCCTTGCCCGCATTGCAAAAAGGGTTCCGGTACGGTTCCGGTCCACGAAATAAAAAGGGTTTCGGTACGGTTCCGGGTTCCAAAAAGGTTCCAATAGAGAAATCTAAAACCGGACAACACAATTTATACATTTATTTTAACAATTCCCGTAATTTGCACGTTGCACGTCTTCACTTTTCATCTTCCCTTCGCGTTCACAACGTTCACGTTCGGTATAAGCTTAAATACTCTTTGTCATGGGCCAACCGAGTTGAACCGATTACCGACCGGCCAACATGGACCAACACATCGACAATAATTATTCGCGGCAGAACCAGAAATACAAATAAAATAACCCAATAACTTGCGTGACAGATGACAGTACCCTCACGGCGGCATAACGGCGGTCACGTCATGTACAGTTAAACTACTTCCACTTGTACCTACTTGTCACAAACCCGGCAAACAGAGAATTCTTTGTTAAAAGTGGTCGATGGAACCCCGAAAATTGAAAGGGTTCCGGTTCGGTTCCGGTTCCATGCCTGCATTTCAAAAAGGGTTCCGGTACGGTTCCGATCCCTTGCCCGCACTGCAAAATGGGTTCCGGTACGGTTCCGGTCCACAAAATAAAAAAGGTTCCGGTACGGTTCCGGGTTCCAAAAGGTTCCGGTCCAGATACCTGGTGCGTACAATTGTACACGCAGTAAACATGGCAACAACGACAAATTAAAATTGTCATTTCGTCATTGTCTTCGAGTTGCGACAGAATTAGATCAAAATGAGGTGCTTAATACTTCATTGTAAGAATGATAATAACTAGAACAAATTCCACTGAGATTTCCTGACCTCTGTTACCACCAAAATAATGATTTTCTGGACCATTCACATCCTACCTGTTTAAACTTGGTATGCTTTCATATGTTTCTTTTGGAATGGATACATAGACCATAGAAAGTCTGCCGCTTCGCGTTTAAATGGACTGCTCTTCCTAGTATCGTAGAAATGCACCAACATATATCTGTCTATGGCAATCTCTAAGGATGGAAGATAGCGCAGCCCTCTCTAAGGATGGAAACATATTGGTTTACCACGTGTGCGCAAAGGACAGAAATAATCGGACCCTGTTCTAATGTTGTTGTATTTTCCTTGCAAGCGATAAGATCAATGTTTAGCGGTCCATTGAACGCGAAGTGGCGGACATTCCATGGTCTAAGAATGGATAGCACTTGTTACATATACTGATGATTGCCCTCAGAAGACGTCCCCATTTTGTAGAAATATTTTTCGGCACAAAACTTATAGCCCTTACAGGTGTTTCGCTGCGATCTTGAAGGTTTAGCCCTTTTTTAGCCATTTATAGTTTAAAGACAAAGGTTTAATCAGGTTTAATGATTAACAGCAAAAATAAGTTATTTAGGCGTCAGGTGTAATTTAGCGGTTGAGGATATAACAATAAGTCTGGAGATCGAGGGCTTTAGCCCGAGACCTCCAAAATTTCCCGAAAACCGGTGCCACCTACCGCCTATGGGTGCTTATTAAATTTTCTGTACGATCTGAATAGTGATTAAAGCAAAAAACTATGACAGTTTTCATTGACAGTTTCAAGATGGCAAAAGATACTTACCGCCCGATTTTTGGTCGTCAAGGCTTGTAAATCGCAAAAAATACCTAGGGCGGTAAATATCACCATATCAACCTAAAAACATCGTCGGTAAGCGATGAAAATAACCGACGGTGCAAAATGTTTTTAAATCACAAAACACTGGAAATAAAGGAGAGCCGAAACCCCTCAGTTTATGACTTTTCATGCAAAATCAAACTGAAACGAGTGACCCCCGCCTAGTGTTTCACTTTCGCCGAGACGAGAGCGAGAGTAGGCTCCTCTCGCTCTCGGTCTCGGAAATCTCGTTTTAGCTTACTCTCGGTCTCGCTCTCGCTCTCGGTTTCTCGCCGAGACTCTCGCTCTCGGTTTTTGAAATTCAATAAACTCAATACATAATACATTACGAACCTAACATGTGCTTCTAGAATGGACTTCTATGTAAATAGGACGAAATAAAGCATTATTTTATTATCGCTAAATTTTTCAGAGAATGAATTGTTATTGTTATGGTTTGTTTTGCCTAGCCGAGTCTCGCACGTGTTTCCGCTTTTATTGTTCCGCCTTCGTTTAGATTTGCTTTATGGTTTCCAGGGAAAAAATTGGCAGCTACGGAAGCGGCTGGAACCTTCCCACTTGGTGAATGATCCAATCTTATCACCAATATCAAGTAAATTTTACTATTTACTATACCTAAGTTTTACTTCACCAAACCCCAGGTGTTTTCTGTGATTTTCTCTAAATTTTACGATATTTTGCCAAAAGGGCACTAAGATTGAACACAATTTTGAAAACCAAATTTGATGACTTTTCATGTGCTGATAGAGAAAATAGGAGTTCATTAATCAAATTTCAAAGTTGATATGCCAAAATGACACTTGCCGTTCGCCGATTGCCACCAAAATGACATCAGCTCTTCGGCGGGTAACGGTATCTCTACCTACCAAGTTTCAGCCAAATCGATCCAGCAATTTGGGCTGTAGCGTGTTATTTAATGTTTCCTCGAAACTTCGAATTTTTCGATTTTATGCCAAAAAGGCGCTAAGTGTGAATACACTTTCAGATACAGAATTTCAAGACCTTTCAAGTGCTGATAAGAAAAATTAGTGTTCATCAGTCAAATTTCATAGTTGGTGTGCCAAAAAGGCACTTGGCGTCTGCAGATTCGCAACAAAATTAACTGGGTTCTCCGGAAGGCTAACACTAACCTCCATACCAAATTTCATGAAAATCTGTTCGGTAGTTTTCGAGGAATCTTGCTCACATACGTACGTACGTACATACATACGTACATACACACAGACATTTTTTAAAAACCACTTTTTTGTGATCCTGGGACCTTGAAACGTAAAGATGTGGTGTTATCTCAATTTCAAATTTTGGAGTGATTGCAGTAACCTCCCATTTTTATATGGTTGTGGGGAGGTTAAAATTTGGCCTGCGATTCCTGCGAGTCTTAAAATCAGTTTGTTAAAATATTGAGCTTTTGAATGTAAACTATATTATTTTTAATTATTTCCTCTTTTCTTTTCAACGACACGGCATGGCAGGAATAAAGCGACGACCCAAGTCTTGAAAACCCGGTTTTTAAATCACAATAAACATAAATACAATCATGCAAAATAGGTACATACTTTGATTCACGTTTTTTGCGATTTTTTTATTCTACCGAGACTCTCGGTTTCTGTGCCAAACGGCACCTTTGTAGAATGAAATGCAGTTTTATCTCTCGAATCGACTGGACTAAAAGAGGTTTTCACGTTCAATTTTAATTTTTTTTATAAAGCTTGCGAGAATCTATCCACATTGTGAGCGGTCCAATGCCATTATTTTGTCTCCTGAGTGTACATACTCATTTTATTTAATTTTTTTTTTTATATTTATTTTACACACTCATGGGCGGTTGTATATTGCCCTCTCGACACTTTCTCGTGGTAAGGGTAACCGCTTAAAAATGTGGAATCGGAACCGTTATTTTATTTCAGTGTTTTTTTTGGAAGAACCGGTACCGATTGTTTGTTCTGTTCTTTTTTTTTCGGTTCTAAGATTTTTTTTATAAAAGATATGCACAACCAAAAACCTTTTTAGCCTGGTGTACGCCGAAAGCGATCTTGGCCGCGGTGTGTGATGGGTGCTAGGTCCGTGGGTTGGGTATACAGTCGAGAAACTAAATAATGCACTTTTTGTTGATCTTTTGGCCGGATAGCTCTTTATCTGCACACGGTCCGAAGTTCCTTGACTTACCAACACAACCCCCAACTGGTGCCGGTCCTAATATCAGATAGAAATCACCCCTATCGATGGCGGTCTCCCAAATTCTGTGCGTAACGCTCAAGACCCGAGTGCACGACTTACTTTCTCGACTGTACCAGATCGTAGAACTATCGTGTCATTTGTCTCTGCTCGGCCCGACCGATCGTGCCTTATTGATACCATGTGGCCATAATGCATGGAATTTATGACCTTTTTTAAAAAATAAATTAGCAATAAGTTTATTGTAGTTAATTTCTTTTCTTACTTTTTTAATGAATTTGACATTCATCGATAAGATGTTACTGACTGGATGCACATTTAATAAAATTAATGTTAGACAAATCACAAAATTGCAAAACACTGAAAGGGAAAATTAGTTTTGGAACCGGAATAGAAAAAATTTCGGTTTTGGAACCGGAAACGAAAAAATAACAGTTCCAGAAAAAAAAATTCTTTAAATTGGACACCCTTATGGAACCGGAACCGAAAACAAATATCATGGAAGTTTCATGGAAGAACCGAAACCGAAAATGTTTTTCGGTTTTTTGTGTTAACAAGAACCGAAACCGGTATTTAAAAACGGTTCCAGTCCCTGATTCAATTTAACAAGCAATTGAAAATTGGACGTTTTCAATTATTGAAAATTCTAATCCAATTGAAAATTCCAATGGCATGCAGAATAAGACTGATTTAATGAACGAGCTTGCGATCGAATGTGATAATCCGATGAGACAAGCAAAGGCAACTTGCGTGCGAGTTGCGTGCGATAAAAGATATACAGGGTGCGAGATTAAAACTTCAGAACGCTATAACTTTGTCATGTGTGGTCCGATTTTAGTGAACTAGAAACTAAATGAAATAGTTCATAAACCAGTACAAACTAAAGATGGTTTTGATTTTTAACAACTTCAACTTCAATTTTAACTGGATGTCAACTTTTCGTTTTCAAATGGACACACACATTTTTTTTTACTCAGTCTAATAGCTAATTTTTTCTGCCTCTTCTGATATACAATAAGTTGAGTTTAGTTCATGATAAATTTTGAAAATAATTAAAATTGTTGTCAACATTTCAATCTTTTTATGTTCAATTTTCAAGTTTGCCGTGAAAGAAAATATCGAAATGCATTTTACATGTAAAAAAATGCAGCAGAGAAGCGGCTGGAACCTCCCCATCGCGTGGATCTTTGTATTCTGTGTAGTGTGTAGATAGTAGTCATCGTCTTTCTAATGGCGACATAAAAAAGGAGGCCTTGTGTGTAAAATTTTAAATTGATATGCTAAAATGGCACTTCCAGTTTACCAATTGCTTCCAAAAGCCTTTCAGGTCTTCAACGGGTGACCTAATCTCCATGTACCAAATTTCAGTCAAATCGATCCATTAGTTTGGGCTATAATGTGTTTTTAGTGTTTACAAAATTTCAATTTTTTTACCCAAAGGGCAGTAAATGCGAATGAATTTTGTCTTATTTAGAACAAGTATTTGAAGACCTTCCTGATGCTGACAATATTTTTTTAAAAAGTTGTTTAGGATGGTAAAATGGGAGTATATTTAAAATTGAAAATTGATGTGACAAAACGGCACTTTCTGTGGGTCGACTTCCTCCAAACATTTTTTAGCTCTTCGACGTATAATACAGTCTCCATGTACAAAATTTCAGGCAAATCGCTCCAGACGTTTCGGCTGCATCGTGTTTTTAAAGTACGTTAACAATCCCGAATATTTCAATTTTTGTCAAAAAGGCACTAAGAGTGAATACATTTTTTGAAGCAGAATTTGAAGGTCTTTCTTATGGTGACGTGAAAAATGGGGCTTTGCATTTAAAATTTAAAAGTTGATGTTCCAAAATGGCATTTCCGGTTGCACGATTGGCTCCAAAAGCTTTTCAGATCTAAGTTGGATTATGAGATGTCTACGTACCAAATTTCAGCAAAATCGGCCTAGTAGTTTTGGCTGTGGCGTGTTTACAAACGTACGTACAAACGTACGTACGAACATACACACAGACACATTTTAAAAACCACTTTTTTGGGTTCGTGAGACCCCAAAACGCATAGATCCGGTCTTATTTCGATTTCGAAAATTTTAGTGATTGCAGTAACCTCCCATTTTTTTAAAATTGTGATGGGGTTGGGGAGGTTAAAAATAACATATTTTAAATGTTTTCTTAAGTTTCTATCAGATCCACAGCACATTCGAAAATTTTTAGCAGAAAATATTCTAATTTTGACAAAAACTTATAATTAATTTCAGAACTAATTATAAACCAAACATAACTTGTTGTACATCAGAAGACACAGAAAAAAATTTGCTCTTAGACCAAGTAAAAAAATTGGGTATGTCCATTTGAAAATGAAAAGTTGACATCAAGTTGACATTCAAGTTGAAGTTGATAAAAATCAAAGCTATCTTGAGTTTGTAGTGTTTTATGAGCAATTTCATTTGGTTTTTAGTTCACTAAAATCGGACCACAAATAACAAAATTATAGCGTTCTGGAGTTTTAATCTCGCAGCCTGTATCAGCAACAAATTCATATTTTCACTTTATTTCACACATTCCATAAATATAAACAGCAAAATTGAATGTCATCCATTTTTCCATCGCCAACTATAAGAACAATAGAAAAAGACGCTTGTAAAAAGTCGTAACAGAGTCTGTAAAGCGTTGCAAGGGCCTTTTACAGCCGTGTTGTCGAGGCGAATGTAATTACCAACTTACCAAAAGAAAAATGCAACTGTAAACAGCGCTTTGAATTACAATAAACATAGTTATAACATATTTTAATTAGCTTTGGTAAAAACATTTCACGAGGCACGCGCCCGTCGTCCGTTCCGTCGAATGGTTTCTTCATCAGTCCATCAGAGAGTTGGCCGATTTTGATGAAACTTTCAGCGTGGATGCATAAATCTGAAAAACTTTGAGCCGCTTAGTCTCTAAAACCACCACTGCCAGAATGTCGTTCATTTACATCATCTTGAAAAGCCAGCGCGAATCGAGATATTTTAACAAAAGGCCGCCGTTGTCCGCGTAAGGTCAAATAGAGTTTTCCACGATAATTGTCCAAGGAGTTCGCCGATCTTGATGTAACTTTCGAGATTCGACGTCGGGGCAGATCCATGTGCGGTTAAAGATCGTTGTTTTGCAGGACGAACGGAAAACTGACAGTAGGTAACTGAAAAATGCAGAAATTCGAAAAACTATAAGAGGCTTTTTTTTTTTAAAGTTTTAAATAATAAAATATCTCAATTCCAGCTAGTTTTCCGAAGTCGATGTAAATGTACGAACATTAGAACTCTTGGAGCTTTACCGAACAAGATGATCGAATACGTTCTCAAAGCCGAGGTTTCCGAGAGAAGGTAACTCAAAGTTTTTCGCATTTCTGCATTTTTCGAGTACTTTCAGTTTTCCGCTAATTCTCTAACTCAATGGGTTGCATCGACGTTGAAAGTTTAATCAAAAACGGTCAACTCCCAGGACAGTTATAGTGAAGAAACCATTCGCTCGGACGCGTGGCGCTTCAATTTTTTTTACGAAAACTAATTGAAGTATGTTTTCATATGGGTTCCGAACAAGCTAATTATAAAAGCATATTAACGTTCCGTAAAAATTGTTGGGGTAAATAATGCTAAAGACAATTTTCATAACTGAACTGGTTTTTCAGCCATTTCGGGACTATTTATGACTTGTTAAATGACCCCTTCGTTTTCGGTTTCATCTTGCTTTTTTATGTCTTTGGTCTAATTGCACTGTAGGTTCTATGGGTTGTTTGTGGGAGCTAGGCATTCGGTCCGTAAAAAGTCACAAATATCGTCTAGTTGGAAATCAAATTTTGGACTTTGAAGAATTTTCCACGCTGATAGCTCACTCAAATAGAGCCTAGTGTAAATTGGCGACCTCTTTGTCCCATCATGAGTTCAAATCCGAATGACCTATCTTTGCTTACATCTGGACATTTTTTAACAGTTGAGGCAGCTCTTACGGATGAAGATATTTAGAATCAGTGCGGTGAACCTATTAATTAGATGGCAAATTGTGCAACGTCATTTTTCCATTTATAGCTATGTTCTTTCTTACCGATGGATCACTTTATTTCTCTTTTGAGGAAATTTGGGGTTGCCTTAGGGATGTCAAAGCAAAGATAATCTTTGCCAGGACTATGGACATACAGATAGCGTCATGCGTTTTCTGCCTCTGCAGTCTGCCAAAGGATATTTCGTCAATGTAAGGCGACGACTTTGTTCTAGGTACCCTAAAATGTTTTAGGTTCTCTTTTTTACATCTTTTGAACACTTCATCTAGAAGCAAACTATTCTATTATTTACTTTTCTCTTTGAACCTCCCATGTGGAATTTTGCAGCTTTTTTGGTGGTGACAGTTTATAACATATCTTTAGAGAGGACAAGAAAAAACTGAAGAAAACTGCGATTTTCCGAAAGTGTCGTCATAAGCAATTTCTTGGTTGTGAAATATGCAACATCTGCATTCGACGAGCTAATCAATTATCTCGTTCCATCTGAATTGTCATGTGCATTACGCAACTGACCACATTGTGTAATAAGGCAGCGGTTATCTCGACCTATGCCCTATTCTGGATCATTGTGTGCAATGCACGAGTCCCCCTCGGTCCATCAATCATGCCGTGTTTATGTACTAGAAACTGACGCGTTTAATTGCCATATACCTGCTATCCAACATTGATATCAATAATTCATGGACGCGTTAACTAACAAGAAGACATCCATATCTCTTAGACGCTTGTTTAGATAGTCTGTCTGTCACTCAGAATATTAAAATGGCACGATTCAATGGCGAAACCAGGCTCTTAGCTAAACCAATTTTTCCACAACGTGCAAACACTTTCATGGCTCAATTTGTTGAAATTGCGCTTGGCTTCAATTTCCTCTCGTAGTTTATGCATTATAATTTCCTTTTGTTGCCAGTAGAATATAACTATATTTGAAAATACGACATATTAGTGTTATTTTAGTAATCTTGTGATAATATTTTTTAAACAAATTAAAGTCAGAATTGCACTGAATATTCAAAAGTTTTATACGTAATTCAAATGTAAATTCTCGCCCAGGGCAAATAAAACGAAAATAATAACTCATATTTGCATTTGCGCTTCCATATGAACGCTTTGAAATCTGTATCTATTCTGTGGATTTCCTGTGGTTATTAAAATGCCAATTACGAATGCTCGGTTTGTAATTTTTGACTGAAAACTAGCTACATGGCATTGTATTTTTGGTTGGAAACAGATATTCCTTGCTTTACTATCTACTAACATACCTACCTATAAAGAGTCAACGAGTAAGTATATGTACTTAGGTAATATGAAGTGATTATTGGCCTTTATATGACAATTTAATTGTTGGAAATTATTGAACTTGGATGAGAGGTGTTCTAGGACCTTATATTGTAACGGTTGTGGGCCAATGAAAGCCAGCCAGCCTTGATAAGTATGAGCCAACTAAAAGAAACCCAGTGAGCACAACCACGTTGAAAAAACGTTGTTATGTTACGAGTAGACTTTTGCAAGAAAGGTTGATTTTCAACCAAAATTATAACGAATTTTCAACGTGTTTTTCAAACGCTATTATTTAGGTATTTGACAACTTAAAATAATAATACGTTGACTAACAACGTGTAATATACGTTACATCGATTCCTGCAAGTGAACCAATTTTAAACGTGTCTTTTCAAGATTGATATTCGGTTATTCGGCAACTTGAACAATACGTTGACCGATAACGTGTAATAGACGTTACATCACATAGCAACTTCCAGAGGACTGTCGTGTCGTTCACGCTGCAGGTGCTTATATTATATTATAACTATAGTCTGTCCGTCCTGCAGGCGACCGGCCCGCTTCACAATGGGGAATGATGGGAAAACTTCTCTAGGCGTTTTTTCGCCAGCAGGATTTTCTGATAAATGTCAAATTCAAATATGCTAAATCTGATTGGCTTGCTTAACGCGGGAACTTTAAATTGAAATTAAGCGGGTAATTTAAAGTAATCCTTGGGGCTCATAAAATTCAAAGTAAATCTTCTTTCAGTTTAAACGATTTGGGGTTTTGAACAAATACAAAATAGTCAGCTGACAAATAAAACGATTTATTACTTTCTACATTATCGAAAAACAAAGAAATCAATTCTTCGTCCATCGTAATCTAAAATTGTCTGTGTATCATTGAAGTTTCCCGTCCCATTCCCTGATACACAGACAATTTTAGTAATATAATTGTGCATTTACAAATCAGGACACTCAAAATGGCAATTAGCCATAAAATGGATTATTTCCTAACATTTATAAAGAATCCTATACGACATCGGCCCAGGAAAAAATTTAAATCAAACACTGAATAGTGATTTTTCGTGGGAAGGTGTATGAAAATGTCCTTAGGTGATTAAACACCGAAATATAAAAATGCTTACATGACGTTACATTTTTAATGGGCCCTGATCAAGTTTTGGACCAGAAAGTGCCATTTTTGATGAATTTTGATCTACGAGGGGTTTCTAACATTTCCAGGACATTATTCGGACATTTTCCCTCACTTCTTTCTTTTTATCTCCGAGGGGTTTCTAACATTTCCAGGACATTCGGACATTTTCCCTCACTTCCTTCTGACATTCCCGAGGGCATTTCCGATATTTCCTTATGATGCACTATTCTTCGCAACAGATATTTTTCATGTTCATCCAATACAATCAGCTGATCCCTTCGACCTACTTTGGGCTGTGATAGAGTATTTGTACTACGCTCTTCCTTTAATAAAGCTTTAATTGTTGTTGAACATCGGCCTGAAAGATAACGTGTGGTACCGTTATCATGAAAGAGGAATGTATTTGACCTTACCTTAGCTCAGCGGTTTTATCCAGAAGAACCTGCACCTTGTTCAACTTCGGGAAATTTGTACAGACACACATGTGTTTATTTTTATTATGAAGGAATTCGGAAAGATGGCGGCTTTCATAGCGGTAACTTTAAATAAGCCAATAGAATAGCCGCTTTTATCGGACCCATTGGCTATTACGTATCGCAGGAATGATGTGACAGACAGCAGGATATCTGTCATGAGAGCAGAATTTTTACTCGGCAAATCAATAATTTTGCAATATTATAAAAGTAATGCCGCGCAAACGGTTTAAAATGTAACTTACGTCGACCTGCGAGGTGAATTTGATTTTTAAACCTACATTCTTAATTCCTGCAAGCCACATTTTTGTTGCGATTAATTATGGCTGAATTTTAACCAATCGGCGACGTGGATTTCAAATTTCCCGGGGAGCAAAAGTCGCCTAGATCCCGGACAGACTATACAACCACTTATCAGTAGTGATCCAAGCTAGTGGCGCCCTCATATGCTTCTGGGTGAGGTTCTTTGTCGGTATATCTCTTAAGGTTTAATCAACGTTAGTAAGACAAAGTTGCATCAATGTTTTCGTTACACTTGAAATTGATGCATACCTGTAGCTGTGGTTGAAAAGAGATGTATCAATGAACGTTTCCTTAACGTTCAAAAAATACTGAAACTCTACTAGATATACATATAACTATAATAGTAAAACTGGTTGATCTGTTAAGTTGAATCCACGTTAATAAAACCGCGTAGCGTCAACGTTTTTGTTACACTTGAAATCAATGCATGTCCGACCAGTCCCAAGCAGCACGATAGGACTCATATACCAGAGCTACCGTCAGAAATACCTATTTTAGTCAAAATGTATGTGATGCTGACTTAATGCTTTGCCAATCTAGCCCGGGGGTTAAGCCGATGGCATTTTATCGTAGAGTTTTGCCACTTGACACATATACTCCTCAGACGTGTAGAAGTAGATTTAGAAGCGGAGCCCAGCAAAATTTCCGTGCTAGGGGGTGAAGCCACCCTGCAGGATTTACCAATTTTAAAAATTCTGTTATCTTATAATATTTTTGGTATTTTGGCCGCGACTGCGCTACAAATGAGTTTTTGTTATACCTCGGAATAGGTACAGGTGTTAGGGAAGAGGCTGCAGGCCTCACATTCGTTTTATACCAGAGGGTTAAGGCAAAAATGATATTAACCTAATATTTTATTTTAGAAATTCGCCATGTGGCACAAACACTGTCCAGGGGCCCTATTTTTGAACCATGTGAAAGCAATTCCCATGGGAAATGACGATTACACGCCATACAATCGTGGTAATTGGTTGTCGAAAATCGGTGGAGATCGATTCTCACATGTTCGGCACCACGTGAAATCGTAGCCTTTCGCCACCACTACGAAAAACGAATGGAGGGGGAGCGCCATTTGAGAGCCTACGGTTGTATTCTCCCTGGGGAGAAGCTCCCACGTTTCAAAAATACAGACCCAGAGGTGTACAAATGAATTTAGAAGGGCAAACCATCCCTACTTGCCTCACATGGAGTGTAAAGCTTCTCTTAAAATGCCATTATTTGGTGATATATTTCGGGTATTTTGTCTTGATTAGGCCTGGGGTGTCAATAAAATTTATTGCGACTGCTAGGTACAGCTACAGGAGTTGCAACCCCCACCCCCTTCAGTCAATCACCCTCTTCAGTACTACAATGCAATTCACGCCCCCCCCCCCGCCTAAGACTTTCTCTTACAGACCCTTAGGGGCTTTCCTCCCGTAGTGGGCTTTCTGAATCTGTAATATATTTTGCATTAGCTATTCAAGAAGACAAACCCCTATTTGTGTGTAAATACATCTACTCCATATTAATCCCCCTTGGTAAGAAGCTCGATGAGCATGTAACAGTTGTGTTACTGCTTGATTTGTCGTATAAAAGGACAACAAATTTCTGTAGGCGAGCCATTGCCCCCTTCACATCTCCAGCAGCTAGCGCGAAGAAAGCATTTATTGCTTCTGGAAACGCTTTCCATGTTTCGAAAGCAACCCTCTTTCCTTTTCCATAAAAAGCAGATACTACATCACGTCCATTGAAAGCGTGGAACAGTGGTAAAGTAATGACCATGATTAATCTGACACCCGACTCATTTTTCAGACTGCAAGCCTGTATTAATTAGATCAGGTACAGACGTGGTTGTACTTGCAGTGACTGCCTCGCAGCTCATAACTGGGGAACCTGAAATCTGGATTCATTTTGGATATGGAAAAGACCAGAAATTCATTGCCGCTCACGAGATTAGCAAATCACTTGGACCGGATATATGTTACTTTACCAGTGTTCCACGCTTTCACTGGATGTGACGTAGTATCTGCTTTTTATGGAAAAGGAATTATTGAATACAATCTTAACTCGGTCAAAAAGAAAAACGTACAGTGTAAAAGCACAAACATACAAAATAAAATGACAACAATTGTTATCCACATAATGTATACTATACGGTCAAGAATTCTTCTATGGAGTAGTATGCTCCATCCATTACAAATTTTTTTACCGTGACTTTAAATTGGCTTATTTGAAGAGATCGCACCCAAGGAGAAAGAGGGTAATACAATTTTGGGCCATAGAAGTTATTGGCATTCCTGCACCTGCCAAGGCTGACCAGGCTAGCCTACAGAAATTCGTTGTCCTTTTATAAGAACAAAAGGGAAGTTGTTCCTCCAACTAATACGGACACAACATATTACAGATTCAGAACGTACATACTCTATACAAAAGTTTAAGTAACATGCAGACTGTTTGCTTTTTAGGCCCCAAGGGTCTGTAAGAGAAAATCCTGGGGGGGGGGAAGAGGGTGTTTGACTGAAGGGGGTGGGGGTTGCAACTCCCTCAACTCATGTAGCTGTACCTATCAGTCGCAATAAATTTTATTGACACCCCAGGCACAATCAAGACAAAATGCCCGGAATAGATCACCAAATAATGGCATTTTAACGGAAGTTAACCCTCTCGGGATGGCTTAACACTCCATGTGAGGCAAATAGGGATGGTTTGCCCTTCCAAATTCATTTGTACACCTCTGGACACTGTTTGTGCGAAGTAGTGAATTTCTAAAATAAAATGTTAGGTTAATATCATTTTTGCCTTAACCCTCTGGTATAAAAGGAATGTGAAGCCTGCAGCCTCTTCCCTAATACCTGTAACTATGTCGAGGCATAACAAAAGCTCATTTGTAGCGCACTCGCGGCCAAAATACCAAAAATATTGTAAGAAAACCGAATTTTTAAAAGTGGTAACTTCTGAGGGATGACTTCACCCCTTAGCATTAAAATTTTGTTGGGCTCCGCTTCTAAATCTACTTCTACATGTCTGGGGAGTATACGTGCCAAGTGGCAAAACTCTACCATAAAATGCAAGGTTCACCTCAATTTATTGCTTTAACCCCCGGACTAATCAGTCCAAATACCTTAAAGAAAGCAGCGTAGATTGGAAAATTCTTCTTATTTCCTTACAAAAAGCCCAAAAATATCCCTAAACCTTGTACGTATTAAGTCAGGTAATAATTACTTAAAATAGACCTTCAAAATGCCCTCATAGTCCGATACTCCTATAAGTCATATCATAGGTCCAAAATAGCTTAATTTTTACCCTTAGTATCGACCTCTACGACATTTTACTTTCAGGGAAAAATTAGGGAGAACGGGTGGTCATTTTTACTTCACAATCTGACCTAATTCCGCCTTCAAGGTAATGTCTCCTTATTATACATAGTAGAGGTAAAATGGGTAAGATCTAACAAGGAAAAGGACTTGTACCTATCATGATTCGCCCATGGGGGAATATTTTAAGGTATATTTGCCTTATTAATTGTTTAAAGTCAGAACAAGAATCTAGTCCATCAGTTTTGCTGTAGTCAGTAGATGTTAGCGCTAGTAGAAAAATGCCTGACAATAAAATTTACGGAAAGTCCCATAAACCGTACAGGTATACCTTTGATCACTACAGAACAGCTAATGCCAACCACGGATTGCCCGGAAGAACACTGAACACACGTGTATCTTTAGGGTATGAATTATAATAATGTGCGAACTGCGTGTGAATGTATGGCGGAGGGTAGTTGCGCCATCGCCATCCTTCTCTAACTTTAATGACAAATCTACCCAATTAGGGAATTTGTACCTCAAAGTCGAAATGTGGTCGACACGTGGACACAGTCGTTTACTAATTGACCCCCAAGAAAAAAACGGAAGACAAAGGGCCTTTAAAGTCGAAGATTAAAACATGACCGTATTTTAATTACTAGTCAGTCCGCGATGATGAATCAGCTGCTTTCTTAATAAAAAAATTTTACTTTTTCTCAACATGGTAGTGGTATAATTGAAAACTAATCATTGCTAAGAACAAGATTAAACTGTTTTACATGTGCTAAACAAAAGAAAAATTATTTGAAAAGAAAAATTTGCTTCGTAAAATGTGGATTTATCTGAGGGGCGTTAAGATTTTGGAACTATCTTCGTCATATTCATCAGAAAATTTTGAATCGCGTAAATATCTGACGCTGGAGAAGGCGATATTTCACCTTTATAACATCGAGTGCGTTTAACACGTATATAGGTACCTACATAGTTATAATTAGGTAAGCAACGTCCATTTCCATTTTATGTTTGTGGCTGTTAGTATACCTTATAAGTATAATATATTATATTTATTTGACCTCTTTTTTCACACACTCCATCTACCGTATGATTTTTTAAATTGTTCATCAAAGTTTGCCCTGGAAAACAAAAGCCATGTCTTTGATTAGTACAGACAATTGATCAGATTTTCCGGGTGTCACTTTAATCTGTCATTTGTCAATTACAGAAATAATTATTTTCGAGTTTGTTTACAATTTTACGATGGTTTTCTTGGTTGAGCAAAAGATATTTGCTGTTGAAGCTTACTTTCACACTGGTTTTCAAGCAGAAAATGGGGAATGGTGTTACAAAGTATTAAACAATTCAACACGTATGCTTATCATTATTAGAGGTTATTTGCAGTGAATTTGTCCCCCACCAGACTGCAATAGACAAAGGATTGCACAGCAAAAATTCCCCAATTATTGGTACCTAGTTCCCGCGCAAAGTTTGTAATCCAGCTAGGAACTTTGATGGGGCACGACACGACCTTGAAGCTGCCTGCAAGCTGCCAAATTAAATAACATAGCATTTTACCAGTTTATTGCGCTACGAAAATACCAATAAATAAATAAATAGGGCCATCAGGCACATAATATCGCACTCATGGCAGTAACAGTGTCAATTCCAAGGGGGCTCTTCAGTTCCAGTCCAGGTATCTAGGCGCCTTTTGTTCTAAATAATTTCAGTAAATCTTTCAGAATTTTGCGTCCTGCACCTACCATCTGAGAATCCAGCCTAAAAGAAGACTTCACAGTGAGAGTCAGCCTATCCTCCATTGTCTTGAGTGCCGGTGTGGCCCCGAGGGCAAATATTTTCTGCTCTGGCAAGCAAATCATCAAAAATCCACTCTCGAAAACACATTTGTAAATTAAATGACAGTGACAATTAAGTGACAGCTTCAAAATCTGCTGAACCATCTGAAGTAATCAAAGATTCGACTTTTGTTTTCCAACGGTTGCTTTGATGGAAAATTTAAAAAATCATACGGTAGAATCCCAATTTTCGCCCAAAAAAAATTAGGTCGAATTTAGGTTCAAAAATTAGACAAAATACCATTGTCGGTCTACATTTTAACATAATAATGAGACGAAAGAACTTAATATGACTTTGACTTAATAGACCAAATGCCTTCATTTTCCTAGCTTCGACTTCCAAATTACTGTTATTTTTTTCCCCACTTTCGTAAATCTGACGTCGGCTGAAGGTAAATTTGCCTTATCTGGAATTGGTCCAATAAAGTCTCTGACCAATTCGAAGGTCGAATAAACGTAATTTTGCCCAGTTGTGTTACTTGGGGTATTTGAAACGAAGTTTATAACTTAACGTTTTCTTAATGCTGAAAACATACCGTTTTAAACCAACCATATTACGATATCAAACCCAGTTGATCTGCTAAGTTTAGCCAACATTACTAAACAACGTAGAATAAACGTTTTAGTTACACCTGAAATAATACATAATCGTACCGGTGGTTGAATATCACTTTATCAGATAATGTTTTCTTAACGTAGAAAAATTACTGTTTAAAATCAACCATATAACGTTATCAAAATCGGTTGATTTGTTAAGCTGAATCAACGTCAGTAAAACACGGTTTATTAACGTTTCTAATTATACTTAAAATTAACGTTGACTTTTGTGGTGAGTTGAGGAACGGTTGCCAAACAACGTTATTTTTAATTTAGAAAAATACCGCTTAGAAGTAACTACTTTTCAACGGTTGAATTTTACAACCAAAAACGTTATTTCAACGAAGCCAACGTTACAATAACGTGAAATCAACGTGTGTGTGCTCACTGGGAACAGTTCCATTACCTATTAATCAATCAAATCCATCAGATTTCTACGCTGGCTTTTATTTATTTATGCACTCCTAGAACAAGCTGCTCATGATTAGATAAAAAAATGAAATAAACAAAGCTTTTAATCATGGATTGTGAACCAACTGAAACTGAAACAGCTGATTAAAAAATAAGGGTGGCAGAGCTGAAAACTTTAAAGAAGTTCAGTACCTAATCGAGGAAGTTGAAAAGTGATATTAAAAATTGAATAGTCCATAGAAGGAAATAGAAGTATCAAGTGGGTGACTTCCTGAAATTTTATCATGTTGGGAGAAAAAGACATTATAGGCAGAAGCGAGCGCAAAGTTCAGAATTGTGTTGATACACACAAGCATAGTGTCGTATAGATAAGGGTCTGACCGTTGAACAGCCTCGGGACCAAGCTGCGGATATCTGAGCTTTTCACTGGCAAAGAAATGGCCGCAATTCCCCTCGAACTCCCACAATTATCTCATAATTACACCACGAAAAGCGAATACTACCGAATAACGGTTTTTATATGTCTCCATCCTCTCATAAAGTATCGTTCGCGATTTGTTCAGGGCGCAAATTACAACTTTACAATACCGTGGGATTAATGTGCAATTCGCGTGCTTTTATACGGCACCATTTAAAAATATTTAGATTCGTAAATGAACCCCATTCCAAATATATGTTTCGTGTCCGTTCATATCTATTAAGGGTTGTTTTATTTGCTTTTGTCATTCATTCGTGAGCGGTATTTTCCTTTGGAAGTATTAAAGTTTTCACGGATCGAATGCATCACTTCTTGGCTATCAAGCAGCTTATTTCATGTAGGTATCTCATCTTTTGTTCATTGGAGTTTCGCAACTTTTTGTGTTCAATACTTTCCAGTCGATCCTAATAGATAGACGCACATAATCGGATTTAAACTATAAGTGCTTTGAGGCAAAAAAGGAAACAGGGTTAGGGAGTATTTTCTGGAGCAGGATCCTGAATACCTGGTTTCAAGTTTCACTTTATTATTAAAGAAATTGTTTTACACGATTTATAGCAACTTCCCTTGATTTTGAAAGGGTAATAATTAAGCTTTTGAGTATCTTCTCACCGAGTAGTCGGTTGAGGTTGTAAAGTTCAACTTTAGATCTAGTGTCAGGATTTTATCAGATACAACCTATCGCGCTATAGAAAATGGTTAATTATCATTCATCGAAAAATAGCTTATAAAATAATGGCAATGAAAAATAGTTATTTATGATATAAGTGTTAAAAGTGGTATTTTATTTTGTGAGAAGGAAAGTTTGGGACACGACGCGCAGCGGAGTGGCCCATCCCTTCGAACAAAATAAAATCACTTTTAACACGCTTATCATACACTATTTTTTCTACAAAAACGATTAAAAGCAAAAGTTTTCAAATTATTAGTTGAAAGCGTTCATGAAATTCGCTGTAACTAAGGCAGGGGTCGGAACATTACTTTTAAAAAGTAATTCATTACCATTACACATTACTTCGTCGAAATTGTAATGCATTACAATTACTAATTACTTTTTTCAAAAAGTAATGCATTACAAATACAATTACTTAATAAATGTAATGCATTACTTTATACATTACTTTTAACGTGACATTTCTTAAATTTCTAATTGTAGCTGACAGATTTTGAGATCTGCGGTAAATTGAAACATACGTCATTCCAGACACGGCCAACTCTAATTGGAATTTAAAAAAATGCCACGTTATAAAAAAACTGTAGGTGTATTATTTTAAAACAGTAAATTTATTATTTAATTTTAATGTAATTTGAATAACAATTGCGTTTCAAAATTTACCACTGCTTGAGATAGCTAAAGTTAGTTTTATTTTCTTCAGCTAGGAAATTATTTCAATTCTGTAGAAATATTTAATCCGGAGTAATTGCAGAGAATATCGCTACTTAAAGATATCAGGAAAACCTCTTCAGAATGCATCAATGTTTGCTTGGGAGGCGTTGGTAATCAGAACCCCGCTGGGTTAGGGTTAACTCTGATACCAGTAGTACCTAGCTACTTCCTGTGGTGGTTATTTCATTTCACAGAATTACATTTTTCCTAAAAGTTTTATTTTTGAGTTTATCAATTAAGGGTAAAAAAAGTAATGGAAAAAGTAATGGTTTTCCATTACAATT